>CABFWO010000201.1:155829-243455 GCA_902155825.1 Timema genevievae
CTCTTTCCCTAGGTGGGCTTTCTTCATCAAATTTACTCTCAGTAGTTTATTTTTCCTTTTTCTTTAGTTCTATCAATTTCCTTTACTATAAAATAAAGCAGATAATTAGATTTTATTCATACAAAATTAAAGCACAACAATAAATAATAATGTTTCACAAATCCCTGTAATTATGTACAGGGTCATGTTGAGTGTTAGGATATGAAAGTATGAATTGTTCTGTAGACAAACTCACATGAAACACCACAAGAGCTAGATTAGCAAGATAATCACAAAAGCATATCAAATAACCACACACAGTTTCAGGTTATTTTAAGGTGGTGATATACATTGAAACATTGTCAAAAGCTGTTAACATTTATAAATTATATGCAACAGTAAGCCTGTTAAAACACGTGAACATTACTTAAATATTAGATTATGTGACATTATTTGTCATTTATTTTGAGGAATAGAAGGGGTGAGGTTGGCTATCACATGGGAAATTATTTCCTCTCTTGTATGCATGTTTTATATTACTATACTGCTAAATAACACATTTATTTGGGTACATGTAAAGCATCCAGGTAGCACACAGTGTCCTAAAGATATCCCATGAAATTGTGAACTTCACATTTTTCTGCTTAGCGTGTAGGCCTTGCCCTGCTACCCTCCTTTCAATGTACAGTAAACTGCTATATAGAAACATATATTATTTTGTGGATAGTGTGACTGTTTGACAACTCTCCGCAGCGAAGTACTTCATCATGATGGAAGAAGTCTGAACTATTCACAACCTTCAATCCCCAACCGTCTTCTCTATCACCCTGGTAGAGACTTTTGACTTAAGTAGTTTTATTTGAGGTAAAGTTAGAATTTTATAATCTGATATTCTGAAATTGTTTTATATTACTAATTCGGTCAATATGGCTATTTCTAAATTATATATATAATACTTATATTGCTTTTACAATGTTTGACTTATTTTAAGACAAAATGTTGTCATTTTAAGTCTTCCATCCTACTATAATATACTCCTTGAGATGATCTCTTGGTAAGAATGGCCATTCCATTGATTCTTATTATATATTATGTGGTTGTTATGATAGTGTGTGTAACTAGAGTTTATTTTAACAACTGGGCTGGTAGGATATTGTGAGTCTGTTTAACATACGTACTAACTACTGGAACTATCTCGAGGCTCTGCCTTACTGGTGTGGGTGGTTATTCCTCCCTCCCCCTCCTCTCCTCCAGGCGATTGCTGTCTGAGGGCTAAGATCGTACCCCAGAGACAACTTGGTGTCTGTAAGTTTCACATGTTCTCCTTAGTAATACGCGGAACTTAAGATAATGGACAACTATGTCAACTATTCAAGTGTTGTATCACCAGCCCAGACCATAAACAAATAAATAGGGTGTAATCTTTCATTTATGTCCTAATAGTATTATATAGTGTCTTACAAGATTGTTTTGGGTTTTATGTTACTGTTTATCTAATTGATATAATCATTTATCATCTCCATTTATATTTAGATTATATTTTGTCCGGGAGGTATTGATGTAGTGTATTAGAATAAATGTATTGAATTGAATTTTAATTTGGTTGTGTCAGTATTAGTTAGATCTCAACACCTACTAAGCATATTTCCTCTAATTTTTTTTATAATATGTCCACTCTAGCTTTACTTAGAGGTCCCAACGAGAAAGATCCGTGTCTCCACCAATTTTAAGACAGAGCTAATAGTAGATTTTGGCCCCCACCCCCATTATATATAAGTTTATCAAGGACCTTGCCAACCTCCCCCCCCTTCTCCCCTAACACTTGCGTCACACCACTAATGTTTCAAGTTTGGTAGATAGGTGGAGCGGTGGCAATTTTTGTAGAAGGGAGATAGATTTCTTACACATTTTTAAAAGATGAGCTTTCACTTATACAAGCGGCTTTTTTAGGTTCAGGTGGAGTGAAAGCTTGTCTTAAAAATGTGTTTATTAGTGTTCTATCTTACTCCAGTAATTAACCATTACATATTTACAGGGGGGGGAGGGAGGGGAATTACCTTACAAGATGCATTTGTTAGGGTGTTAGATGTAACTACTTGAAAACACTAAAGTAAAGACAGTTTTTTGAGTTAGTTTTAAATGGCTTTAAATTTTTAAATGTTAATTCAAAACATATGAAGTTCCTTTAACCATTTAGTTGATAAAATCAATAGAAATTTAGATATTTATTTTTATAAACAGTAGACTACTTTCACATCAGGAAGATACCAAGATTATCTTGAAATTTATCAAGGGAAATCAATGGATATTTTATTCAATCATTCTTTATAAAAGGATGTTTCTGTATGTGTGCTACCTGGATATAAATGTTGCAAAATCATTACTTGAAAAGATTATATGTTTATGGGATGAAGTGTGATTAGGCCTTGAGTCAAGTTTTGTTAATTTAGTTGTATTTTTCAATAGAAATCAACGTTCATCAATACTTAAGTGAATACACACACACATAGCTTTATAACGTTCACTTGAACTAGTAATGTGTTTACTGTGGACACTTAGCACAAGTAAACTCTAAATCACATGTATCCCAGGTGTTTCCATATCCCATGAAAACTAAGTGTAGACCCAAACAGGATTTGAACTGGTTTCTCATAGGTGATGACACATGTCTGAAGCTCAACAGCTCAAAGCTCTAACAGGCAGGGCTGCGGAGTTAGAAGCAAGTTTGTGTGGAGATGGTAAAAATGTAGACTCCAACTTAGGCTTCAAAATAAAAACTTATTATATTATTAATTATGTTCATATTTGAATTGTTAAGGAGTAATAAATGACAAAATTATATATTTTTAACTTTTATTCCCCTCTCCTTATTTGATAGTAATTTAGTCTTCTCTGGCGACATGTTTTAGTGTTATTATTGATGTTACACGATCTTCAGGTCTTATTTATAATAAAGATGATATTCTGTTAAATATATATTTATCATAAATAAGACCTAACATCAATAATAACACCAAAATATGTCGCCATAGAAGACTAAACTACTATCAAATAAGGAGAAGGGGATTAAAATAAAGAAGATATAATTTTGTTATAGTATTATAACAATATTTTAGACTTTTTATTATTTAGAATTGAAATTTGTAATTTTTGAGACACATTTATTTGAATATAAATTCACAATGCCAAAGAAGCTTGCCATGAAGTAATCTGTAATGAAGCATTTTAATTCAGTAAATTTTCTATTACTTATTAATATACATTAGCCATTTATGAAGGAATCGGAGTCAGAGTCAGAGTCGGAGTTTAGAAAAAGAGAGGAGTCCGAGTCGGAGTCGGCTTGGCGTACCGACTCCACAGCCCTGCTAGCAGGACAGCTGTTAACTGTTGGCATACGACGTTCTATTATGTCCACTAAACTTCTTGGTAGAGATGTCCACTCTGACTGGAGCTGTTTGCCATATCTCGTCACAACATCCAAACATAACCTATAACAAACGAGATTCAAGAAATAAAGTAATTGAAAAAAACTTTTATATTAAGGCAATTTATCAATTGAATGTAAAGTTGGTTGGTAATTATGGATTTGTGAAGTCCACTCTTTCAATTCAAAGCGAACTCGAATCAAATATAAGAAATATTTTCGAAGCTGAATCGAAGTTCGAATATTTTTTGTTAGTTGTTTTGTGCTTAAAAAAATATTATATTGTGGTTATTTATATAACTTTATGCGCTAAAATTACTTGGAAAATGTTTTATTGCACAAATGTTTGTAATATTTTGTTTCAATTTGATAAGTCAAGCTATTATCACAGTGTGAAATTAAATTACTTCAGATTTTTTTCCATATGAATATTAATTTGTAATTTACAAAACAGCTCAGAATGGCAGTAAATGAACAAAAATTGAGTATTTTAGATGTACATATTTTTATTGACAAAGCTTCGAAGCCAGAATTTTTCAAAGTGAAGTCGAAGCTGATGTTTGTTTCCTCTCCTGGTAAAATGGTAAAATGGTAAAATTTGAGGTCATTATTGGGCCTTGAATCGAGGTTTTAGGCAACTATATTTGTAAAGTTACTTGTTAATTATAATGGATTTTTCATATCACAAATGTTTTTTGTTTTGACATTAACCATCATTGCATGTAGGAAAACTTATAAGTTTCTGCTCGTAAAAAACTCCAGGCTTTATTCAGTGATCAACATAAAACATTACCTAACCTTCTTAAGAACATCTAGTAGGCTAGTAGTAGTAGTAGCCTTAAAACTAGTAGGCAGTGACAATGGCTCTACTGTTATACTTGATTAAATAATCTTTCTATACAATCTAATAAATAAGGTATTTCATTTCAATGTTTGATGAGTTATTAAGTTGGGAACTTTCGAAGTGTAGGGCTCGGCAGTTGTGAAATTTAAAATTGGTCGGTACATGTCTGTATTAAAGAACTTTCATAGCCAAAAGTACTCAAGATCTCCAATCTCCACAAAATTCCCAACTTTTAAGGTTTTTACCCATCGAGAGGGTGACACTCCCCTAAAAATTCCCCCCATCCCTGAGCACGATGTTCCTGGGGGTAGTATTCATAAAATGGTCAATAATAGCAATATATTAGAGCTGATTTTTAAGCACCTTAATTAGTGACTCCTAATTAGGACTGCAAAACTAAAGACAATACACACCCCATCCCATTCTCATTACTCTCAACAACTATTCAAAGTAAGTAGTTTAATTAATCGTAGTTTGTCTCCTTTTTCCTTGACATAATTTTGTGAATTACAGTGAAAAAAAACACTTTATAGGAGAGGTATTGTATTTCTTAATACTCTTTAAACCTATAATAGAACTCCTACCAATATATAAAATAAAATCTTTTCTGTTTGTTGTTCAATCACACCCAAGCCACTGTACCGATTGTGCTGAAATTTTGCATGGATATTACTTTAGGAGTATACGCCTATGTACTCATTACGTTAATGTGTTTGAGATTAGGAATGTTGAATTTAGAGAAAGTATATCCACATTTATGTGGAGAGAAAGAGAGTAAAAAACCGTTTTAGGAAAAACCACTCTCGATACACTCGACTGGGATCAAACCCTGATATCCCCGTATTCGGCATTCTAGACTATTGTGATAGTAGCGCCTTAGACCATGTGGCCATTGAAGCGAATGGATATACTTGAACATCTGTGTAACACTGAGGCTATACTTTTTTTTATTAAAACCCAAGATTTTTTCTTCTTCAAATATTCTGTCTTAAATTGTGAGATCAATAATTTATTCTCCTATTCATTTATTTCTATCTTACTTGGTCAACAAATCAACTCCAAATCCAGAGTAATTACAGAATAAATTTCAATCTTAAATCCAAAGAGAAACAATATTTTATGTTGGTTGTTTTGCATTCACATTAATAGGCTAATCGTGATTCTTTAACAAATAAAACTTACACATAGGTAATGTTAAACACCTTTATTTGAGTTGATCTTACATTCACCTTAATACATATTCAGACTAATAGAAGTATTCTCCCATCAAAAGCATCTTAAACTCCAAAGTAGACAAGAAAATAATCAAATTAAATCTTATGTACATTTGTGTGATAACAATGTCACTCCCTGAGAACTGATTCTTTGCATTATCACCATGTAAAACCTAGGATTGTGAGATTGAGCACTCATTAATTATATATAAGCTACTTTTGTGAGCCTGACATATGTGATTGCTTGACCACTACTTTGGTTAGCACTAAAATCAGGGAAAAATGCTTTTACTTGGCAAAAATGTACATGCCTGAGGAAATATTGGGATGTGCATCTCATATTTTCTTTGTCATTACATTATACTGATAATTCTATGCCTTAAATCATGTGCTGAGCTATGAGGATAACTCCGAAACCTGACAATTTAGAAAGGATATAGCTTAGCATATTTACTCAGAGAAGCTTGAGAATATGTCATAGGCACTTTTTTTTAGCTTCATTATATTTGTAGCCTTACAACTAAGACTTTGTGACTACTGCCAAGGGTAATCTCAATAAAATACAAAAAATAGCAAGCTAAAACATACTCAAAGAAGCCTAAGGGTGTGTTTCTATCTGGGATATTTTCTATTACTATTATAGCCTATAAAAACTGCTCGACTAAGGATGCATTGAACTCAGTTGTAGTGAACATCCAGTTACAATGAACCTCATTACTTTGTTCTGATCCACATAAATGTCAATCAATATATGTTAAATATTTCATTTGTTATGAACCATCAACTTTGGTTTTAATGAAACTAAGAATTAAAGTGTCCAAGGAAAAATGTCATTTTAATGTTGTAACTCTTTGAGAGCAAACCTTTATTGGAGTTGTAACTTTGACTTGAAGAAATTGTTTCTCTAAAAGAGGTCTGATTTTGGTAGAGCATAGAGCATCTGGAATGGGAATGGGACGAAAGCCTTAGTGCATGCAGAGTCATTGCATCAAACCCTACAGGTTTAAGCCTTATACTGCAGTTTTTTATAGCATCGCGACTTACTACCCCTTCGGTCTATTTGCTTATGTACTAATTATGCTGATGGTGATAGGAATTATGGAGGTTATGTTTATAGGAAGTGTGCCCACCTTTGCGTGGAGGGAGTGTGGAAAAACATTTTGGAAAAACCATCCTCAGTACACCAGACCGAGATTCGAACCTCAATCTCCCTGTCAGTCTAATCTACTACGGGAGTAGCGAGTTAGACCATGCGACCACCAAATGCGTGTCATACCACAGTTAAAGCAAGCAATTACAGGTAGGTTACTTCGCTGCCGCTTCCTTTTGCTGACAAGGCATGGAAGAGCATGGCAACGGCCACTTTTCATAATTGCTTCCGGCCCGCTGGTTTAGCTACTGGATGTGTGACTTTTGATGTAGAGGATGAAATATCACCTAAGGAACTGTTATAATTCATCAATGACAATTACTTTGAAATTAAAGACCTTATCAATATGGACTATTAAGTTTATTTGTTTGTTTTTAACACCGTGTCTTACTACTTAAATGGGCAATACGCTTATGTACTAATTACACTAATGTGTTAGGCATTATGAGGATTATATAAAGAGTAAGTGTACCCCCATTTGTATGGATGGAGAGTAGAAAACCATTGAGGGAAAAACATCCTCAGTACACCTGACCAGGACTCAAATCTTGATCTCACCGTTGTAAGCAGCCTAATCTATCGCAAGAGTGACGCTTTAGACCATTCAACCACCAAAGCCAGAATGACTATGAGTTACAATGAATTAAATGTCATCAGATGAAACCCCTAATTGTTTAGGTTGTGAAAGGTGGTTCCAACACAGGACTAAGAGAGATTGAAGATGACTAAGACGAGAATCAAGAAAGTGTCCTGACGGTGAAAGACGTGTTGGAGGATTTCAAGACAGTTCTAAGGTTTATTGAATATATGTACAATGTGAAACCGCATGTGGAAAAAACGCAGACTCTTGAGAAATATAATATAAAATATTAATGTAAGCAACATTTTAGAAAACATTCTAAATACATCTATAGTAAGTTAAGACTTAGATATTGTTATTTAAAGAATTGAGAAAAAATGATTTCAAATTTAAGAATTTAAAAATGTGAATCCTAATGAAATTCATATATAACTGGAAGACCCTGGACAAGTTATTTATAATCTTGGAATAACAATTAACTTATAACAAAATTTCATAATATTTAAAATATTTAACTGACTCAATAATTAATGCATTTAAAAGAGTCAAATGGTCAAACTATCATTAATAACATATTAAAAATTATAACAAGTGTAGTTTGATAAAAAGGATGTCATGTAAACACATCGTGTTTCAACCAACGGCGACTTTCCATTGAATATGGTACAATAGTGAAGCACTGAAACATGTTGGATAATAAGCTTCCAGAATTCTACATCTGATCTGGACTACCAAAAAGGAGTAATGGGACGGTTGATTTCAGCTAGGACTTATAACTCAACTTTTTTATTAAATTAAATTAACTTTCAATTCATAAATATTGTAATCAAAACTTTTGACTGGAGATGTTAACTTCTTGTTTTAGATAAGTTTTATACATTTTTCATCCTCGTTGCTCAATTCCACTCAAATCACTGTACCAATTGTGCTGTTGAAATTTTGACGTACAGTTAATATGTAGGCTAATTAAAAATTATGTCCACCGTGGGATAGTGGCTACAAAACACAACTTTTTGGCATTTTTCTTGGCTTATGCTTATAATATTTCATTGGACCAATACAATATAATTATATCGGACATTACAACCATCTTGAAAAAAATGTGGCTATAGAAAATTAATTTTTAGCCTGCCCCAAGCTCTTAGCTTCTAAACTATGGGAAGGCTGACATTGGAAACCAATAATCAATCATCATATAAATAATGAGATTAAGAATTATTTATACAATAAATTCAATTTTTAGTGAAGTTCGATTGTACAAATTATATTAATTTAATGTGAAAAACATAAATGTGTAATGTAATATAATTATATAAATGTACAGTATGTACAGTATGATAGTCTATTTACCGCAAGCATAGGTCTGAAATTTTAAAAATGACTAGTCCCTGTGCATGAAAATGTACACCTCAAAGCCATAGTTTTAAAATTTGGATTATATATTTTAATTAATTACAATCATTATACTAAAAACCTTTTTCCCGGGTAACGCCGGGTAATTCAGCTAGTAATCATAGTATAATGTTACTATCTAAAATGATCACATTTAATAAATATCTCTACAAAGTAAATTTGAGAGTAAAAATATTGGTAATTTTCACTTCAAGATTGTGACGTTTATCAAAACTGGGCAGACAATAAAAATTAGACATACCTAAGTAGTGGGTCAGGGGAAAAGTGTATGATAACCATCTCCTCCGCATGATCCTGAAAAATTACAACCAAATTGGTCAATATTCTAGAGCAGTTTTAATATAAAATTACCTTACTTAATATTAAATTAAATAAACCAACTTAAGGAGGTTAAAAACAAGAGGAAGTAGGAAAAACATGTTTTCAAGCAAAATGACTCAAACAATTTTATCATATGTTATAGATCTCGAGTTAAAATATAAGCTACTAAACTGTTGATTGGGTCTCTGAAAATTAATTTGAATGTTTATCTTGATTTGGTCAAAGCAATTATTTAGAGCCGTAATGAAAAACCATACCTATCTCCTAGCCAAACCTAATGCTTACCCACTTTATTCAATTTATATATGATAGCTAGTATATCTCTTTATGAAAAACCTCTTTTTGATTTTTGAGGTAATTTGTAATATATATTTGGTACAGGAAAGTTGGATGGAAAATATATAAAAGGGAACAAACACCTCTTTGTCCAGTGGCAGCAATGTAAAGTGTGAACTGTGTTCTTTTCGATGTAAAAGTTATATTGTGTTTGTTCCTTTTATATTTTTTGTATCCAATTTTCCTGTACCTTCTTCCAAATATAAATGTGATAGCTAAGAAATAGATATAGCAAGGAGATAGATATAGTTTACTATTACAGCTCTTAGTGAATTATGTACTGCAGGAAAAAAAAAGAAAACAAAAAAACTATGTTTATTTTTATTGGTCAAAAGATCAAAACTGTTCACAGCTTGTTCATACAGAAAACTCTCGATTTTGTGAGATAATGTAGGAAACAAGAACGAATAATCAAAATCATGATTAAAAAAAGCCTTAATTTACATGGTTAATAATTGGATAAGTCCTTTAATCTTGTCTGTGTTTTGTATTGCTTTTTACTTTCTCCTAACAATTGCTGTAACATCAGATTATTTACTGATAGAAAAATTTGTTAACACACATTCCACAACCATATATCAGTGTGTCATTCAGGAATGATACCACACACACCAATGTTAGTCGTAGTATATGAACACCAAAAAATACAGAAATATACTAAACGTTATTGAAAACGCCAGTTAATCAATATATAGATAAGAGAGAATTTGCTATACACCAAAGAAAATTAATGTTGTAGTTAAACTACGGGTTAAATTTTTTTAGATATTATAACAGTAAAATTCTGGTATATCTTTTACTAAAATTTACATTTTTAAATAACTAAGAAATAGTTTTGACTTTCAAAATAATTTATTCAAATGGATCACTGGGCAATGAGTTATTAAGTTTATATGTATCATAATGTTGAGTTCCACCACAATGTAACCAATTATAATAATGAATTCACCAACAATAACCATGAATAAGTTTGAATCAGGATTAGATGATTTCCCAACAATGTATTGGTCTAGGAATTTTATATAAAAAAAACACCTCAATGTACACTTTGAAAAAAGCAAACTTTTTTTTAATGAATTACATTTTCTCACACATAATTTTAATTTTATTCGTATAAGGAGCAATTTTTCTCCCTTTATCTCATTTTGTACTGGGTCTCCTTGATAAACAACCACCACATGTAGTATGCTTCTCACTTACTTTATGGCATAAGTAAATTAAAAATTCACTGCCACACTTACAAAAGTATGCCTCCTCTCCCTATCTTGAGTTAATACTATCTAATCCACTTCATTACACCCGATCTCTTTCAGGTCCATTCTCTGTTTAGGTATTCTGAAGTACACTTGCTTCTGCATTAAAAATAGTTATTTGTCTAGAGCGATCAAAATGACAAACTGACAAATTACGCCTCCAAATAACTATCTTGCTTTCCTCGCCTCTTTTGAGTTTCCATCTAAATACAGGGCTAAATCACCGTCTTATGCATGGTTTGCAAATTTGGTACTATAGATGTATAGACTATGGGAAATGAAAGGATATAAGCCAATCTCATCAAAAAGCTTTCATTATAGGAAATGTTTTAATCTTAAATTTACATAGTATAGCCCTGTGTTTTCATTATATTACTCTAACAATTAGAATATAAAGCAAATAAGAAAAATTAAGATAAACTAATAATATAATTATTTGAATTCCAAAAGAGTGGGAAATACATAGCACAAATGATTGAGTGAAATTATTATGTAATTATTTATTTGGTCCCAATATCACTATCTATATTGCCGGGATCACAATCAACTTAATGTTCATTTAGTGTGATGTAATGTAAATGTTAGGCTAGTGTTTTTAAATGGAAGTCATAACAATGCACTTAACTTAATGTTCTAGATAGTCAATCATATTGTGAGCAACGTCAACACGGCTATTTAGTATTTCATTTGTTTGTATATGGTTTGCAGACACCTTATGAACCCTAAAACAATGTGGCCTCTTTATATACTCTATTTTGAAACTCTAGTAAACATCTATTGCACGTACTTGCAGACTAATCAGCCCCAAAGCTTGGGTTCTGTTCTGAATAATTTTAATAAAAGCTCAAATTATATAAAGGTTCAACAAAGAGATCACTTATCAGTTTATAATAAACAAAATGTGAGGATCAGATTTATGATGATATTCAGAAGAGATGGTGTACCACTGTAATCAAAGCCGTAGCCAGCCAGTAATTTTTGGGGGGGTGGGAGGGGGGGGCAGATCCCCCAATTGTCTGAGGCTAGAAAAAATTATAAATAATAAACAGTTATAGAAATTATCTGAAGTGTTTTTTATGGTAACATAACCCCCTAAGTGCCGAAGGCTAGGAAAAATCTATATATTTAAACACCTCTAGAAGCTGTCTAAAGTGTTTTTTTATATAGCCCACTAACTGCTGCAGGCAAGGGAAAAATGCAAAATATTAAACATCTCTAGAAGCTATCTGAAGTACTTTTTAAGGCAACATAACTCCTAACTGCTGAAGGCTAGGAAAAATTATAAATATTAAACACCTCTAAAAGACTATCTGAAGTACTTTTTAAGGCAACATAACTCCTAACTGCTGGAGGCTAGGAAAATTTATAAATATTAAACACCTCTAGAAGCTCTCTGAAGTGATTTTGATGGTAACTCAGCCCTCTAATTTGTACTTCCCCCAGTGGAGATTGAGTAGCTAAGTTAACCCTTATCTAGTGTAGACAAAGTGCTTGATGAGATCCCATTATTAATAGTCTTGTATTTATTTATCTTCTCACTAACACTAGTAAAATTTAACAATTTTGTATTCAGATTTAAGTCCAAGCTCCAAATAATTGTTAAAAGAGAGATATTTGAATATTGAAAATCTATCATTCAAATATTACTTTTTAAAATTAAAACTACCTTATGAGCGAAGAAAGCAACCAACAAAAGCAAACATCAATCTAAGCCACAAACAAGGTAAATTAAAACAACTTGAATGTTAGTTTAACACACAAAGCAACCAATATCAATTTAACACAAAAGATCCATCAAGTCCGAGTTAAAAAGATATTTACCGCTGAGGTGCTACTATCCTAAGTTTCTGATTTTCATTGTATAGTTAAAAGCGAGCTACACGCAATTTTAATTACAAAGTAAATTAAAAAAGTTTAATGTATTAAGAATGTGTTGAACTCCAAAGTACTACAAGAAGCAGGAGAAGGGAGATCCCAATGAGTGCCCCATGCCAAACAATTTCTTGTTATGTTACTTTGAGCTCCAAAATACTACAAGAAGCAGGAGAAGGGAGATCCCAATGACTGCACCCATGCCAAACAATCCCTTGCTATGTTACTTTGAGTTTGAGAACAGTGTCATAGAAGGGCTGAGTGAGACCAGAGTGAACTATGAGATCTCCTCCAGCAGTGGCCATAGCAACATGGCTACAGCGAGGTTCCCCGTGATCGTACCGAAGTGGATATTCCCGCCATTCACCCAGACCCCCTTCCCTACTCAACATCAGCAGCCAACAGTCATCTGTGGGAGAGCAGCATCAACACTTTACTATAAAAAATCAATCATGCAAGGCTTCCCCTAACAATGTCAATTAAATATGGCAAAAAGTAGATTTTCAAACTAATTTTTACGTTCGCTTGGTTGTCAAAATAATTATAGTACTTACATTTGATTATAAAAAATAATCTCCAGATATAGGGCCAAATTAGGTCAAAGGTATAGTTTTTCAAAATCTTAGCTTGGACACATTGGACATAAGTTTTATAAACTGTATTTGAGTTTTAAACTTTTGTTTGTCTAGTTTGGCACATTTGGCAGAAGTGTGTCTTTATAGATTAGTTATTATGTTACTTTTAAAGTTCCAAACATAGATCAGTGTATGATTAAAAAATTTTTTAGCTTTTATAAATGCATGTTTGATCAGTCTATTAATTTTCTTTATGTATACATCAAACACATTTTCTTTTAAATAGCATTTCAAATATACTTTTAGTAGCGGTGCATTTATAAAAGTGTTTCAATTAAATGTGTAAATTTTTGAATATTATAAAAAAATAAAAAAGAATAAATGGTACAGATATCACATAACCTTTATCGCTACATTATCTAAATTATACTTATAACTTGTAAGGCACATGAGATGAAATAATATACATTGTTGTAGAAACATAAAATCAAAAAGAGCAACACATTCCACCAAAGAGCATATACTAAATAATATACAATATTACAGAAACATCTATGTTCACCAAAGAGCATTGCCAGAAATTTCCAAGACCTCAATTTAAAAAAATATATTGACCAATAGGTCAGAAACGCTCTGTTCTATAAAATCTATTTCTTATTTTTAATAATAATGCAACTTTGCAAAGAGCTATGGCAATATGAACAAAATTGGAAACAGTTAGTTACTGGAAAAATGAAATGCGTAATTTTGTCTGGAATGCTAAACAGTGCCTAGGCATGAATTTTAATCAAAATTGCTAGAACAAATTTTGAGAAAATCTCTTTTTGTCCTTAAGTAAATAACCCTTAATTTTCAGGCTGGATTTATAATTCCAAAAACTTCTTGGGGGAACCTTATGAAAACACTAGATATCAAGTTTTTGCCCGATCAGTAGAATGGTTTCGGCTCTTATCCCAGTAACAAACATATAGAGCATTGCAAAAAATATTTTTCCAAGTTAAGGGGGCCATGAATTGTTGACATCCATTAAAATCTTGAGTTTGATTTTTTTGATGATCACAATACCTTCTCTTCCTGAGGGGTTGCAAGAAAGCTATAAAAGAAGGTTTATGGCTTATTTGATAAAAAAAATTGTTGAATTTTTACTTTCTCTCTATCTTACAGGTAGAGAAAGTATGGTGATCGTCAAAAAAATTGAACTCGAGATTTTGATGAATCTTGACGTTTCATGACTCCCTGAATCCGAAAAAGTGGTTTTTGAATTTCCGTCTGTCTGTCTGTCTGTCTGTACCTCCAACTAGAGCCTAAACTATTTTACCGATTGAGCTAAGACTTTATATCTAGGGTTTTCATAGGGTTGCCCCGAGGGGTTTTTGGAATTGGATATCTATCCCTAAAATTAAGGGTAGTTTACTGAAGGGAAAAAAGAGAAAAAGTCGATTTTCTCAAAATCGGCTCTAACGATTTTGATTAAATTTCATTTATGAACATTAATAAATATTCCAAACAAAATGGCTACTCTCAATATTTCGGCAAAATGGCTTTAAGGGCTCCGGTCTGATGCGTAAATTAACATTTTTTATAATAGCTCCGAAACTATTTGAGATATGAAATTACTTAGCATTACAAATATGTATATATATTTATAATACAGATATTTTATTCGAAACATATTTTTATAAAATCAATAACTTTCAATCTATACGCAATTATATAATTTTTTTAACTTTTTGGACATTAAAGTTTAAGTATTGCGACCGTAAAAAAAACTAACCTGAAATGTTGATGGATGTCGACGTCTCATGACCCCCCGAACCCTAAAAAATAGTCTTTGCAATGCCGTCTGTCTGTGTGTCTATAAAAACTTAAAATTAAGGGTAGTTTACTGAAGGGCGAAAAGAGAAAAATTTGGTTTTCTCAAAATCTGCTCAAACGATTTTGATTAAAATTCGTATCTAGGCGTTGATTAAGATTATAAATAAACTGGCTATTTTCATTTTCCTATGAAAATGATTTTTAGGGTACTTTACAGAAGCGTTAATTTCCGTATCTCCACAACTATTTGAGAAACTAAACAACTTATCATTGCAAAATTGTAGGACTATTAGAAATAAAAAACTTTTATTTGACATATATTTTTATAAAAGCAACAGTTTCTGAGATATTTGCAAATATATTAATACAATTTTGTGAGCTTTAGTTGTAAACATATACTACTTAAGTCTTAACGCAATAATTCTCCAATGCCATAGAGTAATTAAATATAAGTATCTAAAAAAGTATGTTATTTTTCCTTAAATCTCTTAGGAGAAATGTTTGCATAGCAATGATCTATCTCCATTTTAGACTCAATAGTCAATATTTACATTTTTTATTGGTCAAAATGTATAAATGAATAATTAAATATCAATGCGATGACTTGAAGATCTGCAACACCTTATAAAATGTTAAAATTTTAACCAGAAATCGAAATTTTAATACGAAGTGTTGACCCTTGTGGAAGACATTAAACTGTTTGAAATGCTCTTAGGTGGACAAAGATGCGCCTCTTTTCTCATTGATTCTATATCATTGTATATTATTTTATGCGTGTTCTTATGTGGAGTGGTGATGATACAATGTACATTATTCCGTTCAGAAATCTTACGAGTTTATAGAAAGAGAGAGAAAGTCTGTGCGGTGCGCCGTACCATTTATTTTGTATAGCTTTGATATTTTATTTTAAAGAAAGTCACATCTAATCATGCAGAGAAAAATAAAACATAGTTTTCTTTTCAAATGTTGGTATTATCTAATAAAAGATGTATGCAAATTTTGAATGAACCCAATTAACTCCGCTATCCCTTAACCCAATCTTGAATGCATCAATTTTTCTTTTCAAATATTTTATTCTAAATATAATAATATTGAAATATCAAGTGGAGGTGTTCTCACAAGGGATTAATTTGTTTAACCTCTGTTAATTAGAACTTACTTAAACAATCTTATCGGAAGTCATTTAGAATCCAATCATGAAAGTGACCACAACTTTCAAGATGTACCACCATGCTATTTTTAAATAAACATTGCCACAAAGCATTGTTATTTAGATGTTAACATTTTTACAGGAATACCAACTATTGGAGGAGAGATTACCTCAATATATAAAACACCACAACAAAATAATATGTATCAACATTCTTCCTGAAGTAACAATTATTCCTCAAGATATACCAAACAGGAGAAATAACATTTCTACTTGAGTAGAAGCCGGATATAGAGCGGTTGCCGGGGGACATTCTTCACTCCCAAGTTATAGCTATATCGGAAAGTGACCTGTAGAATGGCAAATGACAGGGTGGGAGGAGAGAGAAAAAAAGACTACAACATAATGGGTAGTTTAAGTCATCAAACATAGAAATAAAAAATAAAAACTTACCAGTTACACACTTTACTTTTATGACACATGAAATACAGTGTCACAATGTATTTGATTACACAACCTAATTTAGGCCTATTTGTCCTTTGTCTTAAAAAAGGTAATGCAGAATTACTCTATTTACTGAATTTCTACCAGTAAGAATTTCACCATACTGTACAAAGCTAAACGCAGTGAGGAAGATAGAAGACCAAGGCCTACACACTTACCATAAAATTGTAGGTCTCAAAGTTCACAAATTAGAACAAATAAACACATAATTATGAAATTTTCGGGGTACATTGGTCCTATTCTTCAATAGAAGAAAGTAAAACATACAACAAAACACATAATAATGAAGTTTTTGGGGTACATCGGTCCCCTTCTTCAGCAGAAGAGTAAAACACTATTCTCCTGAAGATTGGGAGTGATGTACCCTGAAAATCTCATTATTATTTGTTTTGTTGTGTTTATAATTGTAAACTTTTGAGGCCTAGAATTTTGTTAGTAAAAGAATCACCAGTACAGCAGAAACTATTCCCTATGCGACATTAAAAGAGACGAGATTTTTTTATTATTATTTCCACTCATCTCACCATCCATTCGGTTATATGTAAAAGTGGGCTGCCAATTAAATTATTGTTGAAAGAATAATAAAGGTAGAATGTGGAGGAAGTGTACCCACATTTGCATGGGGGGAGGGTGGGTTAGAAATAATTTAGGAGAAACTACCCTCAGTACATTATACTGGGATTAAAACATCATCATTGCCATCACCGGCAAACCAGATTATAATAATATGTTCTTGATCATGTACTCAGTGGTGCAAGTAATAATAATGTAAATTTTAATATTAATAATCTTTTACTGTATTCATGTAAGTCTTAAGAAAACAATATTATCATAATATAATTTTGTTTACAAAATGCTCTATTCTTTTAGAACATATTTATCTTTACTTTTTCATTTAAAGAAAAAAATGTTGCTATAATGACAAAATTCAGCCTCAAGATTATGATGAATATTGACTTATAGTGTGCCTCCGAACCCAAAAAAGTGTATCTGGAAAGTCTGTTTGTCCCTCAATTTGTCTGTCTGCACCCGCTGTCTGGTGCCACAACTGAAAACATTTGATGGATCTTATTCAAACTTGATATTGAGGCATTATAATAATTATTATTTAATATAATGCCTCAATATTGAGTTCGAACAAGATCCATCAAATGGTTTCAGTTGTACCATATTATGGTATTACCTTCTGCTGTTATTTAAATTTTATTTCTAACCCTTAAAATAGGAATTATTTATTGATAACAATTTTTAAAAGATTTGAAATTTTTTGAAAATGGCTCTAACAATTTTGTTTAAAATGGATATTTTGGCTGTATTGAACATGACAAATAAGAGTGTATGTTTTGGGAAAAAATTTGCTTAAAGGGTAGTTTACTCAAGACTAATTTTTGAAAACAAGATATTTCTCAAAGATTTCTTAACGATTTTGTCTAGTCTGAAACAAATTTCATGCTAAATTTATTTTATCAAATCAAATTCCATGCTTTTTAAAAAAATGGGATCAAACATTCTATCTAAAAAGTAAGTTTAGATCTGAGCCGAATCATTTATTTTAGGTTTATTATGATAATATTTCAAACCAAATCTGTTATGAATATTTTACTTTGCTTAAGTTTACAAATCTAATTCAATAATAAAACATTTTTAAAAATGTTGCTAAAAATTTTAGACACATTATAAATTTATTTAAAAAAATTGGTTATAAATAGCATTAATCTCAAAAGGTGAAAAATCAGAAAAGACCACACCACTTTTTTAATCATATTGTAAAAGTTGATTAATATCTACTAATAGGTGGGCCTAGCCGTGGGCCTAGCCAATGTTAAGAAAATATAAAGGTATCACCATTTGGAGGAATTTGATTGTCATTGCTTATGTCACTCAGTACACAGCAGTTATATTTTAATACAAATACAGCCAAACATATATTTTTTTTATTTAAGCAAAATAATGACATTAATGGGACAATGGTTAGTATTATTAAGGTTTATTTATGATTTAAAGCTCCAAAATGTGAACTGATTTTTAACGTCTTAGTTTGTCTTCCATATAGCTTTATGTAAGTAACGCGTTTGCTTGTGTATTGAGTGACGTACCAAGCTCAGCCAATCAGATGTATTTTTATATCTGGCGCTACCTTCTATTCTCTTTACAATGGGCCAAGCTACTTTTTTTTAAATTCAAGATATTCACTGTCACAAACAAATGTCCCCCAGGTCATTCCTTTACGACCTGGAACTCTAGTTAATTTCTTTCTTCACTCTACCATGCAACTGGATTCCGGCCTGATTATATTAATTTGATAAATACATATAAATTATAGATAGATTCAAATTTTGAGCTAAAACCATCAAATATGAATCTTCCAATATGAAGATTAAAAATTCTGAACTGAATCCAAAATCTCTAAGGTTTGCAAAGGCTTAAAAAAACCTAATTTATTCTTAATTGAAGGTCATTAAGCTCCTTAGGAGTAATGTCATAAATAGAGGGTCCACTTTCATCAAAAATACCATCAGATAGCAAAAGTGACCATTAAAATAAATGAAAAGGAAGAAAGTACAAATATATTCATTTACCAACATTTTTATGTAAAAACAAACCTTTAATGCTGGAAACAAATAAATATATACATATCAATTAATTTAAAAGGCCTGAACATGTATAAAATAATGAAAGAAATTCTTACTATTTTCCTTTAAAACTTAAAAATATGGTGAAAGCGTTGTGAAAGAAAGGTTCTCACTTAAAGTGCAGACCGCATTAAGACTGTCTTCGGTCACCTGAGCTGACCTGTTGATCTGTGTTGCAGGTCAATTCAGCAGCAGTTGCAGTAGACATGGTTGTAACTCGTAACACGCTAGTTCCATTGTAAGAAGGAGAGTATGTAAAGGAGATGCAACAGCAGAGGGTCGTTAAGAAAGGGTCTACTGAACACCCATACTAACTTTCTGTGTATAATTACACTTTATACTAAATGCTAAGGAAGAAAGTATAAGTTTGCGAAGGACTTTGTAATGGTATTTATGTATGTGGAGAACCCATATGAGAACATGGATATAAATAAATACTTTGTACCCATTGTCACATATGCAGCAGAAACATGGACAATGAATCTAAGAGAGACTAGGAAAGTGGAGAACATGGGAATGAAGTTAGTGAGGAGCATGTCACAAGGAGAAACAAGATTAGGAATGAAGTTGTCCGGGAAAGATTGGGAGTACATGAGATAGTAGAGAATGGGCACGTATTGAGGATGAAGAAGAGAGAATGCCAAAGAGAATGATGGCGATAAAGTATGTAGGAAAAATACTGCAAGGGAGTCCAAGAAAGAGATGGGAGAAGCAGATAACAGAAAGAGTGCAAGTGAGAGGAGAAACATTGTAGTAATCAAAGGAGGAAGAATAGTGGAAGGAGAGAGGAAGCTGGAGGCATTTTCCTAAAGTGACCCAGCCACAGGCTAGAAACAGTTGATGAAGATGATTACACGCTAAGTTGTCAGAAGAGAATGTGTGTTTCACTAAGCTAAGTGTAATACACAAGCATTATAACCTAATTTTTCCCCAAACCTTAAATATTTTAGTAATATATATGTGTATAGCCTGAACAAGTCATAAGACATGGTAATAAAAAAAATATGTATTTTTGTATATAGGATTCTAAGTTGTTTTTTTTTTGTATTTTAGCATTGACTAAAAATTAATTTTGTATAACAGATGACATCAGTGAAATGTGAAAGCTACACAGCCTCTTTGACCTGATATCCTATTTTTAGTTTTCCTAAGTAAAGTCAACATGTAAAGATTTTGGTTCTTCTTCGAACACCTACCTCCATGAATTTTTTATATAAGAAAACTGTTAAAAACTGTGAAGACAGATGTCTGTTTTAGAAACTTAAAAAGGCAGATACATAAAAGCATTCATCCTCATTAAATATTTTGTAACAATTCTATGTAAAATATCAGGGCTAGAGGATAAGTTTGACAAGGAGCCCAAATTTAGCCATGAATAAGTTGTCAATGTAGTTTGAAGTTATAGCCTTGTAGAACACAATATTATAATATTATCTTTATAATTTAAATAGGTACATACTCCGAAATCTAATATAGCAAGATGTTGAATCAAGTGATCTAATTGGACCAGGATCATACGTTTCTCTAAAAGATACATTTCATCATGTTGAGATAATGTAGTAAACACATAATGTGATGGCATTCAACAATGCCATCCTTTAATTATCATATTTGGTTACATCATGAAGCAGAACTCGAGACCCAGATGCTAGTTTTTATAATGTGCATAGTTAATTGAATTCCTTGACAACCCTACTCACTTTATTGATCCTCATGTCAAGAATATTGTTCTTGTGTCCACCCACGATGAGTAACCTGTTGGCCCCAACAAACTGAGCCCTGTGCCAAAGTCGTGGAACACATTTCTGATGCATCAACTGGATCCAGCGCAAGGATGGAACCTCCAGCACCCAGCAGTCACCTTGTACAGACACGATTCTCATTAACAGTTCTTTCGCAAACAATAGCTTGAGAGAGTGCTAGTCAGGTCACCTGTCCATCTCCGACAGAGTCCAGACACTCTACACTCCCGGCCCTGTTTTTCACAGTGGTATAGGCAGGAGGGGAACCTAAAGGGACAGCCAAAAATGGAAAGACAAATCTGTCCTGTATTTCTTTATTGATATCAGAATGTACATGAGAACGATACAAATTACAGAAACATGGAAAATTAGGTAAATGTTGTTTACTGGAAATTCTTATAGTATTCCAGATTCAATAATTTCTCAGCCATGGATGCCATAAGGACCACATGATCTCTCACAAACAGTTCTATTTTCAAACATACACTTCACCCAGTGCTTACCCGCCTGTATATCTTATATCTCTTTAATCTTTTCACTTCTTGAGGTATTCTTCAGAATCAATTAGTTGGTAATATGAAGCTGGTGAGATAGTTCCAATCAAGGCTTTATAACACTACTGTGTAAGTGTTAAATCCACGTGAAAAAGATAGTTCAAATTATGAGAATAACCAAAAATATATAGTTTCTAAACACACCCACCCCCTCGAATTAAGTCAGAAATAATTGTGCATATCGATTCAAACTTAATGAATGACCACACGATAAAATCCTATCGGACCAAATGTTTTTATTATTCCTTTCTTCACTTTTTAGTCACTACTCTTGTTAGTGTCTTACATTGCATTCAAGAGGTGCTACTCTTGTTTACCCTCTATTTTATTACTCTTACTCATTCATTCCAAAAAACCGTATTCCCAAATAAAAGTTTGTAATGAATTTAGTATAATTTACATATTTGATAATTTATTTGGACCAGTAAATTGAATAAACTTTTTTTTTTCTTTTTTCAACATTGATGCTATGATACAAGAATAAACAGTTTCAGATTATTTCTATCTAAATTATTCAGAATCAAGCTTCAGGCAGCACTTGCTGATACATTTAAATATAGTTTGGTACAATTCTTGTGGACTTTAGTAGGTTAGGATTGTGCTAAGTCCAATTCTTCAATTTAAAGATAGCTACAAACAAATAAATGAAATATTCTTGAAGCTGAATTATTGATGTTTGAATATTTTTGTTAATTGTTTTATGCCTGAAAACATATTAAATTGTACTTATTTATATAACTTTATATATTAAAATTGCTTATAGTATTATTTTTTGTATTGTTGTAATATTTCATTTTAATCTGATAAATTAATTAACCATCACAATATGCAATTCAAATGTTTCAGATTTTTCACATTAATATTAGTTTGTGATGTATATAACAGCTCAGAGCAGCAATAATCGAACAAAAATTCAGTATTTTGGCTGTCAATACTTGTATTGTCAAAGCTTTGTAATTGCCAAAGCCAGAATTTTTTTTCCCGAACAAAGTCAAAGATGGTAGGTATTTCTTGTAGTTCTTGAGGTTACAAAGCTTTACACACCCCTAATATTCATCATATTTCTGTGGGACCCCCTAAGGAACCATTGCGGTCCTCTAGGGTGCATGGAGAACCACTGTTCTAAAGTGTTAGAAATATAAACAGCTTAAACTTCGTCAAGAGGCTAACAATATCAATAACATAATGTATTCCAAACAGATAATTTGACCATGTTTCCCATCCATTCATGTTCAGTAATACTTTAAACATGGTGTAGGATAGTTATTTTTAACCAGGGGGCTGCAAAAGGTTTTCTAGGGCCTCGAAAAAATAATTAAAAATATTATATGCTTATTACTGAAGTCAATTATCTTAAATTTTATATTTTGGAAGAAGGAATTTGATGATTGTAAGCATGTTAGTATTGTAGACTCTCGATTTTCCAGGATAATGGAGGGGAGGGGAAGCACGAATAGTATAAATTACTGATAGCACAAATAATTCCTATCTGTTTACAATTGTCATTCAAAATTTGCTACTCTTTGTTTCTTATTTATGTAAAATGGATTTTCCACAATGGTGAATACTAAAACTAAGCAGCGAAATCGACTTCGAATTGACTCCTGCATGTGAATATCACTAAGTAATACAATTGAAACAAGAAGAGACCAATTACCCGCCTCGGTGGCGTAGTTGGCTAATGTGCTTATTTTGTGTTGAGCTAGACTGTCAAGGACAGGGAGATCGAGATTCGAATCTCAGTCAGGTGAACTGAGAAGGGGGGTGGTGTTTCCTAAATGGTTTTTCACTCTCCCTCCACGCAAATGCAGGTTCACTTCCTCTAAATCCAACCTTTCCAATTCCTAATCCATTAGTTTAATTAGTACTTAAGCGTATAACCCAAAAGAGTACTAAGATGTGGTGCTAAAATAATAAATAGACAAATTAGTGGAGAGTGTTCAACAGCAGAGATCCCATTAAATAGATTTAGGTAATGGGATGTTTCCTTGAAAGCTCATTGGTTAGAGCATTGGCGTGCTAAGCCAAAGGTCCTGGGTTAAATTCCCGTGTCCAGGTGTCATTTTTCAATTTTCAGAATAGGATATCCAGATGGAATAATCCTCACTAAAAAGCATAAATAATAGCTTTAGCTATTTGATTCTTAAACATTTAGGTAAGTTAATTAAAATCAGTTAATAGTGCTACTATTTTAGAATAAATCTTAATGATTAATATGTTTGTAAGAACCGGGGGGCTGTGAAAATATTTTAGGGGGGCCGCAAGTAATAAAAGGTTAAGAAACACTGGTATAGGATACATCATGGCTAATAATGTAAACCGTATGATGGCTACATACTTTTTTTTTTCGCAAAATAACCAAAAGAAAAAAATAGAAGGCGGATCTGGGAACACCCTATAATTAGTTGTAGATTACATGAAGGTGATTAAAGTTTAAATTTGGCTAGATCACGCCAGTATGACGATAAGTTTTTCAAGTATTTTCGCATGTCTGTGGCAACATTTGATTAATTGCTGCATTGTTCGTCATCAAGTTTATTGAAAGCTGATACAAATGTGAGAAATACAATCTCACCATCAGAAAAAGTGGCAGTTACGTTAAGGTAAGAAAAGTAAGGAGCTTTGCTTGTCAACTTAGGGCCGGTCTTATGGCTACAGGCTAAATATTGCTATTGGGAGGTTAAAGTTAGCAACCAGTAAAAAGTTATCAGCCACTTTAATATTTTATGTGTTTTATGAACTGAATTTATCTGCTGGATAGCTAAGCTATCTGTAGGATAAATATATTTTTATGTGGAAAATGCAATGTGTGGCGAGAACGTTTAACATTTGTTAAATAATGGCGGCTAAACGAGTGTGAGGAAACAGTTGGCGTGATGTAGGTGCAGAAGCTAAGTTATCTTGCAAGTACTAATTTTGGTGTCCGCCAAAATGTGAGCAATAATTTGGTACAACGTTTACATAATTTCATTTAATGTATTCACATTTAAATAATTTGTTCTTACACAATTATAACTCCAAAAATAGCTTGTCATTTTTTGTAAAAGTGTGAATTAAATGTTCTAAATTTATATAGAGCTAGAACCTGGACCTGTGCTTACTTAACATACGAACCAAGATTTTTTTTCTACAACGCTCAACATTTGTTAAATAATGGCGGCTAAACGAGTGTGAGTAAACAGATGGTGTCCTGTGTGCGCAGAAGCTAAGATGTCGTGCAAGTACTAATTTCAGTGTCTGCCAAAATGTGGTCAATAGTTGGGTACAACGTTTACAAAATTTCATTTATTGTACTCAGATTTTGATAATTTGTTCTTATATAAATATAACTCTACAAATAGCTTGTCAGTTTATATAAAATTGTGAATTAAATGTTCAAATAGTTAAGAGCCTGGGGCTGTGCTTACTAAACATGTGAACCAAGATTTTAATCTAAAAACAGATTCTTATAGGTAAGAACTCATTAAAAACAGCGCATCACTATGGCAACAACCATATTAACTTTCACATAAAAGTTATCAGGTACTTAAACCTCCTGATAAAAATGTGATGGATAAATACATTTTATCTGGCAGATAAATGCTATCTTGCAGTCACAAGATGCACTTTTAACATATCCACTAGATAGAAATATTTATCTACCAGATTAATATTTATCCAGGAGTCATAAGACCGGCCTAGAATATTTGATTAAAACAACCTTACAATTGTTGGACAAAAATCTTACAATCATTTATAACACTCTCGTTAATAAAGTGTCTGTAATTAATTACAAAATTATTTATTAAAAAAAAGTGTAGTTAAAACTAATTTTACACAAAATTCAATTTAATTTAATTTAATTCAAAAAGTGAGTATTGCGATTCACTCTCAGAGATTTTTATCACAAACTATCGATACGTTCAACCTCCAAGAACTCCAACAGCAGATTGATTGTGCAATTTACTACCTCTCATCTGAAAGCATACATTTGATTCAATGTATCTCAAAGTCGAACGATGTGCAGTATTTTTCCTGCGCAAACAATAATCTCGTCGCTAGATACAAGCGACTGTTTTAGACCGGTGGTGCGGGAATTTTACCGTGCGATATTTTCTCTCCCTGTGTGAACGCTAACATTTGAACCAATGTATCTCACCAGATAAAATTCGCGCAACAAAAACTTTGGGCAACAAAATACCTCTCGTGTGAAAGGGCACTTAGAGTTCCAGGTTTAAGAGACGACTAGACACCTGTACCATGTTTATTTGTTTTAATTATTACATGAAGAGTACCTAGGTAGCTAACAAATGGCATTACATATATTTCAAATAACACACTAAGCATCAAAAAATTATTAATTAAATATTATTTTATAAATATTAACCGATAACTAAATTTAATTATTAAGGTGAATAAATATTTAGGTTGTTCAGTAAACATAATCTAGTTTTTCCATCCTTGAATTTTCTTAACTGTGTCACCCCTTAAATCTACTCTCTCATTCTTTCACACTTTCTGTTATCCATTGTTGACAAGTGTTGACCTTAAAATCTACCCTCTAACAATGTTTCTTCCCCTCACTCACAATCTGTCTCCCTTACTGGTTCTTTTCCCCTTCTTTACAAGAGGATTACAAAGGTAACTGTTAGTGTTTACTTTAGTATCCAGGTAGAGGAGTGTTGACTAATCATTGGCTTAGCTGATTGTGTTATAGTAGGCTGATGGTCAGATTGCCGATCGACATCAGTCCAGTTAAGAATTTTAGATTTCTAGCAAAGAACTTTCAGCACTTATTTACCTGACCACCCCACAATCCCCTTCTAATGATCACCACAGAATATTTTTAGAGTTTTACTTGGATTTGTTTATTCTTTTTAAAATGCCCTATGAATCTAATGAAGAAAAATTGTTTTGTTAAAAAAATGTGTATTGTTATTTGTTATAGCTTAATACATTTGTAAATTTTTCTGTAATATTGAAAATATACTAAACGCTTGACAACGATGATCAGTATTATCGGCCAAGTCCTGCCTTTACCATAGGATTTTATAGTACAGACATGTTTAACATAATCTTACATAAAGGATTCATTTATATATAAGTTGTAATGAATGACCACCTTTGTGATTTAGTGTTCAGAGCTCCTGACTACAGGTCTAAAGGGCCTTGGTTCGATCCCCAGCGCTTCCAGATTTTTTGTGAAGCAGTGGGTTTGGAATGGGGTAAACTCAGCCTTGTAAGGACAAATAAAGAGCTACTTGAAAGAAAAAGTAGCAACTCCAGTCTATAAAACTCAGATTAATGGCCGATGGGCTCGTTGTGCTAACCACATGACACCCTCTACCATGCAGAAGTTAGCACTATATTCGTCAACAGATCAATCAGAACAATCGGTATAGCTTGATTGCGGACTGACACCATGGAGATTTTTTTTGGAGTTGTAATAAATACAGTAGACTATAGATAATTCGGGTTCGCATTAACTGCATTGCAGATTAACAGGGGTGGTAATTTTTAATTATTTAGTAGAAAACAATTAAAGGCTCCCTATGCGCTACAGTATAACTGTCTGGAGACCTGCACATGCCAGTAAACTGAATGTGTTGAAAAATTTAACGTCGAGCCTAAAAATTACTTTGCATTTGACTGTACATAATAGTATCAGAAAATAAAAGTGGCGAAATTGTGAACTTGTGAACGAAAGTAGCGACATCGGATTATAATCCCGAAAGAATGAAATCTAGGTCGGGGGAATTGGGGTAACAATATATTTTATTCAAGAGGCCTTCTTTGTAAAATGGCAGCAATGTAAAGTGTGAACTGTGTTCTTCCCTTTTATATGTTTCTATTCAACTTTCCTGTACCTTATTCCAAATATAATACAAAATAGTGACTTGTTTCGGCGCACTTATTCCTTATTACTTTTTCTGCTTGTCCTATTTTTTTTTAAATTTGGGCCAATTTTTTCCCCTAACACCTCGGATAATTGAAAGTCTATTGTTGTTTTAAAAAAATTCCCAATAAAATGTTTAAGCAACAATTTAATATGTTGAATGAAACATCTACTTTGTATGTTGTGTTTTCCTAGTACCTTATTGCTAGTTGAATCACGAATGAGCTAGTACTTTGAATACTAAAATGGATTAATTTTAAAGCCTCTGAGTTTACACAAGACTATCAGTGGCATTGCTAGAGATGATAATTAGAGAGAAGTTTAAAGCTGCCATTGCCGATTAGCACCGAAACTTACATTACCTATCTGTCTCAGTCCATTCATTGAATGCAAACTTATTAAAACAGTAATAAACGTAGATAAACTGTAGATGGGTCGAATCCACTAATTTAGGAATACAAAGCCCTCAAATCTTGAATCCAAATCCGAATCTTGGAAAAAATTATGAACATTAGATATAATGGAATAGTAGAAAATAAAACTAGTAACTAAATGTTAACTTTCTTTCTTATAATTCATTCACACATTCAGTTAAGGGTTAAAGTACTGGTCTGGGGCCTGGTTGTTAAGTTCATTTTATAGTTGTAATTGGTTCTGAACCACCAATAAGCAGTATTAAAACTCTAAAATAAATTTTACTTAATTTTTTTTTAAGTATTTGAGTCTCGAATTCGAAATTTTCTCAAAGCCTCGAATCTTGAATATCCTCAAGAATTAGAGGGGTTTGAACAATTTGAGGTCCCATCCCTAAAAAAATATTTAAAATGCATGTTAAAATAATTATTTTGAATGAGTTAATACTCACTGAGTATGGAGTTTGTTTGGTCCAGCCCGCCATACACCACTGCGCGTGTCGGAGAGATGAAGTTGAGGGTGTGCCAAGACCGCCCTGGCGGAGAGTCATCGAAATGTGGTGTCAGGCTGATAAATAGAAACAATAAATATTTGTTCACCGTTCTGCCATGAATTTTCGAAGCATAACCTTTCATAAGACACTAATATACCTAGTCGACTCTTCTCACCCTCTTCTTTCCAACAATTTAGAGAGTAGTCGTTTGGTCCATGGCAGCCAGTAGTTTCAGTAGAGCATCAGATATCTTGTTGGGGGTTTGTTACCTGTGAGGGTGGGGAATTAAAGCCAGACAAAAATGATAATAGGGTTGATTACTTGGTTATATTTTAAAGAGTTATAGTGTCTGAAACTACATTATAAGGTAAGATTATTTGATGTATTATTTGAATATGTGAAACCTTTACAGCATCAGAAACTCCATTATAAGATAAGTTTACTAGAAGGATGATGCGCTTTTAGCCCGTAAAGAATGCGATCTTGACTTTAGATAGTGTACACAATATCTATGATAGTTACAATCGTTACAATCTTCCTTTTGGCATGCTCAGTATGATCGGTTGTTATCCCTCGCTTGCAGCTTCAGGGGTAACTGGTTGATGTCACGACAACAGCGACGTTGTGTTCAGACATGTGTGGGTATAGATAGGAGAAATGTTGATGAGAGTGTCCCGGCAACGTTAGTCGTGGTGGGACAGGAGGATGTTCCAGCAACGTGAGTTGCGGTGGAACATGAGGAAGTCCCGGCAATGATTGTCCCAGCAACGTGAGTTGCGGCAGAAGGTAGGGTGATTGTCCCAGCAGTGTGAGTTGCGGTGGGAGGTAGGGTGACGGTGGGGAGAGAGAGGGTTAAAACAATATTGCTCATTCTTAACATAAGAAAATTTAATAGCTCTTTCAAACCGGTGGCACACCCTGTTTGGGTAGCCAATCTGCGACTGGCACTGACCGAGGAACAACCATGTGCTGCTGCTGCCTGGCCTTGTCCAATGGGAGAAAAAGGGAGCTTCCCATTGGCACGTGAAAACATGAGAGATAGTGGCCGCCAAGCGAGCCAATAGAAAGAGGAGTTCTCATGGGCGCTGAGTACAGTGGGGAACTCATCACGGACTGCTTAGAGAACATGAACTGTGGAGCAGTCCAGGCAGTAGAGAGGGTGGTTGGTGTGGTCTGTGCAAGTGCGGAGGAAAGATACAAGGGCCGACTGAACAGTGAGGCACAACAATGTAACCGCTTTGGGAATCACAGTCTCGATCCCCATGGTAGAGATGAACGATCACAAATTTTAACTATGGTGATGGTAATGTAAATTGTAAGAAAAGCCTTTTTCAACCATAAACTCGTCGAATTAAACACTTGTAAAATGAGCTTAGAAAATGTAACACGACCAGTATCACTAGATAATTCATAAGTGTTTGCTGTAAACTCATGTCTCCAAGCATCATCCCTCCAGTTTCCTCACAAGGAAGGAAAATGCCCAACACTAGTTGGCTGGCCGTCCTGCGCAAAACTTCCCACTTACTTAGGAAAGCCACATGTGCAACTTGAAATAGATCCAAGCTTCTGGGTGGAAACAAAATAAAAATAAAATAATGTGAACCACGAATGAAAGAATAGTTTTAACATTGGCTTCGTAAGAATGAAAATAATTATATTGAAAAGTTAATAGGCTAAAAATAAAGTTAATAAAGTGAAATTTAGAAGATGTATTGCTTACAACTTTGATCTTGGATTGGGCTACTTAAAATTAGTATAGATCCCCAGACTTTATTATAACTAAAAACTTTATTTAAACAATTTAGTAAGGCTAAATATAGGCTAAATTAGGCCTAGAATAGAGAAATGGATAAAACCTGCTGAAAGCTATTAAGAATAGAATAGGCCTAACTGGTTAAATAGCAATATCATATAATTAGGATGTTTCCTCACTATACTGAAATTGATAACATATAATTAAATAAACTTGAAGGGAAAGAGTTAAGTAAAATGAGGTATAAAACTGGTCAAATCTCCTTGGATATTATAACTGATGGGCACTTTCAAGCCTTTTACATGAACAAATGAATCTAGGTGTTTATGAAATGCTCAAGAGCTAAGCGCTAAAACCCTCACCACTTTGACAAATGAGTGATTAGAAAAAACCACCAATCTGAAAATACAGCTTTAAAATCAAACAAGGAAGCAGAACAAGTTAAACAGACAACTATAAGATCCAAGCTACAGCGATCAACCTCCAACCATGGTTTGGCAGCGTTATGCTCTCTCCTACTGAAGATAGAATCTGAGAGATCTAAAAATTTACAGCAAAATCTTGTAGGTGTCTGAAAAGGTCCCTTTTTTAAATGCGAAGAAAAGACAAACGTAAACATGCAAAGTACAGTTGAAGACAAGGTTATTTTAATTAAATTTGGTGCTTGTTTCTTGCTGTGTACATTTGCCTTTCTAGCCATTTTGAACAATAAAGCAAAGATTGAGAAAGCCATGAAAAAATTTTGAAAAAAAATGCACTTTTAAGTTTGTCAAAGATAATTCCAACAAGATATAATATCAAAGACCGAATAGTGATTGTGTTTTTTTATGAATTTAATGCAAGCAAAGATAATAGCACAACTATAAAGCTTTATATTATATTTTCTTTGCTTCATACCAGTGACTATCAGTTCATAGTTTTTTTAAACTTGGCAGGAATGTTTCTTTTGGACAAAATAATGCTGGTGATATTAAATATAATTTAATAGGCCTATATTTTACTTACCTAACTACTTTATCTATGCTCATGTTATAGATATCATTTAATCACTAGACGGTGTTAAAATATAGTTTGATAATTGTTCTAAAAATGTTATATTTAGCAAGATATAAATTTTTTTAATGATATAACTAGAGATGGGCCACTCGAATCTTCGAATCCTCGAATCCACCGAATACTCTCAAGTATTCGAGATTCGAGGATTCGGTGTTTTACTGGATTCGATGGCCGAATCTTTCACCTCATAAACAAAGCATATTTTGAATTCAAAAATTACTTAGTTAGGCCTACTTGAAAAGCACAACTTATTCCGTAATCTTTATTTTGTCGGACAAAAGAGATTAGCACGAATAAAACCATTATTATAAAAAAAAGGAAAAATTAATTGTTAGGTGTGGAAAATCTTACGTGCCTAATACCCTACCCTCCCACCTCTATGGGAAACTTAGACTCGACTGTTTCGGCACATGCTCACTTCTAAAACTTTCACCTCACAAACAATCTTGTAAATATTTTAATGAACACATTGACACGCTTCAAAAACTGAAAATCAAAACTAGAATTACAAATAAAACAAATTAGGGCTTTTTTTTAAACAGAAATAAGAACACATTACACATTAAACCAAGTCACCCGCCATTACACACAATACAAAGTCGGCCGCCATGACGTATATTATGTTTACTCGACAGAGTGATGATTAAAATAAAGATACTGTTAATTCTTACTACCCAACTGGTTTTAATTATCTACAACTATGCAAAGAACCTAATATGATCCTTAAGTTAGATATTTTGTTGGGTTTCATGAAAAATAAATACTGTCGACAGTCAGACACCGATAAAACTGTTTATTTATGTCTACCGGCCTACGTATTGTATATCGATTGTATGTTTAAAATCTATTCAGGTAATCTGATCACTTAGTAAGCACTCTCAAGTTTTAAGAATCAAATAACGACTTGCTAATTCATAATTAGTTTTTAAATTGATTTTAACTAAGAAATTATTATTTTTTTAAATATGTTATTGAAGTAATTGTAAAAATATTCAAACGTAGTCCTGCTTAATAAAATGGGAATGAACATATTGGAGTCGAAAATATGTTCGTGTTTTAAATAGAATGTATTCTCAGAAATCTATATATCGCAAGAATCGAATATATTTATTTTCTACGCGAAGATAGATAATGGATATATAAGAAAATAATAAGAAAACACACTTAGGCATTATTGAGTTCACTATTTCCAATGTATGTTTAATTTTTAAGCATGTTGTTTTAGCCTTTATTAAAAATATCTGTTTGTATTTTTATTTTCTTATTAAAATAAATTATAATCCTTCCATGATGATTAAAGGTGATCAAAGGATAACTAGGCCTAATCTGTTTATTTCACATGTTTTTTTTAGAAACTTAACTCATTCAAACACTTTTAAAAATAACTAAAAGACACTCAAATTTTGATTGATTTGATTTTTAAACAATAATTATGAGTTTAGATTGTTTAATTTGGCTGGATTTTAACCTGTATTTTGTGAGGGGTGTTTGGGATTGATTAAAATTGAAAGCATGATTGAAACAAATCTTAATTTACAGTTTAGGCCTATATTGTGTAGTGTAGGTCTATTTGTAAATCATTAAAATTTCTAAAAATTTGCTAGGATTTGGATTTGAGATTCAAAAATAAAATGTTGATTCGGATTCGAGATTCGGGAAATAGTAGATTCGACCCATCTCTATATATAATTAAATTTTCTTTTTCCTTCAAAATTTTTCAAATATGTGAATGTTATTACAGATGATGAGATCAAAGCAAAGGATATTTGACCTAACTCATTACAAACGTAATGTTTACAATGTAACATTACAAAACTACACATGACCTTAATGTATTTTGTTTTAAGTCTTTCTCAAAATTAAATAACTGCAACATTGGATACATGACTATTCTCTAGCCAAACATTATTTTATAATGTAAAAACTAGAATAAATTAAAGAGATTTTTAATTTTCAGATGCATATTTTTTTTAAGTGCATGGACATTAATTACTTGGTCGTCAGGTTAACAAATAGCAACCATAATTTACGTCCACCATTTTGTTTCTAGATGACAGCTACAAAACACTACTTCTTGGTATTTTTATTGGCTTGTAAAAGGCTTATTGTATTTTCTTAGGACCACTTTGAAAGAATTCAGTGGCCACATAGTCTAAGGAGTCACTCTGAAATAAACTAGATGGCCAATGTTAGGTAAATCAGGTTTTGATCCTAATTGGGTGTACAGAGGGTGGATTTCCCCTTTTCCTCCATGCAAATGTGAGTAATCTTCCTCTTCATTCAACCTTTCTAATCCCTAACACATTAGAGAAATTTATACATGGGTGTATAACCCAAATGGATAGTAAGATGTGGTGCTTTGAAGAAAAAAAAGCCTTAGCAGGTATCAATATAAAGATTAAGCATGACGCCCATCTTTAAATAAAATGGTGGCTATAGAACACTACTTTTTGCTCGTCCAGAGCTCTAGATCCTAAACTATCAGAAGTGTGACAGTGGGAAACTGTGTTGTAACTAGTAATAATATTGCTATAGTTTTTGTTGATATATTTAAGATTTCTTGAAATAACAGCTGTTTATATATTTTTTGTTTGGAATAAATTAACATCAGCTATATAATTCCTTTAACGTAGGTTAGTAACAACTATTTTTAACATTTTATAGGTATTATAAAACACATCTACACGAATAATGGCTAGTAGATAATAAATCAAGGCTCACTTTCCACTCCAAGTGTGTGTTTCAAGGTCGAGGCTATGAAGATCATTAGTTCTGCGATGTTTGAACCTCCCGCCGAAGATGAAAGCCTTGTGACCTGTGATGTCCGCAGCATGGGCTGCACGCGGGCTGGGGGTAGGCCCCTTCATTTTTGGCCATTCCCAACAGTTGGTGGCAGTGTTGTACACCACTAGCTAAGAGTAAGAGAGAAAGACACACATGTCTCAGCAATGTCATGAGGGCGTACATGTGCATAACAAATGTGACTCATTGCATGTGTGCATGACAGACAGGCAGACATGCATGTTACTACTGCAATAGCAAACATTTTAGTTATTTGACTTTAAACTAGGAAGGGATGGCCACGCAAATCCTTAAGGATATTCGAGATTTGAGAACATTTTGGATTCAAGACTCAAATTCTTAAAAACAATTTTTTTCTTCTTCAATTTTTCATGTGAAATTTGTTTCAGAGTTCTAATACTGCTTATTGGTTGTTAAGAACCAATTATAATTATAGGATGAACTTAACCTAGCCCCAAACCACTAATTTAACAGTTAACTGAATGTATGAATGTTATAGTGAATGGATAATAAGAAAGAATGTTGACCTTTGGTTACTATTTCTATTTTCTAATACTCTACTATATTTATATTTCCTCTTTTGATAATAGTTTTTTCCAAAATTCCGATTCGGCTTCGAAGTTAAATTGGAGATTTGAGAATTTGTAACTGTTGGGCAGAGTAGTGATCGAAATACACAATATGTATAAATTACTGTTCGCACAATTTATGGCACGACCAGTACAGCGTTTGGCTGGAACATGACTAACGGTTTATTATTTGAAAAAAGCTTTTAAGACTAAATTCATAAAACATCTGTCGGCGTTATAGTGAACTACAAATGTAAACAAACATGAACGTTTTGACGGTAATAATTGAACTCCAACAGTAACATAGTGGACTTCACCCAACTTTACTTTAAACTTAATATTAGTATCACAAGAACCATAATAGGTTACTTAAATAGCTTTCATTTTGGATGTGAATACACACATTAGTTTTAAATGCGATAATGCAGAAATTTTAAAAGTTATATTGACGACTGATGAAACTTACAACCCCTTATTTATATGTATACATATAAATAAGGGGTTGTAAGTTTTTAACCTTATAGTCATTTCATCAATCGCCAATATAACTTTTATAATTATAAATATATATATTATATAGATAGATATAGAAAGGAAAAGGGGGAAGGTATTTTCAAATTGGCAGCGCCTGGCATAGCCCCAAATGGTATACATCTTGTTTAGTGTACCCCATTTGATGCCATACACATCATTTACAATAATTTACATGTGATATTGTATTCTCAAAGTCACAGAATAAATTATTTAACAGTTCTGTGAAATAGTCAGGTATGTTATTTTATGGGTATAGTTTAAGTTTAATTTGGGCATCAAAAGCATATTAAATTTTTTTTTAACCTTCAATTTTAAAATATAAATTTTTCAAGTGGAATAAAACTAAGCTTGATTACAGTGGGAGTTAATTTAAGAGGCTCGACTATATATTATTTATGAATAAGTTTAATGAATACATAAACAAATAGCTTTTAAAAGGTTCACACAAAAACTAGAGGTTGTGAGCCCCATTTTGGGAACCAATGTCCTTCATAAATAAAAAAAACAAAATCCTAATTTATCTTCACCCAATAATTGAATAAATGTCGATATATAATCAATAGTTGTTGTCAAACCTGGTTGTTCCATCCTCGTGGCATGGCTGAATACACTGTGCTCTGGTCCATCTCATACTGGAACCTCTCAAGATCTGGCCTGGGGCCAAACCCACCAAAGAAATACAGCCTGAAAGTAACAAACTTGTCCTTTACACAACAATCTAGCACCTTGGCAATAATGAGAGTGTTGTTAAGACTATACAAAGTTAACACTCGAAGGTGGGGACAACTTTAATCCATCCTTCCTCTAGGCCTCTCAAGTAGAGTCCAATTTTCATACAAAGAAACTTCTAGAAAATACAAAATATCTTTAGCGGTTGTCGCTACCGTCTTGCTCCCATTGGCCTATGTGTCAGGATGGGCTTGGTGGAATGGATAGGTAGTGGCCAGGAAAGGTATTTTTAAATACTTCCCAGGGTTCTTTCACATGCGACAATCGACATGGGACAAAAGGCTTTACTTTGCCTTCGAAGGAAGTTGTACTATAGATTTTTATTACTCAAGAAAAATATGTTGACCCTAGCTGGGTTTGAACCGAGAAGTCAATATGAATACAGAACTAGAAGTAGTAAATCTATAGCAAGTAATGAAGTTATGTTGCTTAGAATGTAGAATAACCAAACATAACATAAACAAGAAAGATATTTTAAGACGTAGAATAGTGCATGTGAAGAAATCTTTTCATAACAAGAAGTTATTATTGCAATGGGGTGCTAAAGAAGAATGTTGAAAATATTACAGATGGAGATGGTATCAAATACAGAAATGCTAAGAAAATCAAACGAAGAAAGGAAACTTTGGAAAGGTATACTGCAAAGAAGACTTAACATTTACTGAGACATAATAATTTGATGACAAAAATTATAGACTGTGGAAGGGAGAAATTGAAGAGCGAGACCAAGACTGGAGTAAATGAATCAGATGGCGAACAATGTTGGCAGAAGAAGGTTCAAAGATGTAAAAAAAAATTAGCCCAAGAGAGGTAAAAACGGAGAGGTGCAGCAAACCAATCGCAAGATTGATGACCTGATGATGATGATGATGATTGTTTTGTTTTGGGTAAGCACCGTGGCAGCAGAAAGTGGATTATGCACCTAGTCCTAGTTGGAAGGCAGATCAGAATTAGGAAAGTATTATTATTTTTCTGAATTAGCATGTTTCATGATGAAAGGTTTAAGGTTTAAGTTCTTTTTCTGTGCCCACTTCTTTAACATTTGGGGACATTTTGTCCAAACCATTAGCAATTAGTGTAAGCCATAACTCTAATTTTCATGAGAGTTTTTGATTTTACCAGATGTATTTAATTCAAAATATTGGTGAGTATGAATAAGTAAGAAATGAGAACGACTCAGAGTTCCTGCTTGTAGTAACCTCACTAGTTTTCTTACTGAATAGTGATGTGCGGCCCTCTGGGCTGTGGCCGCACGGCACACCATTTGCTGAGCACTGGTATAAGGCATCAAGTAGGGTTACCATCTTTCCCAAAATAAAAGGACCTTTCTTTGTAGTGGTGGTAATGAGGGGGTGTTTTCCCTCTAAATGTTTAGACATTGGGTGCTTCCGGAAACTTATTGGAGAATATTTATTTGAATTTTATAATATTTGATTCAATAACTCAAATAAAACTATATTTAAAAAAATGGATAAGTTTTTAGGCCAATACAAATCTCACAATGTCCCTGAAAATGTTAATATGTTTTTAATAACAATTCCTGTGAGGTAAAGTAAATGCTTATTAGTTATTATCATATTGGCAGAAAAATAAGCCACACTATTTTTTACAATAAAAGCCTTTATAAAATCTTAAAAAAGCCTATATTGCATTTCAAATGTGTTAACTTTGAGAGGACTGAAGATATATATTGAAAGATCTTATAATCATCACAACAGGTGTTTTTTACTTCCTAGCTTTGACAAGGTGAGCTATTGTTAACTAAACATATTGAAGAGCTTACAAATTATACATCAGCAGTTCTTAAACTTTTTTTTTAGATTGTACCCCCTGGCCATGACTAAGAGTTTAATATACCCCCAAGATAAAAAAAAATTCCAGATGACCGGTTTAAAACAAATATGTCAACATTATCTCTTATTGAGACTCGTTATGATTTGTTAAAAAAAGATTTTTTTTACTGTAAAAAGTTTGTAGAAAAGTTATATACATTTTCTTCATAAATTCTTAATTGTAATTCTGGAGCTGATATAATATAATGAATCCCAAAGTTTTTCAGTGAGAGGGGTGTGAATGCATGGCTTGGCACAACATTTTGATGTTTGGTTGTCCAGTTGAAACTTTCAAGTGGGAGTCCGGCTCCAAATTTAGCCTATTGCGGTACTTAATTTTTAGGTACACCATGGATGAAAAACCACTCTCACAGAGATAAGTTGTTTAGAAAAGGATCATAAACTGCTAATGTAGAAGGTGTCAAGTAAAGGGTTGACAATGATCAAAAATCGGTCTCCAGCCGAGCAAATAGGGGAAAAAGAGGGGTGGAAATAACCAGATAATAATGGCGACTGCCAACAATTATGGTTTTCCATAAGTCCCTTGTTATTTTGCCAATTTTCCCATGAGAGGTGCTCGCGTACCCCCTAAAAGGTGCCCACATACTCCAGGGGGTGCCCACATACTCCAGGGGGTGCCCACATACTCCAGGGGGTGCCCACATACCCCAGTTTGAAAACCGCTGCTATACATAATTTCTTACCGGACTAGGGTACAAAACTAATCTAGTTTTTTTTTCTTCATAATGTGTATTAGCTCTTTTTATCCAACATCATAATTTTAGCATATATAACTAGGATATGATTTGATAATTATTCAAAATTTATAATAATATTTGCTTTTATTCGAGATTTGATTCAAATTCAAAAATCCTACTTCGTAAATGTCTATTTAGTTGGGTGTTGTGGGTTGGCCTGTGAGGGGTTGTGTGTGTAAATGATATAACTTTGTAAAGATCTTCTATGAGTATTATTTATACTTTATTAAAATTGATCTAAACTTTTTGAAATGTTAATATGTTTTCTTACTCTATTTTAAAGTATCATTAACTCCTTAAAGGTCATCCTTCAATGCCAGTGTTTCCTAAATTTTAAAATTCAACTAGGATTGTTGTGAAATATGGGACCATTTGTCTGGGAGCAACATGTGATATGAGATGATTCCCTAAAATATGAGATGGGTGGCAACCCTAACATTAAGCTCAAAGTAGGCGAATTGCCAGTAATAAGAAGGTTGAGGTTAGAATCCTATCCAGGTGCCATTGGGGTGGTTTCCGCAGTCCCTCTCCAACTTTGTGGGAGTTATTTTTTTAAAATTAACCTTCTAATCCCTACACCTTAGACTAAGTTGTTGATAACTATAACGTTAAACACACTATTAAAATATCTGTGTGAAGAGTAAAGTTGGGGGACTCACTTGTCCTTGTACACCCAGCCGGCTAGTTTATCACATGGCGTGGGGGCAGGTCTCCCTGCAGGGTTCAGCAACTCCCATGTGCGGGATGGAATATGCAGTCGGTGTAACATATTACTGTTTCCCTCAGCGTTCTCGCCAAAGTAATGACAGAAGCCTGTGACATATAACACCACCTATTCAATGTAACATATTACTGTTTCCCTCAGCGTTCTCGCCAAAGTAATGACAGAAGCCTGTGACACATAACACCACCTATAAGTCAATGTAACATATTACTGTTTCCCTCAGCGTTCTCGCCAAAGTAATGACAGAAGCCTGTGACACATAACATACTGACAAGTATAGCAAGCATTGAGAATCAGAATCTAGAAAGAACAAGAGCTGTAATGTTGTATTTTAATAATGTCTTCATTGCTTGGTTTTTTTTTAGAATATGCTTAAAGCTTTATATGTTTTATCTTTAAAGGGGTTGTAACTCATTATCTTCATTTTACCTATATATGCATCTCAAATCTCAGTTCTAAACCTTAAAATACAATGCAAACTTTCACTATATAAATAGTGAACAGAGAAAGATATCTGTCTAGAGAAAAGTAAGGCAAATCATAGAGGTATTTGTCTAGAGAGAGAAGGGAAGAACAAACATGGCATTATCGAGAGTGAAGCATTTATAAAATATACAAGTGTTAGAATGGTGCCCCCAGTTTTGTTTGGAAAGTGGATGTTAACATGGTGCCTAGTACTTTCTAACTCGACAAGACTCCATCCTGTCCTGAGTCATAGGCCATTCCACCTAGCTTGTTCTTGATACACATGTTCAAACACACTCTTCCCTTTATCCCCCTTCCCCCCACTGACATCTGGAGCACACTCACAACTACAGGTGAAGAACAGAAAGGGGAAGGGAGGATTATTTTGTGGAGGCAGACATTAAGATATGTTTTACTTACCATCAGTTGTATTTGATGAGTTATAATATGAAATTATCTGATCCATTTTTGTTCATATGTCTCTTTAGTTTGATGGGGAATATCTATTCTTAGTTGGAACACAAACTATCACTGGCTTACTTGTTTTTATTAACATGATTTCAGGTTGAATGGTGAGCATAGTATAGCTACAAGTACCGGTACCTATGTACTTACAAAATAAGTTTCAGTTGGTTTTTAAAAATTACAAACACTAATTTGATGGATGCTAACCAAAACTTACCTCCAAACACGTAAAGGAAATCGTCTAGTAGAATTCCACAAGACCCCGAACTTCTAGGGGGAATGTCACCTTTTGTCAGCACTCTCGTCCTTCAAGAGTCCAATAAACATGACTTTAGTACAAGTGCGTGTAAAACAAATGTATAATTTTAGGCACATTTTAATGGAGCTTGAATAGGCTAAAAAGTGTTATTAACAACTTAATCTAAGAGGTAAGGATGAGAAAGCTTGTTTTAGAGGAAGTGTATTTGCATTTGCATGAAGAGAGAATGCGAAAACTACAGTGATAAATCACGTATGGGATACTACCCCCAATGCATCCAGCCGATATTTGAATTTTGACACTCCATTTATCAGAAATGTAATTTACTGCAAGATTGAAACCTTAAAATGTGTAATCACCAGCGTAGGTTGGGCAAAGTGTTGAAAACTAGTCTACACACAAAATTGTTATCATTGTTATTAGATGAGCTAATGGATTATGTTTCAATGAGGAGGAATGCAACAAGTTTACAATGATACAAATAAAAAAGACAGGAGGTTGATAAAATAAAACTATAAACATGAAAGATGGAAATGAACAACGGAAATGCTAGTAAGTTAAATTAACAGTATCACTACTGATTATGAAATAATAGGTCTAACCTTATTTTATAACAAGGGCTTTGATTTAAATTTTATCAAATATTTTTAAGTGTTTTTCAAACATTTGCCCATGAATAGCTGTTCTTCACGAATTATGTGATTCTAAATGCATTGACACACCTAGTTTTTTTTAATATTCTAGAATATTTTTGTAATTTTAGAAAATAAATATATATGTCTTTTTTATGGATCATAAACACATATCATGATAGTTTTAGAAAAAAGTGTATAATTTAGTTTTTTGACATGCAATAACAAGTAGGCCTACAGTTATTCCAAGAAAATATGATGTATTGAAACATCATTAAATTTTTTCTACTCTCGTAGCCATAAAGTAGGGCAGTAAATCTCATCAATGTCTCGTACTGGCAGCAGACTGACTGTAGTAAAAGGAAGAAGGTTTGGTATTAATGTATCCTTTTTTTACCACCCTTTGTCGAGTGAATCTAAGGAGTTGCCATTTATATCAATGTAAAGGGGAAGAGTGTAAATAACTAAAACGTATAGAAAGGAAGTGTAACCAGTTTGAGGTTTTTTATTGCCATTTAGTAGAAATTTAAGGGGTTGGCAGTCGCACAATGTAACTAGAAGCCCTAGTGTGGTTGAGCCAGGAATAGCGACCACTCCCTTTGTTTAATATATAAAACCAGATTGTTATATAAATTTATTTGACTAATATTAGGTGTTCTGTGTTACGACAGGTCAATTCCTTTTATCAGTTAACTTAGACCGCCAATGTGCCCTGTCCTTTGCCTCCTCCTTCAGCTCCCAACATTTTATTATTTTCTTCAAGTCATTCAATAGTTGAATCCTCCTTCTACCTAAACTCCTCTTTCCTTCAACCTTTCCTTCTCTGAAATTGTGCAGAAGACATTTCTGTGTCTGGAAAAAACTGGGAAAACACAGGGAATTTTGAAAAATCTAATAAAAATACTGGAATATTTGTCAATTTGGGACCTTAACTGAAAGTTTTAAATAGTAAGTCTTTGGATATACGAAAAAAGTGGACTGAAGAATTAAGCATGCTCACTACCCCTTAAATAAGGGTTGTGAAGCAACAGAAGATATATTTTCCCATTTATCTTAAATCATCCTGCTTTAAATATGTTACATGTCTCCACACTAGTCAGTTTTATGGAAAATGATTTTTTTTATTCATTTCTTTAACTCAGGTTGCCTGGAAAAATGGGAATTCCTCCTGAAGAACCTGGAAAACATGAATTTGGTAGTGAGAAAGTAGTAGCAGCTCTGATGCTCATTCTTAAAGGCCTAGTACACAATGACAAAAATTCTCCCACAAACACGCAAGAAGAGTGTAAAAACTGTTTGTGGGCATCTGCCCGCAAAGATAAAGAGGTGTTTGAGGACATATGACATCATACATCGAGGATGGGTAATCGACAAGCATTTGCCCCCAATCACTTCAGTGAAGACGGCCGTGACGTGTAGAGCATGTTAATTTATGTTGAGACCACTCCTCAATGATCATTATTCTGTAATGGATTTCTTGTTTTTTTTTTCAATTCCTCTGTGTCTTGGGCATAAACAAGGAAACATGTTTGTTTGTCTGTGATCTTGGGCTATGGCCGTATGGAATATTCAATAAACCTTTATACTTATCTAGGATTTTTACAACACACCACGTTTATGCATTGAGTCAATTACTAGAGTCGAATGAAGAAAGTCGACGTATATGAACGTATTTTGTCAATCAGAAGTTAATTCTGTAATTGTTATGGATATTGGGTACCAAAATGTATTGCTCCGCTAACAGCAATAAGAATCGAAGGAAAGCCGTGGTACCAGTAAAGGAGCTACTAAAGCTCTATGTTTTTAATGTGACCACTATGCAGCCCACATACAATTGGCCAGGGAATATTTTGTTTTCGGCACCAGTGCAGATGCTCAGACTTCCTAGGTACTTATTGAACTTATCTATGTTTTCCAACTTCTTGTTTCCAATTTTGATTTTTAGTTGTTCATTTTTTTTAAATTACCATCACTTTTGATTTCTCAATGTTGATCTCCGAGCCATATATTCTCCCTATCTCCAACAGCAGGTTCATTATTTCAAATGTATGTAGTAATAATATTAATAAGCAGCTCCTTAAAAAAATTATTTAAAAAAATTTCACCTAAGTTTATAATAATAACACAATGCAAGAAAATTATGATTAGTGCCCTTAAAGGACCTGTGAGGTCATATAACACATTGTGGTGGGCGAAGAGATCGTAGAAAGCAAATGGCAACGCTGAAAACCGGAACGTAATGCGATGCCTGGTTTTCGAGATATCCTCGCTACTGTACAAGCGAGCAGGCAGTAATGACATCACGGTAGGCTATCACAAGCTGTCCGTTCACCTGCAGCAAAGTTATGCTCCGAGCCATCTGTGTGTCGTGTCGTTGGGGAATGGAGTAAAAAATTAGTGTTTAATATCATGCCGTCCAAATGTTGTGTTGTTTAGTGTTCGAATAGTGCTGATGAAAATAAAGACATGAACTTTCACAATTTGCCTAACAGGGAAAGGTCGCCATGCAGATATAAAGCATAGTTGGATAAAATTAATCGCAAAGCATTTCTTCCGGGGAAAACCACCAAAGTGTGCTCACATTTTACCAATGACGACTTTGAAATTTCGTCCATGTACAAAACAAAACTTTTAAAAATCAATACTCCAAATCAGTTTAAAAAAAATTAGTGTGGTTCCTACAATAAAGCTGAAAGGAGAAGGATCGCCAGAGAAGAAAGTGATCTCTACTTACCAGAGGAGGAAGATTATTGAAGAAGCCCTTCACGACAATGTGTGTTCGAGTCCATTAGATATTTGCGAGGTGGTAGCTGTTGAATGTAATGAGTCTGGAAATGAGAGATGTTACGAAACTAGTGAATCATGTAAGTGCAGCCACAATGAAAAAATTCAATGTGAGATTGGGACAGAATGTTACAGGAATATTTTTCCTACAACCGAAAACAGTAGTGAGGAAGACAATACCGATAGTGATGACGCATACGCTGTAAGGGACGAGAGAATAAGTTTGGATGATAAGAGTCAAGAAACACAATACAATAAGCCGCTGAAAGAAAAGCAAAGAAACAGAAAAAGTTTTAGTGTGCAGCTTTTTATAGTGGTGTTAACAAAAAAAAGCTTAAAGCAGCAGGAAGTGAGTTTGAACTTGTACATTGACTATTATAAATCACCTATGGTGGTCTTCACAAACATGCGGAGGAAACAAATTTGTTCTCATTGAAAAATTCACTTCCTCTTTAGAGCATATCACTGACACATACTTGGACCAGCGGTAAATATATGGCTGCGCACACGAAGAACTAAGTGATAGTGACAGAAAAGAAATGGTTTAGAAAGTCTAAAGAAGATTTCCATGCTATTTCCGAAATTATTTGTGATGACAAATTATTAAAAGATGAACGGCACCAAAAAAAAATATTGTCATACCAGCAAATTAGAATCATTTCACAGCGTTGTGCTAAAATATTAGCCTAAAAAAAAAACTTCAATTATGATGGAATGGTTGCACGACCAGTATTATCCATAGTGGATTTCAATTAAAAGTTAGAAAAAACCAATGCTGGACAGAAACTCCAATATTCTAAACCATTAAAGAAATGGGTTTGTGTAAACACTTACACGGCAAAAACACTTGATTGGAGAAACGAAATTATTTCTTTGATAATGGAGGCAGTATGAGATAGTCATCACTTCAAGATGGACAATGACTCTTACGCAGCGACTGACGTGCCAAGGTGTATTGCTCCTGTACCTCGACCACAGTCCTTAGGTGAAATTAATCAGTTTTCAAGGTTCCGTAATGTTTTGTAAACATTGACATTTTAAAAATTTTATTCACTCACAGCATTGGGACTGAATTTTATTGTATAGTATTACAAGTATTGTTTGCATTGATTCATTATTTATATAGTATTTTATGCAGTATTTTAAATTACATAATATGTATTATATTATATATGGAAGAAGGTATAGAAAAGGTGGATGGAAACATATAAAAGTGGACGAACACAATATGGCTTTTACAATGAAAAGAAGAACACAGTTCACACTTTACAATGCTGCCACTGGACAAAGTGGTAATGGTTGCCTCTTAAAGAAAATCAATTGTCACCACCCAATTCCTTCAATATTTATAGAAAGTCTGTTGCGTAATATTCAATGCAGGCAGCCCTAAACTCAGAGTTTGAATCTTTTATAAATACCATTATATTCGTGATATTTGTTCCATATTGTATTAACTGCACTAGATGGAATTATTACATGGTTTCTATAACCGATAGCAGCCCATGCATTTATCCAGGAGACAAACTTCTTATCAGCAGCGTAGCGCCAAGTTCTGTTTATGAGACTGCCTAAACTGAGAGGGCTTTTTTTTTTTGTTTTCAGGCTTAAATTATGTCGTGTCATTGTTTGCACTTCAATGCCTGGGACAAGCTGTTAAATGAAGGATTAAGTGTAATTACACTGATATTGATATGATTTAAAATTGTCAATCTCACAGCAACACACACATTTCTAGTTAGTTACCATGTTTAAAAACAATCCGCACAAACATCAACTTCCTAAGTTAGATCACCCTGCCGTATTTAGAATAATTTCATCATTGTCACTACCAGTAAATGAATCATCCTCAGTATGTCTTATTTCAGGTTCAAACTGGTATGGTTTGATATTTGCATCCATAATGTATGTCAAAGTGACACAAAGAAAGAGCACAAAAAACAAATAACACAGACCAGTAACGTGTGCATAGTAGAAAAGTCACGCTGTAACTGCTAGGCTGCAGCTGGCCTGTGATGTCACACCTGACTCCACTGGAAACTACCGAGCCGCATATTTTTGGAACCAAATCACGCTTGCACGTCGGATTTTTTGCTAAATAGTTTGTGTGAAATGATCTTCTGTTTTAAAGTATCACTGAAATTTGAGTTTTTTAAGCTCACAGGTTCTTTAATCAAATATGACTAAGTAATTGTAGACAATCAAAAATAACCGTATCAGTGTCTACTATCTAGGCTTTTCTCAGAGGAAAAGTTAAATTTTGTTTACTCAAAGGAATAACAAGTGAAGCTGGCATAAGCTCTCAGACTCATTGCCAGATACAAAAACTTCAAATGTAATTTATTTGTATCTATAATACTATAGTATAATTTAGTAACAGGCTAGAAGTTGTTAAGTTAGAATACATCCAAAAACCTAAGCTGGTGTTAATTTAAACGGATATGTGCGAGGATATGGTGGTGGTTTTTTTTAAGATAGTGTTATTTTATATTGTAGTTTTTGTTAATCAAAATCGCTGCCAAACTGAGGTCTCAAGTAACTCAATATATAGCAACAGCCAAGGATGTGAAGAATCCATAATTGAAGACAACAACTCTTTGTGCTGGGTGTCTTTGCCTGTTTGATAATTGTGGTTTTTTTTCAGAATGTAAATAAAATCCAAGACAAATATTTTATTATGTTTGTAAGCAACACATAATCCATGACAGATATTAATTTCAATAAATTGTGTGTTTGGTAAAAGTTTTGGTCCTATTTTCAACAAAAATTGCTCTTGGATGTGACCAATTAAAAGAAATAAACAAAAACTTGGAAGCTATTGGTTTTATTTGAATTAGAGTTTTACCTTTTATTTTTAATGCCTAATACAGTGGAACCTGACTGATTTGAACTTCCGTGATACAAAATCATCTTTAATTCGAATTTTTCGCCCGTTCCCATGAATTTTGTATTAAAACAATGTTAAAAATCGTGGATAGTTTGAATTTTGTTTTGGTTAGTTCAAACTTTTCATAAGTTGTAGTGTACTGCACAGTATTGTTTTCATACTTCTAGTTGCAGTGCCGTGTTGTTCTATTTTTGAAAACAGGGAAGGCGACGTTGGGATGCGATTAGTACCCTTCTTCACGCCCCTTCCCCGCTCCCCCATACATATTTGTTTACATGTAGTACTTACTGTAAAGTAGTGTTTGTGTGTTTGCGTATCGTGATGTCACTGTCCAAGCCACAGTCCTATAAATCATTAACTTTGGCCGAAAAAGTAACGGTAATAAAGGAGGTGGAAAAGAGACTTAAAAAGAAATCAAAAATTGCAAAGGCCTTTAGGATTCCCCCTAACACACTTTCAACATGTTTTAAAAACAAACAAAAAATTTTGAGCAATGAAAATGAGAGTGGACACGATAGGAGAAGATTAAGAGGACCGGAAAACCCATATGTGGACAACTTTGTACTGAAGTGGTTCAAACAAGAACGAGACAAGAAAGTACCAGTGAGCGGCCCTCTTTTCAGAGCCAAGGCTGAACATTTTGCCTCTGAATTAGGAAAAACAGACTTCAAAGCGAGTGCAGGATGGCTAGATGGATTCAAACAACGAAACTGAATTTCCTTCAAAGCTGTATGTGGTGAAAGCGGTACTGTTTATGTGAGGTCAGCTGATAATTGGAAGGAAGACTTGAAAGAAATGATCCAGGACATAGAACCGAAAAACATTTTTAACGTCGATGAGACGGGACTTTTTTACAAGTGTACTTCTAATAAAACTCTTGCATTTAAAGGTGAATGGTTCAGTGGAGGAAAGCTTAGTAAAGATCGAACAACACTGTTATTTGGAGAAAATATGTATGGTTCTGAAAAGCTGCTGTTGTTAATGATTGAAAAATCGGCTAACCCACGTTGCTTCAAAAATGTAAAATCTAAGCCAGTGGAATACAAGCCAAATAGAAAAGCATAGATGACAGGTGATCTGTTTGAAAAAGGGATTTTAAAAATCGACAAACAGTTTGGCAAACAAAATTGGACAATCCTTTTATTCATTGACAATTGCATTGCTCATAACAGAGTTCCCCTTTTAGAAAATATAAAGGTTATTTTTTGACCACCAAATATGAAATCAGTTATTCAACATATGGATCAAGGAATAATTAAGAATCTAAAATATTTCTACATACGATTGTTGGTTGAAAAAAATTATTGTTGGAGATTTGTCTACTCAGAAAATTTTTCTTGGCGTTCTTCAAGCCTCAAGAATGTGTAAGCAAGCGTGGGACAAGTTGAGACCATTAAGAACTGTTTTAAAAAAGCTGGCTTTGTCAAGAAAGAAAATGAGGGAGAAATCATGACAAGCTGCGCCAGCTATTGATAACTGGAAGTAAGCTACTCCTGATCCTGCTATCTCCTATGTAGACTTCGTCAGCGTGGATGAAGATGTGGCAGTGTGTAGTGAAGTTATTGATGCGAACATCCTCACCGAAGTTCTCAACAATAACATCCAGGCTGAGGATGGAGCATCTGGTGATGAAGAGGACAATTCTTCAGTAGTTCAAGATAGGCCTATCCCTGGTGCAGCAGAAGCCATGGACTATATCCAAGAACTTGGGCGTTTTTTTGAAAGTCGCGACAATGTAAGTGATTCAATTTTCCAGTCAATAAATCAATTAGAATCATACACTATGACCGAGAGACTTAAATCAGGAAAACAGATTAAAATCTCGGACTTTTTAAAGAAATTGTAAACAGATTATATCCAAATATGTTAAATAAAGTTTTTTAAGCTTGGTTGCAAACTTAACTGTATTTCTTTTCAATTCCTTGTAAGAAACTTCTTAATTTGAATTTTTGGATAGTTCGAATTTTTTCCTGGTCCCTTTGAGTTCGAATTATCCAGGTTCTACAGTATAAAATAAAATGTTAAATACTGCAGTTACATCAAACTTTCTTCAAGCCTACACTGAGTTAAAATGTACCAATATAATAAAGTTTGAGTGTAGCCCTATTTATAAAAAGGAAACACTTATTAAAATCAAATTTAATAATGTAGCAATTAAGTAAAATGATATCAGTATGCCTATGATACAAAAATACTTACCATAGTTCTGCGTTACAGTCGTAGATCCAGATCTCATCTGTCGGGTGGTAGCTATCTGTATATGGTGAATCATTCACAGGGGAAATTTGTTGTTCCTGTCACAAACAAACAGGTTGTAGAGTGAGTTAGCGGCAGATCAATATATTTTTAAAAAGATCACAAAGACATAAAGATTAAATATTTATGACTTTTTTTCAAATTGTCTAAATGAATATGCCTATTAAAAAATAAACTTCAGCTAAACCAAGATTTTTTTAAACTCTAAGTACAGGTAGTGGCTTACATTGACATTAAAAATCTTGCTTGGACTAAAAAATAAAGGCCTGCAATAAATATTTGATGGAAGGCTAAAATAACTGTTGAAATAGGCTAAATTGATCATAAAAATGACCAAATTTAACCAACTCACATTTAACTTGACTTTAAAGAACTTTAAAAATAGGTTAAAAAAATGTCTTGTGATGTCAATGTATCTTGCCGGTATTTCATCAGACACTTAGTAGTATAGACAGTTATTGTACAGTAAGGGCCTACTGTATGTATTTATTTTTAACTTATAAAAAAGTTTTTTTCAGTCCTTATGCCTAGCATTTAGTTATACTCATTTTGTTTTTAAATTAAAAACAATTATTTTGAATTAGTTATTTGTATTAAACATTACATAAACATACAAATATGGGGTCACTTTGGATGCAGCCTAGTTCTAACAATTCAGTACCCTTACTTACTTTAAAAAAATGAAATGAGACTAATGTTTTAAAGCGCACATAATAATATTATGATGTTACAAGATTAAGTTTAAGTGTGATAGTTTTAATGCTACAGAATTGCTTCAAGGGAAGCCTAACTCACCCATCTGAACAAGTTCACTTGGGTTGACGAGTGTTTTGTGTGATCAGCCAAATACTATCCATTATATTTATGCATTTTTGAGTAAATCATAATAATAACACTATGTCTAAAATATATATGCCCAATTTTCTTCATAATTTTCTAACACATTCATGTGGTGTTAGATGATGATATATAAAATAAATTCTGTATATTATTAGAAAAGCTTTTATAAATAATTTGAAATCATGTGTAGAGACTTAAGCACAATCTAAATGGGTATTTAAAAGATAGAGTAGAATAATCAGAGATTAAAGTGTAAAATGTCTCTAGGTAATATGCTTAACTTGGCTGAAAAATCATTTGACAAGGACATATGGTTTTATTTTGAGCACATGTCTCTTCCCTTTGTATTTAACATATAATTTGTTATCATAGGTTAAAAAAATAAATTATCTGAATTTAGTCTTTTTAGAGGAATCTGCCCTATAACTTATAATTTGCATTATATTAGTCTTAAATTTATAATTTCAGTTTGTGTACCACCGTCAACCCTTATGCTGCATCTGAATGACTTACTTCCTGTTCATTTACCATGAGTTACACACTTCTGATAGTTATATGATTCTGTAATTTTACAGTATTGAAAACATAGGAGATTTTGAAAAAACTGCTTAAGTGCACCAAGTGGGTTTTTTTCAAATGGGCCCCTCAAAAAAAAATTGAGTGGTTGTTTTTTTTCGGGTTGGGCCCACTTTGGCAAGGCCTGAACTTAGCACGCCTCATGTGCGGTGCTATAGTAAATACAAGAAGACACCTGCCTAAGCTCAAAGGGATGTGCCAGTTTTGCATATTAAACTAGTCCATTCCATTCAAGTTAAGGCCTGGTGATGTTCTTTATTTAGTATAGTGTTCCACTTGAGACATACTAAGTCTGGCTATGAAATTTGCTCTAAGACAAAATATTGACAGAATATATACGAAGTATTAGTGTGGAGAGAACTGTGAAAGCAGGTAAATCTCTTAGACTAAGACACAACAAAACCTTCCAAACCTTCTAACTGAAAACTATTCGAATGGTAGTTCCAAGAACACATCCCAAATATAAAAAGTAATAAGTCCTCTAAGCGGATCAGGCACACATCCAGAATTTTCTTTCAGGGGTGGGGTTCATTCTTCAAATATTGTTCGACGACGACGGTTATCTCAAGAGTAAACAGTGGGGCAAACGACTCTGATCTGCATGGAGAGAAAAATATATCAAAATTTCATAAACAAATATATTAAAATAGACCCATTTTTGCATTCACTAATAATTTATATACTTTTTATTACTTTTAATAGAAAGTATACTAATTTTACATACATTTTTGTAAAAACTAATGAATCATTTATTTAAATTCATAAACAGTATATTAATTATTTGTGAATCCAAGCATGGGTCAACTGTAATATATGTTTTTTTATGAAATTTTGACATATTTTTTATCTCTGTGGAGGAATTCATGAGTATTACATCTAACTATTCACTATGTTTAGTCTGGTTAAGAAAGTGAAACTGAAATTAATTACTACTGTATTTTTTTAATTAGGAATTTACTACTACCTACAAGAAAAGATATTACCACAGGATAATTTTATAATTTTTTATTTTTTTATAATAATTTTTAATTTTTATTTAGGGGTGAGGGAGGGGGACTTCAGCCCACGATACCCCCTCCCCTCGGATGTGTGCCTGAAGAGGGCGGTGATAGGATAAGAGGGGGTGTTTCCAGCTATCAGTCCCAAACTGCCTACAGTTTGCAAACAGATTATAAAAGCATCAGGTTTAGAACAGCCTACCTGAAAATAAGTGTGCCTTAATACTGTTATGAGCGAATGTTTTTAGTTTTGCTAGTTTGGTGTGTAGTGTAGAATAATTTGAGTAAATTATTGTGTAGGTAAAATCTATATACTTATGCCAAATGCTACATTTTATTTTCTAAGTTAACACTATGAATTCGAGTAAATGAACAAAACATTCTTATTTTTCAATAAGTAGGAAGGTCATTTTAAAAACACAAACATATTTCTTCGCAATCAAAATTGGAAATATTCTACTATTTTATTAATGTTATTTTATAGGTATTAATAATATAGCCATATCAAATGTGAATGCTGGAGATAACATGAATTGATGTATGTATGGATGTATGATGTATGGAAATTGTATTGTATTATAATTTGTGTAAATTGTCAACTAGGTTTCTTCCTATCTAAAAATTTGACTGTAGACAAGGTTGTCTGAAGAGCGGGTTGAATACCCAGGGTACACAAACAGCCCCAACCTCTTCCCCCATAATGTTTCACCCAGTGATTGGTCACCATTTTTGATACCTCTGTGTTTTATTGGTCAAGCTGGAAATGTCTTTATTTAATAAAATAGGCTATTGGACTAAGTGGGTGGAATGACAACTATTTCTCCGTGCACATTTTTTTTTTAATCTCACAAGAGAATGACAAAATCATTTCTAAAATTATCCAGGTTGGATTAATAGCGGTGGAACCCTATTTGCGTATTGGGCAAGGGTTAATTAACTGAAAAGGAGTTTGTTCCTTTCACCCAGAACTAAGGAGTTCTGGGGCCCTTCCCCAGAAAATGTTTGAGGAGTGGATGGCAAGCTATTTGAGTGGACCTTACCTAGAATTTTTTTTTTTTAATTTATAATTCTATGGAATCTAGTCTTCCCTCAGAATATTTCAAAATGTTGATGCCCTTATAAGATATTTATAATGACCCTCTCCTAATTTTTTAAAATTTAATGTAATACCTTTAAAAGTTATTTGGAGTTTGTTTTTAATCGTTGTCATATTTACATATTTAGAAAGGAGTGAAATAAATCTAAAGAGGGGCTGATTTCTTCCAGAGAGAAAAATTACTTTCATAGGCAATGCCCCCTCCCCTCCCCCCCAGTTATGCCACCATATTATACCTTTATTTAATATGTGCTCAATGTAAATTTCAGACTTGGAGGGAGGAGATGCTATGCAAGTTTATAAATACTAGCCAAAGTTTAGCACTTAAATCCCTGTCTTTAATTAGCATAAAAACAAACTCCAAAACCTCCAGATATTTAATTTTCAAAATATTTTCGTTACCTATGACATTTGGAGGGTTGTTCCCCCAAACCCTCGCTGAAATGTTGGCTTGACTATGTTCTTGAGTGGAGGCATGTATATGTACACTCCATTTACCTTGAAAGATAGCGATATTACCTTAACAGATTACACTATGATCCTATCTTATAAGCTACGCCATAATAGAACCATGCAAGGTAAGCTTATTATGTTTCAGGATAAAAACAAAGTGTGCATCGAAGAATATTTTAACTATAAAGTATAATCTACCTCCCTACTCAGTGCAACCTGAATTTATTATTGGTGAGATAAATAATTTGCAACATATGATGAAGTTATCTGTAGTCAACCAGGCACTTCGAGTTGGCCTTTGAGACTGCTCTCACTGAACACATACACAAATATGAAAATATAAGGCCTAGCTGTTATGGGTGATTTTAATGTAGACTTAGTTTGTATCAACCATTAAACTTTACAATTACTGACTGTTTCCTTCATACAATATGATGGTATGTCACTTAATACACGGCATCATGCTGCAACCTCACATAGGCCTACTTGGCTTGATTATATATTCACCTCAAACTCTAACAAAAATATAGCATTTAGACAAATCACGGTCCCATGAATATTAGGCTATAGCATTATATTATTTATGTTTTTTATTCAATGCATATGGCTAAAATCGAACCAAAGTTCATCGCATACTATGACCTAAAATCTATTGATGCTGAATCCATGCCTTTGTGTCTGGTTAGCACTGAATTAAATATGGAGAGTAAATTGCATATTTTTAATGATTTGATTCTTGACTTGTACGGTAGACAAGCACCATACACTTGATGTGTTAGTAACCTTGGATTAAGCAAGACATATGGTTATTTATAACTAGATGTGACCGAGCATATTATAAGTTTAAACAAGAGGCAATAACTAATCCTCTTAATGACAACACAAATTTTCAGGATTATTAACTACATTGTAATAAGTGTACTCTGGATGTTAGGAAATCTAGTGGTGCTGTTGCACACGTGCCGATATCGTTGTTGGCACCGATACCGGTGTGGGTTGTTGCGCACACACCAAAAACATTTCTATTGGTGCTTGAGAGGTATAGGCAGTTTTGTGGATGGTGGCGACCAAACAACATGGCTCCCATGTGGAATAGGAGGATTCTTTCGTTGTGTTTGCTTCATCTCCGAAGGACACAACGTCAAAACCGGAGAGGAAGAGAATTTTGAGTCCATCCTATATTGCCGCAAGGACACTTGAAGGCACCTGCTATACTCTTTTTGGGAGACTCCCAGAGGATGAATGGAAATTTTTAACTACTTTAGAATGAGTACTTCTACATTTGACTACATTTTGAATCTTTTGTCTCCTCACCTCTAACGTCAGAACACAATCATGCGGATTATATTTCTGCCCTGGAAATGCTTGCAGTAGCCATAAGGTAAATTGATTGTAATATTTTGTTTAGTATAAAGAAATTCACTAACAATATATAAAAGTTAGCTACCTAAGCCCTTTATAGATTAATGAAGCATTGTGAATTCTGATTTGGGAAAAATATTCAATTTGTAAGAAATAAAAACCTTTTATTTCTTTAATAATGTATACATGGAAATGTACATAAACTGAGAAATAATTAAACAATAAAGAAAACATGAAGTGGTAAGCTATCCATGCTTACTTATCCGAATTGCTTTGAAATTGATTGATCATCCAAATTAAGGTACGTTTAAATAGAAGTGGGAGCACGGGTTGTCTCGAGGAAAGTGAAAATGTTCCCGGGGGTGGTTTCATGGCAAGGAGATAAGGACAAGTTTCCTGTGCTCTGTGAATCGTTTGGAGAAGCTGTTTGAGTGAAAATGGGAGAACTGCCCCATGCTGAACGATTTTTACATCCTTAATTAGTTTTAGGACACCCATTCTGAAATCTAGTTTGTCACCCGCAAAAATGCTCTCACAGATGATAGGACTGAAATAAAGAAGGCTTCATCCTCATTAGGCTCTATTTTTTTCTAACAACTTCAAGATCTTCATGTCAGCTTCGTCATTAAATGGGGTAACCCTCTTTCTTAAAGGTTGACACGTCCCCGCTCCTCCACCAGATGTCGACGTTTCTTCATATTCACTTTGCTATACCGCAGTTTCAGTTTCCTTCTCTTCCTGTGTTTCAGCAGTTTCATTGTTGTCATCTCTACGGATGCTGGACTCTGTCTCATCTTTGTCAGTTGTTTTTAACAAGAACTGAAGAACATTATTGTATAGATAATTCTTTTGTCACAGCCTGGCCACTTTTTCCCCTCAAAGATCTCGTGAAGGCACCGCGGATGTTGTTTCATCTCTCCATAACAGATTACCTGAAAAACAAACAGAACATAGAGTTGTAATTAAATTTTTCTCAGCCATCACTTTTAATAGTTAATTTTACAAATTAGAGCGAGTGAAAACTAAATATTTTCTTGGATTTATCTTTAACTCTCTTTGAATAACCTTTTACTTTCTCATATCAAGCAAGATAAAGTATTCTTGACATGAAAAAAAATATCTAGATAGTCATGGATGTTTACATTTTATGTGAACCCAAAACACAAAAAAAGAGTGTTTTTTTATTCAGTCTGTCCCTAGCCACAGATCAGAAACGGTTTGATTGATTTTGTTCAAACTTGATTTATAGCTACTATATAGGATACTTCCAGACTTTTTGGTTTTTGAGCCTAGCCCTCAAACTAAGGGTAGTTTACAGATGAATGATTTTTTTTAATTTAAATTTTCTAGAAAATGATTCTAATGATTTTGTTTAAAATCCATATTTCAGTTTTGTTTGACCTTAAAACATTGGTTTTTGGGTAAAAATTTGCTGAAGGGTAGTTTACTGCTGGGTCATTTTTAAAAATCCGAAATATCTTGAAAATAGCTCCAAAGCTTTGGTTTCAAATGTATATCTGTGAATTGTGTGTTATGACAAATAACACTGTATACTTGTTTTTGGGTTAATTTTCGTTAAAGGGTATTTTACTAACGACTCAAAATAGAACAGTCTACAAGAAAAATATAACTGCATTATTTAATTAGGTTATTTCGATTACTTCTTTTGTTTAAGATACCTCACAAGCGGTAATACATTTATGGACTTGTACTAAAGCTACAGACTGGGTGTAAATATAGTCAGGAGCTGTGTCAGGAGAGTCTGTATTGCATTGTGGAACCACTTGGGTGAAGAACAGCTTCTGTTCCTGAACGAGGAGTCATGGCGAGCTATTAGTGAAGGATTCAAGAAAACGGCTTATTTTCCGAACTGTATTGAATGTGTGGACGGGAAGCATGTGCGAGTTCTGAAATACCCTGGTAGTGGATCAATGAACTTTAACTACCAACTTTTTTCTATAGTTCTTATGGCCGTGGCGATTCAAACTATCATTTTATACACAAGAATGTAGGAGCATACGGCAAGGAATGTGATTCTTCTGTGTTCCAGAGGACAAATTTTTACACAATGCTAATGGACAGACGTTTGAATGTACCACAGTCGGCCCCTATTCAGGAAGGTAACAATATAAACCTGTCATTTGTTTTGGTAGGGGACCAAGCATTTACTCTGACAGATAAATTACTAAGGCCTTATAAAGGACACTTTCTGACTGATAGGAAAAAATATTCAACTACAGATTGTGTAGGGCGAGGATATTTGTTGAGTGTGCATTCGGCATTATCAGCAACAAATGGAGGATATTTTATAGGCCCTTGAATGTTTCTACACCATTCGCAAAATCAATTGTAAAGGCATGTGTGGTTTTACATAACTTGGTTTGAGAAATGGATGGTATTATAATTAAATAAGATCTAGTGGGAAACGAAGGTTTCACGGGTTTACCTCCCTTTGCAGATGGACCCGGTATAAATCTAAGATCAGCCGAGGCCATTAGAGAAACATTTGCAGATTAAGTACTTTGTATCTCCGGAAGGAGAACTTCCGTGGCAAAACAACAAAATTTAAAGCTAGACATATTATTTTTCGGCATGAAAGCATATAAATACTGTCCTCATATCCTTGTAAAATGTTTTCAGACATAATAAATTCTGGATAGTAGCACTTACCAACTTTTATTTGCTCCTTTTTGTCCAGTTGTAAGAAATTTGGCTCCAAGAAGGAGTACACTTCAAGCCAAAGTATGTTTTTCATCTCCCAGTCCTGGAATTCCTCACTTGTTTTGTCCCGTAAACACGCTCTGCTCTCCACTAATTCAATTAAGGTCACTATGTCATACTTGAATTCACTAGACATTTTACTTAAAAGAAGAACGGAGGAAACGAACGCGCAAGCACCTAGCCTCACAAAAGACAGAACTAAACAATGCAAGATGACAGCTGCAAACTAGTGGCCACCTACCCTGCACACTGATATCGGTGTATCTATCAAGGGGGCGCCAGCATGGTTGCGACAAGTCGGTAGTCATCATGATAATGCTGTAGTGTCGGCATTGTGTGTAACAAGGCCATAAGATTACATGGAATCTCACTACCACCGAAATCGGCGCCGGCACCAATATTATTGTTTCGTGTGCAACAGCAAGTATGGACTTTTCCCTTAAGCTTTAAAATAGTATCTCAGCAACTAGAATGTTAAGGAGGGAACTGCCTATAATGAGGGTAGGTCATTTATATAATTATAAACTCAATTAAGAGATTCTTCACCACTCTAATGTTCCTAGCAATAGGTATTATTAAAAAATAATCTATAAATGACATGTATGCCTCCAACAAAGATTATAAGGCTATATTAATGATTATAATAATGACAAAACATTTTATTTTCCACATTTGATACAATGTGAGGTAGCTTATACAAATCAATAATGAAAATTAAATTGGGAGCACAGTGACTAGACAAAATTTCAATATTGCTAGTACAAACTATTTTAGGATAAGTTGAATCAACATTTACTTATTTAACTTCTCACTAATGACTGGACAATATCCTTCACTATATTATAAACAAGGAATTATTAAGCCAGCAATTAAAAAATGACTTGCAAAAGTTTATAATTGCAGACCACTTCCTCAATGGTGTACAGTAAATATATTATGTATGCTAGTTACCATACCCTAAAATAAATATTTTTACTAACATTTCATCAATAAATACAGCCATAAAATGCATTAACATTGACTTAGCTGCAATAAATGCTTGATCTGAAATAAATGGCACCTAATTAAACCTCGATAAAAATAAAGTCATTGTTATAGTATCACACAGCTACTATTCTTGGATGTGGACCTCTTATTGCTGACATAAAACTATGAGAATTCACAACTGACAATGACAGCCAAAAACCTTGGTGTGATTATAAATGAAAGTCTCAATCAAACAGTTCAGGTAGATACAATTTGCAAGAAAGAGTGTGCCTGTTTTCATTCCCTGTGAAGGCTGAATAATTTTCACCTTAAATCTGTGGAAATTATTCTTTCCAAAGTTTAAATTTGCCACACTTTGTGACTATTGAGACAAAGTGTAGCTTACAATTACTTAAAAGACGATCTAGCATAGTAACTAAAAACATACTCTAGAGGCCAATTAGTAGTCAATTCTCTGAGTTATTATGGAGATTTTCTGCATACGACTTAAGAGGTCACATGATAATAGCTCGAATGGTATTAACATTTGGTATGCCTGAGCCACATGGAAGGTGGCGTATGTGATTCGTGTGCTCGAACAACAGGTCGTCTGGTCCACAACGATTAAGAGCCCATTCGAATACAAATGTATACAAGCAACAATGATAAGATGGTCGACCACATGAACTATATTATGTTAATTTTTTTGTTTTGAGATATTTAGAACTGAAATTTAAGCGAAGGGTTGATTTAAAGTTCTAATACAGCGAGAAAATGAATTTGATTTAAGGATAATCACTCTATTAAGTTATTCCCTAAATAAACATCATGCAAATAATTTTAATAAATTATTGAAAGAGAATATGGTGAAAACTTAACTTTTTCTGGCCTCATAACAAATGTAATAAGCCCCCTATAAATAATCATGATAAAGGTTTACTGCTAATGTATAGTACTACTACCCATAAATGTTAACTTAATTTTAGGTCTATAGATGGCCTAACAAGTTTTTAGTCGGTAGTATTTGCAAATGATTTTAATTTTAGGCTTACAATAAGTGGATCCCTAACTAGTTGTGTATATTGATCTAGATGTGTGCACCATGGTCTGATAAAATGTTCTGAATACTTTATTTAAACTTGGGGTGGATCTTTATTTTATTATAGTTTGTACACGAATGCAGATAACTTAATTCAATACGGCAGATAAGAAGGCATAACTTAGGCTCTAGGCAATATATATCAAATCCAGCACAGTATATATATTATCACACCAGTAATGGCCCGTCTACAACCAAACGCACCCACTTGTCTGACTCGCAACCATGCAATAACGTAATTTTGTTTGTCTACAATAGCTTACGCAAACACAATTGTTGTCGGAACTGTCGGACCAGCTTGTCGGGAGGAGATGAACATTGTCCATCTCTTGCGCTTATTTAGTTGCGTTGGCTTGCTTTCAGCCAATAAAAAAACAAATATGGGTGGACTACTAAAATCAAATAATATGAAGTTAATTGGTCTATGACACACGCTCTTGGAAATGTATAGTTAAGAATACTAGATTTTCAATTAAAATAATATATAATTAACTACTTAAATATTTTTTAAATATTTATTTCTTATTTAAAAACATTAATATGAATTTGACTTTTATAGTCATCTTTGCTGTTTGTTTCTATTGGTTGAAATTAGGCCTACATCTTGCGACTTAATATTGTAGAGTCTATTTTGTATTTAAGAGAAGCGTAATTACAAGTGCGTTTGTGATTGCGTGGTTGCGAGTCCGACAAGCGGGTATGTTGGTTGTAGAAGAGCCATTAGAGTTATTTCATAGCCTGTTCCAAAGATCTTGAAGTTAGTTTTAGAGATTAGAGCCATACAATTTAGTCAGTTTTTGAGCCCATAGGCCTATTAATTTGTCAACCTTTAAAAATACTTTTATTAACGTTATTTATTTGAATAAAATAGTTATTTTCTTATGACTTCATAGGCGCTTCAAAAACCACCATCTAATAAAGATATCATTATTTTGAAGCCAATATGCAAGTATAATGTTGGGTTAGAAAAGTAAATATTATTCATGAAATGGTTCTCTCACCATATATCCACCCCACACGATAAGATAATCTTTGTAATACACAGCTACATGACCACTCCTTCGGTTTATCCGATCATTTAGCGTTGTAGCCTTTGGCATAATATAATAACTTCCTACCAAAAATACAAAATAGTGAATATCACATAAATAAGATCATTAAAAGAAACAAAATTTAGCGGGTTGAAAAGCTCCACATCCACAATAAACTAACCGTTTTTATCCAACATTGGAAAAATAAATAAAACTAACAATAGAATATAGTTCTAAAAAGAATCATAAATAGCGACCGAGAGCAGATATGGTTCTAATATACATAATAGATACCGCCACCGTAAAAGAATAATTCAAGAAAAGAAATTGTATCTAGATATTATTTTATTAAAAAAGTAAATGATTGAAAAATATCTTTAATAATTATGATTAATGTGAATTATCATACAAATTGGTACAATATTTTTAATATGTGGTATGAAAATGTGGTTCTTTCGGACACTTTAAGAAAATACAATATTTAGAAAACATAACCTCAATTTAAAATCGCAAAGTTTAAGGTGCCAGTTTTCTTATTCGAAATTGCGGCACGAGCACACATGATGGGGATTGTAGTACTAGTTACCTACAATAACCCTACATAGTCGTGGAACCTGGTTCGGCTCTGGAAATTTTGAGATAATTCACTATGAACTTACATCAACCATTAAATTAACCCACTAAAATCCAAAAGTTTAAGGTGCCATAGTTTATATATTTGAAATTGCGGCACGAGCACACTTGGTGGGGATTATAGTACTAAGTACCTACAACAACCCTACATAGTCGTGGAACCTGGTTCTTCTGAAAATTTTGAGATATTTGATTTTGAACTTACATCAACTGGCCACATAAAATAACCACGTTTAAGGTGCCACAGTTTCTATATTTGAAATTATGGCACGAACAGACTTGGTGGTGATTGTAATAATAGATACCTACAACAACCTCGTGCCGCAATTTCAAGGGGGGGGGGGNGGGGGGGGACATTTTTGGGGGACTTGACTTCCCATCTTTCTCCGATAAATGTTTGAAAATTGAATGTCTCTAAAAGGTATTTGGAGTGATACTCCTCACAATTTTTGATTATGGATTTGTTTTTATTAGTAGTCTTCTCCAGAAATATTTTGAAATTTGAATGCTTCATTAAGCTATTTGGAGTGGTCCTCCTTCAGCAAATTTTTGAAAATTAGATGGCCTTAAAAGCTATTTTGAGTAGTTTTCATATTGAATTAAAAAAAAAAATCAGATTTCTTTAAAATCTATTTAAAGTTGTCCACTCCTAAAAATATTTTAAATTTGGATGCCCCTTGAAACAATTTAGAGTGATCTTGACTTTTTTTTCAACAACTAGATGCCTCTAGAATGTTTTAAAGTGGTCTCCTCAAGCAGTTTTTAAAAAATATTCTATATATTTAGATGTTATTTGGAATCATAATCACCTAGACATTTTTTTAAATTGGATACATTTAGAAGCTATTTGGAGCAGTTATTGCCTGAATTAAAAAAAAAAACTATTTGCATCTATAATCTATTTGCACCCATCCCAGAAAATTTTTCAAATTCGATACCTCTAGAAACTATTTACAGTAGTCCTATACCTGGTACATTAAATTTTTTTTATTGAAAACCCCTATAAGCTATTTATAGTTTGATGCAAATTTTTCAGCTTCAATTTTGAGAATATCAGAAGGTGTGAAATATATCTAATTTATTCCAGAAGAGGCAATAACTTCCCCTACACTCCAATCCCCACTGTCACTGTTACTAATTTGGAGTGTTCGTTACCTAAATTTTCAGAAATTATACTGTTTTAAAAGCTGTTTAGAGTAGTCTTCTATCGGATTTTTTTTTTAATTCTGTTTCTCCCAGAAGCTATTTGAAGAATTTCTCCTTCGTGAAATTTTAAAAATTTTGATGCCTCTAGAGTCTAGAAGCTAATTTAAAAAGACCTCACCCAAAGTTTTTTTTTAATTTAGATTTTCTAAAAGCTATTTGAAGGTGTCTTCTCCCTGAAACGTTTTTAAATTTGGTTGTTTCTAGAACTTATTTAGATTGCCCCTCGCCTGACTTTCTGGAAAATGAGATGCCTTTAAAATATATTTGAAGCGGTCTTCGCTCGGCCATATTTTGAAAATTGTATCTGCTTAGAAGCTATTTGAAATGGCCTCTTTGGATTTTTTTTAAGTAGATGCCTCTAGCAGATGTTTGAAGTGATATTCTACTGGCTAATTTAAAAAAAATTAAAGGCTTTCAAAGACTATTAGTAGTAGTGCTTATTGCAAGAAAATTCTTCAAAATTACAACAATCTAAAACTTATCTGGAGTGGCCCTCACCTAGATTTATTTTATTTTAGTTAGATAGCCCTAGAAGCTATTTGGAGTGGTCTTCTCCAGACAATTTTGAAAATTTATTGCAGCTAGATATCATTTGGAGTTTTATTTAAGGCAATCTTTTATCTTAATATTCAATATTGTTGGTGGATTTGAAATTTATCTAAGAGGGTGTAAATTCTTTCCAGGGGGCTAATTCATCCCAGGGGCAATACCCCCTTACCCCATGGTTCCACCGCCACTGACCCTGAGTAGCTTCATAAGAATATATTTCCATTAAGCTTTATTTATGGAAGCTATTTAGAGTAGTCCACTCCCAGATTTTATTTTTTTTAGATTCCATATCTTTAAATTTTATTAGGAGTGATAAAATCAGAAGCCTCTAGAAGTTATTTAGAGCTTTTTTTTTATTGTAATAAGAATTATATGCATCCTTCTAACACTAAGTAATTATTTCTTACATTTGTTTGTGGGCGCCTGCCTCATTGAACACAATATTTGAAGTAACAAAAGGGGGGCCTACCTGGGCCCTTTTGTAGACACATCTCTGGAAAAAAAATTAAGTTTTAAAATGTCTCGGTAATTGTAAAGTGCAACTAAACTAGCCAAGATGTTTTAAGTTGGAAATGCCACAGTGACTGAATCACCCTAAAATGTAATTATTTAGTTCCTCAACATTGATTGAATCTCTGAATAGTCATTGAACATTGAAAGAGTAATTGTTTGCCAAGCTTGATGGGGCACTTTTTCTGTGGCTTGCTCAAAAACCGGGGAAAGGAATGCCAATAAATGGCCCCCGATCATATTATCCGGAATTTCGGACTAGCAGAGTTTTAATCTATTTGGTTGAAGTCAATCAAAGTGTATTTAGGTTTGGCCTATGATATTTATGTTAGATTAAGTTTAGATAAGTTCACTAACACCAAATGAATGAATTGAAAGTTTTTTTTCTATAAATAAAATATAAATAAATAAAAGCTAAACACCAAATTGCTTTGAAAATTATTAAAAACAGATGTTTATTTTACTTTAATATTTACTGAAGAGCCAAGCGTTTTGTTGAATTTCTTCCAAAAAATATTATTGATAAAGTATTTTCTTATTATTTTGTCCTTAAAACCTTAGTACAATTTTTATTCATACAGTATCAATATTGAGCATATTCTAGTATAATCTATATAATATATTTGGCCAACTATTTATATTAAAATCCAATATTTTATGATCCCTATAAACAATAAAACATTATATACAGTAGTTATGTTGCCAATTTAAACCTAATAACATACAAAAGTATATGCTACTGTAAATGTGCTGAATGAACGACCCTAAAATTATTTATATTTAAAAATATATATATATATCTTCTTATTTATTATGTAAAATAATTCCAATATACACATGTTGTGTGTTTATTCAATTCCAATATAGCTATTTTGAACTAAATATTTAAGGCCATTTTAGAAAAATTTAAAATTTTCAAAATTTGTCATGAGTAAACGAGCTTTAAATTAATTTATTTTAGAAAAATCAATATACATTATTATCCATAATGTAAAATATACCAATTAAAAAATATCAGTAAGATAATTTTGAAAATTGATTCTCATTTTAAACCAAATCATGTGTGCCATTTTTAAAAGATTGCAGTGTTATTTATTGTTTCAAACAATCCCGATATCCTTTTTAAACACAATCGTTAGATCCCATTTTTTAAATATTTCAGATTTTTGAAAATTAGTAAGCTGTAAACCATCCTTAATTTGGGAGCTAAAGACATAATAAAAAACTGAATAAAATCCATCAAACCATCTCAGCTCTATCCCTTAGGTAGGACAGACAGACAGAATAGTAAAATCCACTTTTTTGGGTTTGGAATCACATAATCTAAAGGCCGAAAATGTTCATAATAATAATAATAATAATAATAATAATAATAATAATAATAATAATAATAATACTGTTTTTATTTTTAATAAAATCAAAAGCCATTGCGTTTTACTACAGTTCGGGATTATGGAAGAATAAGGTAGAATTCTTCTGGAAATTTTCCCGCATTTGCATGGAAAAAGAGTGGGAAACCATTTAGGAAAAACACCCTCATACACCCAACTGATATTTGAACCCCAACCTCCCCAGCACCAGAAAATCTTAAGCTTGACACATGTCCACAGATGCTTATTTACATGAATGGGTTTGCATCTTTCTTAAAAACAACAAATAGAAAGCCATTCTAGTGCACTCACATAGGACTATAATTTGGATGAACATTGAGGGGAAAAATCAATATACCTATTACTAAAGTAACAGATGAAAAAAAAAATCATCTGAAAACATCGATGTTATAGAACCAAAAGCATCGGTAATATTTTTCAAACCAATTGATGAAGTGTATTTGTAATAAATGAATATGAAACTCATATATCAATTCAAAAAGTTGTATTAAAAATTAATAATAAAAAATTACTATTTTTAAAACAAACACATAAACATATCACTGTCTCGGACATCTCTACAAAACATTGATGGTTGAAAATCATCTATGAGGAAAACATCAAACCTTCAACATCTATGTTCAATGTATATCCCTGCTGCTGGACTGGACTATAACCATGTCCCATTTCCCGTGTCAGGTTGATCCCACCAGTCGATCTCGCTGTAATTGAGCCCAATCTTAAGGTAAAAGGCTACACTAGTTAATGTAGGAATAAAACTATTGATTGAATTTACAATTTTTTTGAGCATTTTTTTTAACACCGCATCTACTACCCATACGAGTTATGCACCTACGTAGACCTACTAAATTACTCTAATGTGTGAGAGGGAGAATGGAAAATCATTTAGGATAAACCACGCTCAGTACACCTGATGAGAATCAAACCCCGATCTCCTTGTCTTTGACAGTCTAGTACAACACGAGAGAAGTGCATTAGACCACATGGCCACTGAAGTGAGTTATTTTTACTGTTAATTTTGATAAGTAAAATGCACATTAGATTGAGGTAGAATTTAATATAGTTACCAGTGAAGTCAAACAGCATGCTTTCATTGTTTTTTTTTATTGTAGATTTTATTAATTAAAAGTAGAGGGGAAAAGTGATAAACAGAAGGTAAAATTAAAAAAAAAGCATCACTTCTCAAACAAAATACTGTTATGTGAACGAATATGGCCATTTAAGCTGAGTTTAAAGTACTCTACACTACTTAATGTAAAATCCATTACAGTTTTTCAGATTCTCAGAATGAATGACTAAGAGTTGGTATTATTAGTTATAGAATATTCCAACCTATATGACCTATCTCATCCCAAGTACCATGATAATTTGGTGAATGTTCCACACGGCTGTTCGGTGTGGCGTGTTAAACGGGCGGACCTCTGGAGAAAGGCGCACAGAATGTTCCAAACAACGGTTCGGCACGGTGCACCTTAGTGTATGACTAGCTTAGCAGTGATGAGTTGCAGTAACTGTTAGAACACAAGTGAGCGCCCTTTGTTTTGTTTCCCAACAGACACTTTTCCAGAGCAGGTCAATCCCACCTTACGATAATTTGCCAATTCCTGATCCCTACCCCTCCTCCCATCCACCCCTAGTGTCAACACCCCCTAGAGAAAAGATCTGACTTGTGACGTTGCAGGAGTGAGAGCGGATCTTCTCTCTAGGTGCTGTTGACACTAGGAGTGGACAGGATCTCGGGATCTCACTGCGGTGACGTCATAAGTCTAAGGCCATGCAGGTTCCTTGTACTTAACCACGAAATGTTATTTTCTGTATTTATTGTTGCGAAGCCATTACGTTTTGTAAGTCACTGGGGACAAATGAGTGAGTCCCTTCATGCTCTGTCATCCGAAAAAGTTGCTGTCGCATTTTGTAAAACATACCATCATGTCTTAGAAAATGCCAGCGGCAAAATCGTGCAAACAATTCTAAGTACATGGCATCTTATTAGTCCATTTATGCAAACATGCTGCTTATCTGCCCACTATTGTCTAGATATCAGTGCCGCCAACCCTTACCTAATAAACAAGATTAGTCCAGTTGCATGGAGGTTTACAGTGGGATTATTGTATCATTTTATTAATTGATATTTTTTCTCATTTTTATATAAAACAAATGGATGAGTTGGATAGTGAACGTTTTATAAATGAGGTCAAGAAAAATAAGGTAATTTGGAATTCATCATTGAAGGAGTACAAAAAGAGAAAAAAATACCTTTAGTAATAATAAATTATATAAACTTTAAATCAGTAAATGAACAATGGAGTGTTATTCAACTTTATTTTTTTAAATAAAAATAAAAAAAGCATTGCTTGCCGTCAATATGGTATATAAAAGTTATTTCTTTGGAAACAAAACATATTTTATAAAACCAATGATTTATTATTAACATACATAACCTATTAGAGATTTTAGGTGGATATTAAATTTAAAGTATTCACATACCAGGCCATGTGGTTTGACAGGTATTGTTGATCTTGATACTTTTAGCCAAAATAATGTTTATAAATAGTTGAGGCATAGAAACATTTGTTCAGAATGACGCAAGTTGTGGATTGAGTATAAAAGCAGCAAAATGTATTAATATTGAGTATGTCAGAATGTGGTTAAAACCCTACCTTTCAACAATGTAATTAATAGAAACCCTTAGGTTGTCTCTAGCATAAGTTTAACGTGGCATTCTGTTGCTTGTACATCGGCAGCTTAGTCCCACGTGTCTCCCCCTCCCGAGCTAGCTGTAGGTAGCACAGGTTTCACACGGTTGGTTTTACTCTCGATATCTTTCCTTCTGTCATGCCAGACATCTAATGATGGAGTCTTGTCTTCAAACTGACCAGTCTTCTCTTCCCTCCAGTTCTTTTCAACACCCGTCGATTTCCTGCGCGGCCTGTTGGGATCTCGTGGCTCTGGTTTTTCATACTCTTTCTCAAAACGATCGTCATGGCCCCAACCCAACAGAAGATCGCTTTGGTTCAATCAACCCCCAAACTTCTTTATCTGAATCAAGCTTTTCCCCTTCTTGCCACCTGCGAGAGATGCTTTCCGACGCTCCTTTTGGCTGCCTCAAGTGTTGATAATCTCCATCATTTGTTGGGCTACTGGCTCCATGTATAGGTTCCTTCCATCCTACCCGGTTAGTGTCTCTACGCGAGGGCATGCTCCCGTTCCCTTCAGGGGGAAGAGGTGTTTGGGCAGCCTCCAGGCTCACACTTCTCTGTGGCCTAGGCATTAGGTCATTACCCAAGTTTGCAAGGCAAAGTGTGGAAAACCTTCCGCCAGCTTGACTCACAGGGGACTTTAGCCCCAGCTCAGAGGCTGGGGGAGATGTGGGAGGAGGAGTGGTTGTGTCCACTGTCAGTTCTACATCTGAGCGCAGCAACTCAGACACTGCTGTGGGGCCCAAGTGGACCTCATAGTATTCCTGTACAAAACAATAGAATGTCTATGTTAATTCACAAAGAAACCATGCAAAGAACTAGAATGATTAAGAATGTTTATTTAAATATATTTACCCTTCCTTCCCAATCTCCCTATTATTATACTACACATTTTGTGAAAATATATATTTCTAAGCCCTGTAAAAATATGTTGAAATATTTTACTACACCATACTCATCAATTCTACCTCCAGACAATGAAAAGTGGTATTCAGCAATGTAACAATTTTAAAGTGGAAACCAGGCGTAAAGCAAAAGTCAGTCATAAAGTAAGTTACATCAAATATTCCATGATCTTCAGAAAACAGTAAAGCAAAAACCTACAGGCTGACATCAAAACTAAGTAGCCAGGGGTGTACTAAGGGAAGGAGAATGAGGGGGAGTCCACTCCTGGTGGCAGCCAAGAGGGGGGGTGCCATTTGGAGAGTTAAAATAATAAATAAAGGACCCGCCCCAGATGTCAAATATTCTCAGCAAGCTACTGGGTAAGTAGCCAAGTTTTAGCCATGTGGTCATGTTAATTATTAGTATTTCAGTGCAGTTATTCTTAAAAATTAATTTATCCCTGTTCAGCCATCGTGTATGCCAACAGGTAAGATTTCTTCTGGTTTTTCCATTTTTGAAATTAAGCTTTGAAATTTCAAATCCAAATAGATGCTTTGAAATTTCAAATCCAAATAGATTCAGATTCAATGAAATTTAATTTGAAATTTAAATCTAAAAATCATGCAAATGAATAGTTTAACCTTTTAGAGAAGTTAGCATCGATTCATTTTTAATCTTGACCATATTTTTTTTATGCAAGTCAATTAAAAATACATATGATAGCATAATATTTCATCTGAATTTATAACATTTCATTGTAAAATATTTGATAGATATTTTATTCAAAACCTTTTAACTGTAAACTGTACAATTATTATTTCATTCCTAACATTTTAGTTGCAAAAAATTATATTTGGATTTGATTCAAACAATTCTTATTTTAAAATATTCAAATTTAGCTTCAGTAGTAAACAAAGATTCAGAATTCAAATTCTACAAAACTAGTAATTATTATATATGAAAAAAGTGCATTGAGCAAAAACATTTAGTGATAAATAAAATGATAGAATATTAGGAAAATGGTAGAGCACAAATAAAAGTAACAACACTGACACATATTTACACACACTTCAATATTTCGATGCTATTGTAGCATCTTCCTCAGGAAGTAGTAATTAGACTGGACAGGATGTTGTCTTCAGTGATGCCAACTTGATTGGTGAGGATGAAAACTTCTCTGGTGGAGTTGAAATTCCCTGAATGATTCTCTATTGCTCTATGGATGGTAGGTGGTGCTGGTGTAGTTTCTGGGTTGAGATTAGCGAATATTTAGGTTAGGTGGTTTTCTAGATTTTGTGATCCATTGATGTGCCAGTTCCCATCTTCTTAACTGAGACATATTACATTGTGTCTTGTGGAATGATTTTAACACCTTGACAGTGTAGCAGTTCTCAAAGTTGAGGTTATGATTGGTGGCGTGTGCTGAAACTGGTTTTTCTGGATTCTTAATTTTAGTGTCATGGCGGTGTCCATTCATTCGCTTACGGAGAGTTTCAGTGGTGAGGCCAACATATTGTGCAGTACATTGTTGGCATTCTAATTGGTAAATTAGGTTACTGGACTCACATGTGTGACTGCCTTTGATGGTATAGGTGGAGTTGGTGATGTTGCTGGAGAAAGTGACTGCTGGATGATGTATTTGGCAGGTTTTGCAAGCTGTTTTGTTGCAAGGTCGAGAGCCTTGTTGTGGTTGAATGAAGGTTGTGTCCTTTTCAGTTTTGAGTTTGGGGTGTACCAGAAGATTTCTAAGTGATGGAGGCTGTTTATACACAAGGAATGGAGGTTTTTTAAGAATATTGTTGGTACGGCTGGATGCTTCCAATATGTGAAAACCCGACGCTAATATTTTGTTTATCTTTTGTAGGCCTGGGTAGTACTTAGTCACTAGAGGTATAGTATCTGGTTTGTCAGGTTTGGGTGATTGTGGAGTTTCAGCTAGTCGAAGTAGGTTATTAATGAGAGGTTTAGGGTATCCTCTCTCTGTGAAGGCTTCTTGAAGGTTTTCAAGGTGGTTTTGAAGACTTTCTGGATCGGAGGAGATGCGATGAGCTCGTATGGCAAGACTGTATGGGATAGATCTTTTAGTGTTGAATGGGTGGCAGCTATCAAAATGCAGATATTGTTGTCTATTAGTGGGTTTAAGATGTACCGAAGTTTTGAAGTGGCCATCCGACAGCCTAATGTCCACATCAAGAAATGTTGCCTGGTCGTGGGATTGATTTGAGGTGAACTTCAAAGCTGAAAAGGAGTTTAAGTTGTTTAAAAAAAGGGTTAGATTGTCTTGGCCAGCTGTCCACACCATGAATATATCATCGATGAAGCGAAGCCAGCAAAGTGGTTTGTTGTTTTGGCGGTCAAGAAATGTTTTTTCCAGTTTACCCATGAACAGATTGGCATATGAAGGTGCCATCCTTGTACCCATCGCCGTGCCTTTCGTTTGAATGAAATTCTGATCCATGAATTGAAAGTTGTTCTTTTCTAGTATAAATTTAGTGAGATCCAGGATAAATGATGTTGTCGGTGTGGTATTGGTCGGACGCTTGTTGAGAAAATGTTCCAATGCAGCCAGGCCATGAACATGAGGGATGTTAGTATACAAAGACACAACGTCGATGGTGACAAGTATAGTGCTTTGAGGTAAAGGTTGTGGAAGGCTATTGAGTTTTTGAAGGAAATGGTTGGTGTCTTTGATGTGGGATGGTAGTTCGGTGACAAATGGTCGCATTTGTAGGTCGACATAGGCTGAAATTCTTTCAGTCAGTGATCCGCAGCTGGAGACAATAGGCCTTCCTGGTGGTGGTATGGTGTCTTTGTGAATTTTTGGAAGCATGTAGAATTTAGGCGTTATTGGGTTTTTTGGTAGAAGAATCTGGACCATGGGTGGAGAAAGGTTTTGTCGCTTGGTCTCTTTGGTGATGAGTTCTTGAAGCTGGTTGGCAAATATGATAGTGGGATCATGCTCAATTTTTTGGTATGTGGATGAGTCCGAAAGCTGTCTGTGCGCTTCTGCGATGTAATCACCTTTGTTCATTACAACTGTTGTGGATCCTTTGTCGGCCGGTAGTATAAGGATGTTCTGATTTTGTTGGATAGAATTTATGGCTTGGCGGTGTTCACGAGTTAGGTTGTGGGTTGTGGGGAGTGTTTTGTAGAAATTTGGATCCGAAACTTGCTGAAGTATAAAGTTAATATACATTTCAATTGGGTGATCAGCTGGTAATGGAGGAGGGTCCCAGTTGGAAGGGGGTGAAAATTTGCTTAGAAGCTGGTTAGATGTAGTTGACTTGGTTGGTTTGTCGATGGTGGAAATGTGTGATGTGGTTGGTACGTCGGCGGCGGAATTGTTAGATGTGGTTGGTTTGTCGGTGGGGGAAATATCTGAGAAGAAGTGTCTAAGCCTCAGATTTCTGGCAAAGTTTAGAACATCCTTAGTCAGCTCGAAATGGTCAGGACGTTTGGTTGGACAGAAGGTTAGGCCTCTGGATAGAACTTCTTCTTCAGATTTGGACAATTGGTTGTTAGATATATTAAGAACAGGTGAAGTTTTAACTGTGGCTTGTGGTGGTGGTGGTTGTATGGGCTGTCTTCTGGGTAGTTTGGGCAGGGATCCCGTAGGGGTGGCTATCCCTAGCAGGCTGGCTACACTGGGTTTCATACCCATGAGTGGGCATTTAGTGATCGGGTTGTGTTCAAGGGGGCCTATGGGTCTGGAGTTCTGTATTTCATTGAGATAAAGTTTAGATAATTTCTTCAGTTTGATGGAAGCATATTTTTCTAACAGTTTATTGAAAGGAGAAAGAGAATGGTTGATCTGATGAATGGAACCAGGATTGGACAACAGTGTAACCTTTATGAGTGAAAGAATTTGATCTTGGAGTTTAGTGGCTTCAATTAGATATAGATTAAAAACTTGTATTGTTAACTGTTGAGATTGTTGTTTGGCCAAAAAAAGAACTGTTTCATGCATGTACTGTGGCATTCCTGTAATGGCAGGTTTTATGGTAAGACCAGTTGGAATTAAGACTAGGTTTATACAGATTTGTAAGAAAAAAATGTGGCATTTTACAGCTGCCAATTTGGATGAAAGGTTTCTGATTTGTGAAAGCCAGTAAGTATGTGGGTTCATGATTATAAGCTAGAAGAATATAAGACAAAATGAAAGAATAATAATAATAGAGGGAAAAAAAAAGGGAAACATAAAAATGGACAAAAGAGGTTAGGAAAGGAGGTAATGCTTTAAAATATTATATATGAAAAAAGTGCATTGAGCAAAAACATTTAGTGATAAATAAAATGATAGAATATTAGGAAAATGGTAGAGCACAAATAAAAGTAACAACACTGACACATATTTACACACACTTCAATATTTCGATGCTATTGTAGCATCTTCCTCAGGAAGTAGTAATTAGACCCAGTCTTCCTGAGGAAGATGCTACAATAGCATCGAAATATTGAAGTGTGTGTAAATATGTGTCAGTGTTGTTACTTTTATTTGTGCTCTACCATTTTCCTAATATTCTATCATTTATTTATCACTAAATACAAAACTAGTAATTCACCTGCAAGTCTGGCAGTAAATGTTTAAACTTGTTAGCAGCCAGGTCAAGAGCCAAGAGCAGCCAACAGCGACTCTGTCCACTCTGGTTCCGGGATATGAGCATTGTCCTCACTCTTTGCATCAGTTGAGACAATTCCTTTGGCTTGCTCTCCAGGAGTTTTTGACCATTTAGGGCAAGCTGCACACATACATTTAGTGCAATAGAATAATAACATTTTAAAATAAGGGAAAACCAAACAAAGTAGTGAGTTTTTAATGCAGACAGCTGTATTATAAACAAAGTAAAATAATTTCTTAGGTACTTATTTATTCCTTCATAGCAAGAATCTGTGTTAAAAAGAAATGTGTGCAAAATAGTTTTAAGAAAATCCTTTACATTAACCGCAATAAATGATACAAGTGTTCTGGCTTTGTCTTCAAACAGTCTTGGTAAACGTTTAATATACTATGGAAGAAAGGAGCATAGTAAAATATGATCAAATAGGATGTAGTATCACATAGGGAGATTTGAGTCTTGAATTTAATATTTTCTCGAATATTCTAAAGGATTTGAGGGACCATCCCTGATACAAAAATCTTATAAGCCTACAGACACAGAATTTTAATCACATAGTTGTTTCGTTTTCCCTTGTATTTCAGTACATACAAAATTTCTGAGTAATCTTATTGATTCTATAAACTTGAAACTTTTCCTGCAATCGACATACTTGTCTATGCGAGTAGTTACCAGGTATGAAAATATCTGCATCTCATGCTCATCTCCTCCCAGAAGCATTTCCTGGTACATAAGCACTGCTGAGGAGAGCACAAGGATTGGGGCACCTCCTGGAAGACGCACTTGGTGGAAGATTTCACCCAGAAATGAGACAGAGTTCAGAAACTTGGAGTTGTTGGATGTGAGTAGTTGGGAGCGCTCTGTGTAAACAAAGAAACGTAAACAGGAGATGACATTTAGGCATGCCATCCTTCTACCTTGTCAGTTGTAGTTCAGTTACAGGTGTAATTTACCTAAGAATACCAGCTAGCACAGCCTAAACTATTATATTTTAAATTAGGTGTGTTCTCCCCAGGATCCATTGAATGGGTGAGCAGCCTGGTCGATTTTACTAACCATCCAAATAAAATTTAAACCAATTTTTTAATATTGCAAAGTATTGTACTGTTCTTCCTCCACCAGTTACTTCATAATGCCGCCAGGAGGGCAGAATTTTTTGGGGAGAGCACTGTAAATATGAATAAACATCAACTAAAAAAATATATGTATGGCAATACTCTTTAAATTGCTTAAGTACTAATTTTACACCCTATCCAACCAAATATAGAATCAATAATGGATTTTTTATTAAATTGATGCATTTTAAAATATAGTTTATGACGTAACATATATGGATATTGACAATGATGTGCGAGAAGAACTTCTGTGAAATTATTTGTTCATAGAAAAATTAGTAGATCCAGCTAGTCGAAAAACCATCCTTTAGTTATGCCAGGATTTAACTTAAGATTGACCTATCAAATGTTGGACACAATAGCCACCCCAAAGTCAGTTGGTATTTTAAAGGGGTGTGTGAAACCTTCAAAACAAGCATCAACTTCTACTTCATGTTGAAAAAAAAATCAGGCTTCGCCATTAAAAATATTGAAAGCTTAAATACTCAATTTATGTTCATTTACTGCCATTGTGAGTGAGTTGTTATACACATTATAAATTAATATGCCTATGGAAAAAAATTGCATGTTGTAATATTAACATGATTTATCAGATTTGAATTAAATATTACAAACAAATATGAAATAAAACATTTTATAAGTAATTTTAGTGCAAAAAGTTATGTAAATAACCAAAATAATAAAACATTTTTTTTTCAACAAAAAAAACCCAACAAATATTCAAACTTCAATTCAGCTTCAAGAATTTTTCATATATTCGATTCGAATTCGTTTCGAATTGAAAAGATGGACTTTGCACATTCCTAGACTATTTTATTATGTTTGGATGCTTGTGGAAAAGTTTTTATACGTACCACCATATTGTATCCAATTAAAACAATATGTAAAAATTGTGAAATAGATAGGAATGTCTTGGTTGTGGTTATATTATGTTAAATTAATTACTCCATTATGTCGCTCAAACTTGTTAGTTTTAATACTCTGTGTAGGAAAATAATTGTTCATGTAAGAACACGCCTGTAGATCATTTTTAACAAAACTTTATTAATTCATATAAGAAAATTTATGTGTGTGACCTGCCAACATGACCAATTAATAATGCATAAAGCCCATTTACATGTTGATGTATGTGTTGACGACTTGTGGAGAGATTTGGTAGTGGGACACATCTTTAGCACTGGAATACCATTTTTTGGTTGTCCATTTTAGTACAAGGCTTATTTAACTGCTAACTTTATGTGGTAAGGATGAGGAAGGCATGTAGAGCAAAATAGTCTGCATTAGCAGTGGTAAATTGCATCAACCCAAGTGCACCCACTAATATTCAAACCTTGACCTCTGGTGTGGGTGTGGAACATCTTGACATTTCTCTCATACAAAGGAGTTTGGGAGAGGTATAAGAATGGTGGAAAAGGGATACCAATAGAATATATTTAAAGTCATTTGTCACGGTAATTTGAAACATTAACTATATCAAATTGCTGTGTTTATTAATGTATCAGACAGGGAAGGTAAGCCCCCACCCAGGTAATTAAAAAACTGCTAAGCCTTTATTTATATTGCAAATGTATTAGGGCTGCAAAAGAAAAAGAAAAAAAGCTAACGACATAACACTTGCAAATGTGTACAACACTAAAGCACAATTTGAAAACTGTTATACTGTTATTGCATAGATAACTATGAAATGTTTACATATAATCACAAAAATAACTGAATATTATTATGTTTAATCACAAATATAAGAAATGTAATGCAGACAATTTAAAAAATCAGAACAACGTAAGAAACAAGATGGCACATGGTGATGATAAAAATTCAACAAAAGAGTAAAGCAAGTGACAAAATTTAGAAATGTGGTTAACACTATAATAGGCCTAGTTTTTAAAAAAAATTCAGATTGAAAATGTTAAAAAAATAAATACATATTATACATTTTTTCCAAATTCTTGAGGGATTTGAAGATTCAAAAGATTCATCTCTAGTCATTAGGCCTATTTAATAAATAAATGTAATAAATCATTAATCATTAATAGTCAACACTCTTTGAACTGTACAAAGTTTGCTAGAGGAGTATTCAAATATTATCCACAAACCATCAAAGTCTTTCTGCACAGCACTGAGTAATAATGTTCGAAGTTTGACTCCGTTAACTTCGAAAAATGAAGCTGCCCCTAAAGCTGCTGCAGCCTTCATTCCAAACACTCTGTCCTCCAAACTCCTGGCGTGGAGTTTCGCAACAAGCATCCTGAAGTCACAACAACCTTATTACTATTCACTTAAACATAATTTGTTTGCAAACAATAGCAAACTAAGTAGGCAATTAAATTATTTAATTTACTTCCATTAAAGAAATAAAAAAAATCTGGGGAAACAACTTTAAACTCATTTTCATTATTTTCAATAAGTCAATAAATCAAAATAAAACTGGTTGTTTTCTAGTTTTAAATAAGCATTTTAATTTTTTTTAGATCAAATTTGAACATTTTGTTTAGACATATGATACAATTATTTATTTAATATTGGCATAGTTTAACATTAAGGTTAATAATCACTAAATCTACATGACATAGTTTGAGAGGTGAGGAAATGCACTCGCGTTAGTGTGGAGAGGGGATTGGAAAACCCCACCCAGCCAAGATTCAAACCTCGATCTACCCTTCACCAGCAATGGCAGGCCTGTCCCATAGAAGAAGAGGGTTGAAACAACACTCCTCCCCACAAATATTATTAATAAATGATAATGCAATTTTGTATTCAACCACAGGGCTTACGCTAGTTGCTTACTAAAATTATTTATAGATCATAACACCCACAATCTCAATAATGTTTAAAAATCATTTTAAATTGCTTTAAGAGGGATTTAATGTTTTAAAAAAATCCCTTGTTATCTCATGCTGGGGGATTTCACTGTGAGCCATAGAAGCTCAGAAAAATTCTGGGTAGGTCTACATCCATGGGCAATGAAATTCAAAACTTACCCCATAGACAGTGTGAACACTGGTGCAAATAGTTATAAAATAATACTTTCTTTCTCGTATTAGTTTGATATTATTTTCACAATAGTAAGATGCGAGTAATTCTTTTTTATTTAATTATGTCTATTTTAATTTCTTAAATTTGAAAAGGTTTTAACAAAATCTTTGAAATGTTATTGAGCTGGTAGGTAGTAAACTACAATCAGGTTCTAAAGTATGGATGTGTTGTTGGGCCAGTAAGTAGTGAACTACAATTAGGTTCTAAAATGTGGATGTGTTGTTGGGCCAGTAGGTAGTGAACTACAATCAGGTTCTAAAACATGGATGTGTTGTTGGGCCAGTAGGAAGTGAACTGCAATCAGGTTCTAAAGTATGGATGTGTTGTTGGGCCAGTAAGTAGTGAACTACAATTAGGTTCTAAAATGTGGATGTGTTGTTGGGCCAGTAAGTAGTAAACTACAATCAGGTTCTAAAACATGGATGTGTTGTTGGGCCAGTAGGTAGTAAACTACAATCAGGTTCTAAAGTATGGATGTGTTGTTGGGCCAGTAAGTAGTGAACTACAATTAAGTTCTAAAATGTGGATGTGTTGTTGGGCCAGTAAGTATTGAACTACAATTAGGTTCTAAAACGTGGATGTGTTGTTGGGCCAGTAGGTAGTGAACTACAATCAGGTTCTAAAACGTTGATGTGTTGTTGGGCCAGTAAGTAGTGAACTACAATTAGGTTCTAAAACATGGATGTGTTGTTGGGCCAGTAGGTAGTGAACTACAATCAGGTTCTAAAACATGGATGTGTTGTTGGGCCAGTAGGTAGTGAACTACAATCAGGTTCTAAAACATGGATGTGTTGTTGGGCCAGTAGGTAGTGAACTACAATCAGGTTCTAAAACGTGGATGTGTTGTTGGGCCAGTAAGTAGTGAACTACAATTAGGTTCTAAAACGTGGATGTGTTGTTGGGCCAGTAGGTAGTGAACTACAATCAGGTTCTAAAATGTGGATGTGTTGTTGGGCCAGTAAGTAGTGAACTACAATTAGGTTCTAAAACGTGGTTGTGTTGTTGGGCCAGTAAGTAGTGAACTACAATCAGGTTCTAAAACATGGATGTGTTGTTGGGCCAGTAGGAAGTGAACTGCAATCAGGTTCTAAAATGTGGGTGTGTTGTTGGGCCAGTAAGTAGTAAACTACAATCAGGTTCTAAAGCATGGATGTGTTGTTGGGCCAGTAAGTAGTGGGCTACAATAAGGATGTGAAATTTGGAGATATTGTTGGGCCAGTAGGTAGTGGGCTACAATCAGGTTTTGAATCTTGGGGATATTGTTGGGTCATTAGATACGATAGTGGGTTAAAATCAGGTTTCTGAGGTTTGAGGAGTCAAATCTATCACACTGTGAAAATATTTGTTCAAATATAGGCCTACTACCTTTCTATAGTATTAACCCTTTTGCTGTGTATTTAATTTTTACTTCTTATCTTCAGAAATGCTAATTGTAGGTCAAAAATTTAAAATCTGAAAATTTGCATGATTATGATCCAAATGCAATGTTATTCTGCTATCAGAACCACTCTTTATTTTACTTGCAACCCACAATAGTGTCAAACTAACTGCTAAATAAGGATTTGACAGGCCTAATATGGGCCAAATATATTAAAAAGAAAATTTTTGACAATTAGGTTACATCAACCCAACTTGAACAATTTTGTGCTACATTGGTGCTTTTCTCAGTGTAGTGTAGTCTATAAAATCATATATTTGTCTTAGGCATGGTTTCAAAATAGGAAATAGGTCAAGAACAAAAATAAATAGCAATCCATTAATCCCTCAACAATGTTTTCCACCACATAAATAATGCACATGTGCTACAAATAATTAAATGCGGAAGTAAACAAGTGCTACTACTGTTATGATTTAGCAGTTGGTAACTGCCAGTTCTCAAAATTAAAAACCAGATGTCAGAGGCGCACGTGCATGCTAGTATGAAAAATTCATTGTTCTAACACTTATGTAACTATTTACGACTGTTGCAGCAAGGATAGATAAAGTTTACACGTCGTGGGGTAAAGTCAATTTCCGCAATCAAGGGCTATAATGCTGAGATCAGATATATCCAATTAATGCAAAAAAAGGGTTAAGAAAGTGAAAAACAAATATGACTGTTTGAGAAATTTGTTGCAGCTATAACTAAATCTGAAGCAAAGGAATTAAAAATCTTTCCTTGATCTGAATTATTTACAGATAATCTTAAAAATAAAATAATTTTTTTACTATTGTAATGTTTTGTGTTTAACATGCACTTTATAAACTCAGTGATTGTATCAGCACACAGCTTACATCACTAGCTTCAAAAACAGAACTCAGTCCACTGATTGTTAGTTAATTCAACATTGTGTGTGTGTGCACAACTCAATTTCACCAATAACCAATTTTAACAACCATGCCAGGAATTGAACCCCTTGGGGGGACAACATTTACTTAGAGGGGATATGTCACCCTGCTTACCGGAGTAGTTACACCACTAGTTGGGACTCACAAATTTAATAAAGAAATTAAGGGTAGTTAGTGCCTACTAAAAGAGTAGTGAAAGCATATGTGCTATTATTAGATTTGTCAGACACCTTAGCACAGTTGGTAGCATGTCTGCCTTCTGAAATAAGGAATGTTGGACTTGATTTTCCACATTGTTGAAAAATGTATCGTTGGTAAAATGTGGGTTTCCCCTTTAAAAATGATGAATTAAAAGCCTAAGGCTATGTTGTGTCTGTTACAAATTTAAGCTAGTTTAAAGTTGTGTGATGATAATAAGTTGTTCAGACTAGATATTCAATAAGGGCCTACCTCAGATAGTAAAAAATATATAAAAAAACATGATTGGAATATAGTAAGTATGTTTATAATAAGTAATAAAGTGAAAAGCATGCAAAAAATGCAGTTTTGACGAGAGTAAAAAATATTGTGCCAACTATAACTATGACTAGGCCTATTGTGGTAATGATTGTACGTTGTAATGTTTATGTCGTGAACATGTTCATTATTAGGTTGAATCTAATATTGAATAAATAAATATGAAACATAATTTACATTAAAAGTTAGAAACTCGTCCAAATGGATTGCTGATAGCTGGGAGATCGAGGTTCGAATCCCGGTCGAGTGTAGAGAGGGTGGTTTTTCCTAAATAGTGTTCCACTCTCCCTCCATGCAAATGTGGGTACACTTAATCTAAATTCAACCTTCGTCATCCCAAACATATTAGCATAATTAGTACATAAGCATATAACCTGAAAGTGAAGTAAGACAAGGTGCTAAAAGAAATTATCTCAAAATGAATTTCAGTTTATCATCATCATCATCATCATCATCATCATCATCATCATCATCATCATCATCATCATCATCATCATCATCATCATCATCATCATCATCATCATTATTATTAGCACCGCGTCTTACTACCCGTTCGGGTTATACGCACTTACGCTAATGTGTAATGGTAGGGTGATTGTGAGATGAAATGGAGGACCTACAGTTTAACGTGGAATCCGAACCATGGTGGAGGCCTGGCATTTCACACATTCACAAGTTGTAATTAATACACGCCTTGTCAGAGATGAAGGAAGGGTTTGGCAATCAGATAAATCTGTGCTGGGACCGAGGATTGAGCCACTGACCCTCAGCACAGAAGTCTGACACCTTACCCCTAGACCACCCATTTTCAGTTAATCTTTTATTAAATAGGACAATAATTTCAAGTTCATTAAATAAGCGAGAGTTCAAGCAATTTTTCCCCAGTTCATTAAATTGTCACAGAAGAGGCCAGTTCACGGAATGAACAAAAATTTGCCCAATTTGTGAACTGGGCCGTTTCACTAATAAGATATTTATAGATATTTTTACGTAACCCCCGTAGAATAGATGTCTAGGCGAACCCCAAGTTGAATACCACCAAACTACATTATTGATGATTACGTCAATATTCAGTCCACTTACAACATCAGTCAGTATTCACTAACAAATACTTTAACATTTGGCTTAAGAAATTGTTTATAAACAACAAATGGAACGATTTCACATGCCATTGTATATCTTCACAAATTATGTATTCTAGGCACACTGGAGTTTTGGACTAAAATTTAATAAAAACAATCATTTAGAATTGAATGGATAGCTTTATTTTAGTTTAAAGTAGGTAGTCGCTTCAACCCAAATCAAACCAGCCTACCTGGATATCTCCTGGTGTCCTAGTCCAACCCTGGTTAAGTCTAATTTATAGTAAAATGGGGTGGAAAATTGATATCATTACAACAATAGTAGGAAACCTAATCAGCATTAAACATTTTATGAAGAATACAGGGGAAAAGGAGGAAAGTCCAATTTTAACTCAAATTTAGTTAGTGCTGCCATCTGTTAGATAATGATGAAACCTTTTTAATGCACCTAAAATTATTGTTGAAAAGGGGTGTCTGTCGTATTTAACTTAATTTAAATTTAAAAAAATATTTACTGGGGTTTGAGAAATAAAAAATGATACACACTGGAAAATGTGTGTAGGCCTAATGTGACTTCTCCCTTTTTCCCTAGTGTGCCCTTTATATGTAGTAATAATAATAATAATAATAATAATAATAATAATAATAATAATAATAATAATAATAATAATAATAATAATAATAATAATAAATATTTAGCACCGCGTCTTACTACCCGTTCGGGTTCTTTATATGTAAAAACATGATTTAACAATAATAGAAACTTTGTAATTAATGGGTCATCCAATAATCACAGCTTGAAAACAAGTACACAGTGAGAAATGTAGACATAATGGATCAGACAGACTATTTTTTTTATAAAGGCCTATAATTTGAAATATGATGATTCAACTCACTTCAAGATCTCTTCATCAACACACACGGCGTGCATTTGGTGGATGAACAGCTTTAAACCTAACTGTAGATCTTCAGGACTGTGCAAATCCAAGGTCTGGACTTGAGACACTAGGCCCGAGTTTTCTATTTTGGTATTTAATTCGACCAACCCTCCTGGTCGTTGATTAGAAGCTTGGGTTTTTGACACTGACAGCCAGCCTCTGCCACGTGCCATTGTCATCGTCTGCAACAATACAGATAGTTTAACAATTAGTTAATTTATTAATTCTACTTTTCTACAAATAAGTTTAATAGATTGGCAAAAGGGAGCGGAAGTATTTTTACAATTTTTAGAGAATAGAAATGTTTTGGCAAAAATAAATCAAATATTTGTCCAGTAGCAACATTGAGTTTATCTTTCTGCACATGCTAATATCAACAGATCTTGAATATCTGTCAAGGGTGTCCTGAAATTTTGTCAAAACTTTTTAAATAAAGAGAAAATATTTTGACCAAATTCCTTTTCAAGATCTGTTGATATTAGCATGCGTAGAAAACTTAACTCTATGTTGCTATTGGAGAAATATTTTATCTATTTTGGCCAAAAAAAGTAATGCTATAAAACTGTAAAATTACTCATGCTACCTTCTTAACTCGTAAGGTAACACAATTTCTTGCTACTGTTCCATGTTGTACGTACAAAGTAGGGCCCCCATTTCCGCAGTTAATACGTTCCTAGATCTACCATGGTTACGTGAAACCGCGGATAATACCGAACTATTAGATAGCGTGATATTCATGTAACATACATAAATATGATATTAAAGTTTATTTGATAAATTATTCACAGTAAGACATTACCAACATTAAATATAGTATTTAATAACAATCCATACTGTACACCACAGTGTACTTATTATTCTCCATTCTTGTTGTTGCGACAATCCCTGATGATGATGATGTTGCCGATGACAGTGATATTATAGCACAATGCCCATGATGAGGATATGAGTAGGGATATGGTGTAAAAATTGAGACTTAAAAACAATTTTTTTTGTTTAATTAAAAATAAATAAAATTGCGCAGCGGTAAACTGTAAATACTGAATCAGCAGGGACCTTAATGTATTAATATAGGGTGACCTCTTAAGAGTCAAAAACAGGGGTTATTCTTTTCTTTTTTTACCAACGTAGCTTACTACCCATTCAGGTTATACACATATGTACTAATTACACTAATGAGTTGGGATGATAAAGGTTGAATTTTAAGGAATTGTACCAGCATTTGCATGGAGGGAGAGTGGAAAACCATTTTGAAAAAAACTTAATTGGTACACCCAACAAGGATTTGAACCCTGATCTCTCTGTCAGTGGCAGTCTTGTCTGTTGCGAGAGCGAAGCTTCAGACCATGCGGCCACCGAAGCAGGTGACAGGGAGTCAGAACAATTTTTTTTAAAGTTGTTATTAAATTAGAATAAACTATCACCGTTATCAATATGAATGGTGTGTATGTAATTTGCTGTTTTTATATAAATAATTATGATAAAAAATAGTTTTATCGGTTGATCTCTGAAGGGTGTGAAATGCGGTCTCTTACCTTACAAAAAAATATTTATGGTGTTAAAAAAACAAGGTGCTTAGGAAGATAATTGGTTCAAAAAGGGATGAGGCTATTGGTGAGTGGAGGTTACATAATGATGAGTTACATAATATGTCATCACAATACGTTGCTAAGATAGTCAAGTCTCGTAGATTTCAGTAAGTAGGACAGGCAGCGTGATGCTGAATCTAGAACCATCTTATGAGCAGGGCCCGGATTTTGATGACACGTCATATTTTTTTTGGTCCATCAGAGACAATGCTCATTTGTACATAAACTTTGTTCATGATTCCCTGGTTGTAGAAATGTATATTTTATAAGTTATTTTTTGGTCACTTATTGCCATTTTAGATTTTTAGGTCATTTTTCTTGTTTTTTTTAGTAAATCATTTTGAAGCATTTTTTTGGAGAGAGAGTTTAAAATTGTTTGAAAATGACTTCAAAAAGGTTATATATATATATGAATAATCAATGCTTTGATAAAACATGAATATTCAAACATCAGATGTTTTACCACACACTTGTTGACTGAAGAAGATAATGTCCAAATGAACTTGTGCCCCTTTACCTGCGTGCTTATAAAATCCATATTCCTGGTGAGACCTTCACTACACCTTGGAACAGGTTGCAGGGGGAGAGAAGAGCAATTTTTAGAGTTCAAATGAACTTTGTACCGTCTTTACATTCCTGGTGAGTCACTCACTATACCATGTCTGGAAGGGGCTGCAGGGAGATGGGGAGTTATCGGTTTTTAAGGCAGGTATTTGTATTCCAATATTAAGTAGAACACATGATTTTAGCTGTCAAAAGATTTTAAATGCATAGTTTTCATTTATAAAGTGTACATAATATTTATTCGTTTGCAATCATTTTATGTGTATTTAGAATGCTTTAAACCAAACCATCTAAAGCGAGTCATTTGAGGCAAATTATTAATGAATTCGGAGAGGATATTTATTCTACAGAGAGTGAAATACTTTTCTGTAAAATATGTGAAGTGAAAGTGGCTGGCATCAGATAAAAGATTTAACCATTCAACAGCATATCAGTCACAACAAACATGTCCGTTGTACCCAGAATATCGATAAAAAGAAAACCTCTTAATTATTATTAGCACAAAATGCATTCACGAATCAAGAAAAATTCTCATCATTTTATAAATATTTGTGTGACGTCCTGGTATCTACGAACATTCCTCTGTGGAAACTGAGCAATGTTAAACTAAAGGATTTCCTGGGACTGTATAAGGGTTATTCTATTCCAGACGAGTCCACACCTAGGAAAAACTGGAAATGGACAGACCAGGAGAGATATTTTTGCTTATGTGTATAGTGTAAATCCTAACTCTCGTAATAAATACATCATATTACAGAATTTCAATCAAATTTTTTAGGTCATTTTTTGGCAATTTTAAGGTCATCAAAATTCGGGACCCGCTAATGAGTATTGACTGGCAAACCCAATGGGAAGAAATCATTGGGAAGACCTAGATGCAGATGGAAGGATAACATTAGAATGGACCTGAAAGAGATGGGGTGTATTGAGGGAGACTGGATAAAACTAGCTAAAGATACGGATAGGTGGCGTAATTTGTAAGTGTGGCAACTAACTTTCGAGTTCCTAATGTTATAGGGTAAGTAAGCACGTAAGTTTGATAAATAAATTACTGATATTGTATTTTTTGATGTGATGTAACAGTTTTAAAGTTTATTTCTCTATGCTATAACTTTATTTAGCTAAACTTTTATCCAAATTTAAAACAATTGGCTTATACTTAAGAATTGACTAGCAGGGATTTATTTTATTTTGTGTATGCGACTGACATAAGTTTGGGAAACACTGGGCTAGAACAAAAACAAAATGTAGAGTCCTAAATATTTATTTTAATTTAAAAGCCATATAAATGATAAGCTAGGCTACACCTAAAAAATGTATAAGCACAGTATTGTAGGCCTATGTAGGCTTGGCTTATTCCAATGTTACCTACTCTTTCAAAATAATATAGACCTAGTTAATTGCAACATTTGGTGTGTTTGGATAGCCTCCATTCTAAATATTCATTAAAAATAATATTGTCTATATTCGAATAGTCTACTTCATGCGCCGTTGACCCTTGGCTTTCAGTTGATAATTACATTGGCAATCATTTGATTAAATGTAGATCTGTATGAATAGTCACAAAGTGTGTTGATGCACCCCTCCCACGCTGTTGATGCGGTGTTTGACTGGCAAGTGTTTAATTTTTTGTCTGCTAGAGATAGAACTCATAGAGTATTATGATCTGTCATAATGTATATTAATTATATTAGTTATGTTGTAGTGTTGTGTTGGATAATTTGCGATGTTCAGTGAAAAGAAGCCACCAAAAATCTGTAAGAAGCCTATGCTAATAATTGAATATTCTATATAGTTTCTAAGATCATTGGTAGGAAGCAGCACTGCGGAGTCAAGGGTGTGGAAAGGATAGTTTGCCATTCAAATAGTTTGTTGCAGTCTTCAATCTCAAATTCGTGTTAAGTGTAAAGTCATCAAGTAAAGTGTACTTGACTATTTGGATACAGCCATTATTACACACTTTAGCCCAGGAAGGTCGCATCTGCCTACTGAGCTAAGGATACTGGGTTTTAATTCACAGCATAGGCAAATGTTTTATTTAAAATGAGGCGTCCCCTTTAAGTACCGGTACTGAATTAGGAGCCATAGTACTGGGTGTAGTGTCTGTTCTTGATTTAAGTTAATGGCTGTATCCGAATAATCAAGCACACTTGAAATGATGACTTTACACTTAACATGCACTTGAGATCGAAGACTGCAACAGACTATTTGAACGACTAAATATTATTTTCACACCCTTGAGTCCGCAGTGCTGCTTCCTACCAATGATCTTAGAAACTATCTTAAACGCCATCTATCAGCCCGAATTAGCGTAGGCCACTTACAGATTTGTGGTGACTTATTTTCACTGCACATGACAAATTGGCCAAACTATCCAACACAAAACACAACACAATACAACTCCACAACACTACAAAGCAACAAGTGTATTTAACATATGTTATCAATGATCACATTACTTTATGAGCTCTCTCTCTAGCAGACGAAAAATTAAACAATTGCCGATCAAACATCGCATCGACAGCGTGTCCCAAGGGTAACTTGTTGTCGCCCTTGGACTCAAGGGTGTGTGAGGGGAGCATTAGCACACTTCGTGACTATTCAGACAGATTTTCACTTGATTGCTACTGCAACTATCGAGTGAATGTCAAGGGTCGACGGCGCATGAAGTAGACTATTTGGATACAGCCTTAAAATATATATTTATGTGCTGACATCAGTCAGAAATTGAATGTTAAATGCCCCAAATAAAATAATGTAGGGCTTTTACCCTAAAATAATAAATTACTTAACCTAGATTAGGATTGTGGTTTAGAGGCGCGTAGACACATGCAGGTCATTAGAACCGTTATAAAGATACATAGTACAAATCCCCGTAAGAAAAACATTACCAAGAGTAGAAATTAACTAGTTTGGAGAGTAGTCATTTTAGTCACACTTGATAGTATTTATGATAAACACAAAAAGTTTTTATTCAAGTAAATCACAGGGAAAATAATATAAAATGTTTAGGTTTTTCAAATAATTTGGTTATGTTACAACATTTACCAGTGTGTTGTTATCGGGTACAGATGGAGAGTCTTAAATTAAAAATCAATTTATTCGACTAAAAAACCGAACTAGACCAAACTTGATTTCTATAGCATTTATTATAGGTATCAATTCAAAAACAATATCATACAAAGGTTTGGTTGAAATTTAAAGTGTTCTAAACACAAGAGCACTTTTTTTTTAAAGATACCATACTGAAAACAATAATTATTTAACTAATTAAAAATGTTTTAAAGACAAATTTATAAAATAACATGTATCAAAACTAATTACCATTAAATATAATAACTGTTTTTTAGTTTAATTTCTACTACAAAAAAGTTTAGAAAAAGTATTATTCGAGAGGCTCAAAAACTTTTCAGTGTGTGCTCTGTGCTGATACTTAACGCAAAATGGCGTAATGATATATGTACAAAATATACTTAAAATATTAAATAATATCAGGCCCTTGGACTGGTTTAGTTTAAATTAAATAGAATTATGGTTGAATCTGCCACTAGACAATGTGTGAAAGCTTATTACAGATTACTAACTCACAAGTTAGAAACCAGTTCCCGGTGCTTTTATGATCAGAAAAAATCATACAGCAGCTTAAATCGTATATGGAAGAAACCATGGAAAAAGTATGTTTGCGTGTATAATGTATTAATAAAATTAACTGTTACATTATTGTTTATAATATTATATTAATAAAATATTTTTTTACAGACGAAATTTTGGAATCTACAAAATAGTTACGCCAGGAAACGTTAGTGAAGAAAACTTTGTACCAGATGTTATAAATCGGCCGCCTTATGTTGGTGAAACTGTCTTACCAACAAACATACCACAAAATATTGAAATTAAAAATACCATTCAAATAGATAACATTATACAAAGCTGTAAACTAGCAAAGCGTATTTTAGATGTGGCTGGAAACGCAATAGAGGTAGGCTTTTATCAATTTAATATGGCAAATTAAATTATACTATCTCGTTAAAGTTGATAATTTTACAATAATGCCTTTATGTTCAAAGCTACCAACATACACAATTTTAGACCAAACCAACAATAGATAAGTACAGTCAGGCCACCTGTATTTTATGGGTATTGCTGGAATCATGGCAGTAGCCAGCCAATAATTTCAGGGGGGGGGG
>CABFWO010000201.1:244116-312929 GCA_902155825.1 Timema genevievae
ATTTAAAAAATATGTTTATTTAAATTTTAAAACTTATTATTATTCATAAAAAAAAAGATTAATAGAAAAATGAGGGGGGAGGTGGGGGAATTAGAAGGATGTGACATACTTTTTAGTCGGGAATTTTAGGAAATGATCAGGGGAAATCAGGGAAAAAGTCGGGAATCTCATTGGTCAAGTTGAGTAGACACCATGTTGTACCTTAATTTTGATATTGTTTGAACCATAAATAAACTCATATATATATTTTGTTCATAAAATTTTTTTTTGGGGGGGGGGTTTGAACCCCGAAACCCCCCCCCTGACTACGGCCTTGGCTGGAATTATAATAATTTACCCCATATTGTCATCATGAGATTCTGGCCTATACTAAAGTAAAAATATAAATCAATAATTAGAAAAAAAGTTTTTATAAAAATAATAAATACAGTGATCGACCATTGTTGTCTGCTTTTATTAGAAACTAAATTTCACTGAGAAATTGTGTCAAAAGTAATATCAGTGGCTCTGTGCTGGAATAAAGTAACAATACAATTTATTATTAATTTCTTGTAAAAAAAGTGGAAGGGGACCACAGACTTTGTCACTCATTTTCCTAAAAATAGAAACATTTACTTAAAACTCATAAAATGTGAAACAAAAATAATATAAGTTGGTGTAGAAACATAATTTCACCAAAAAATAGAAATTAAATACACTGTCACAAAAACATTTGACCCCTACTGAGGAAAAATAAATAAAATCTCAGCCCACCAAATGTAACAATGAACTCCCCATTTTCAAGACCTCCATTAAAAAATAAATTTGTCAATAGCTCAGAAACTATTGGTTTTTAAAATCATATTTCAAATATAAGTTTTTTTATTTTTATTAGACCTAGGCCTACATTTTGCAATAACAAGTTACCCGGTAGTATCTCAAAGAGTTGTGGCAGATATGATCAAAATTGGAGTTAGGGCCCATATGCTTATGTACCCACTAAGTCATTTTTACATAAAAATACCATGCATAATTTTGTTTGTAATGTTAAATAGTGCTTGGATACAAAGTTTAATCAAAATCATTATACCCAATTTAGAGAAAATAGTTTTTTTCTCTTTTCGCCCTTAAGTAAACTACCCTTAGTTTTAGCATTAAATATCTCATTCAAAAAAATTCTTTGGGGGAAGCTTATGGAAAACCTAGATAGCAAGTTTCATTCCGATAAGTAAAATGATTTCGGTTTTAGGCCGAGATAGAGACACCAAGACAGATGGCATCACATAAAACACTTTTTTTTAGGTTCATTGGGTCATGTAACATCGATTTCCAAATGTCCGTCAAAATTTTAAATTCAGCATTTTTGACAATCACAATAGCCTACTTTTGCTAACCGAGGTTGTGAGAAAGTCAAGAGCTGCTTTGAATATTCTTGTTGCGGCTTTTGCTTAGTAATCTAACCAGATACTATGGTCTGATTGTCTGAATCCCTGTAATGGCTCAAAATTAATTTGTGGGCCTATGCAGTGCAGCTTATTCTTAATAAGTATCATATAATTGTGGATTTAGATGCTAGTATCACCACTTGTGTATTAGGCACCAGTTTTTTTGTTGTTTTTTTTACACGTAGGCCCCTAATTTTAGAAACAAAATTATGGTAGGTTGTGGGTATCTTGCCATGCAAAATACATTCCACTTCCAGGTCTGTATATTCAATTAACGGTAGGAATTACTCTCTGAAAGGTCTTTTTTCCCACCAATATCCTACTATATAATAGCTTTCTGGTAGGAAAAAATACCTTTCAGAAAACAATTCCTACGCTGAATAGACTTTATACGGCTTCTTGAGACTAGAGAGTTGCCATCCCTAGATTAATGGTCCTTAACCATTTTTATTTGTCTCCAACGCGCAGTACAGGCACCTATATAGGATTTATTTTTAGCAGTATATGTTAGACTATAGCACTCCATCATACCATTTCCAGGGTGTCTACAAATACAGTAAATAGGTACTGGAAATATACTTGAATTTATTTTTGACACTGAAAATACTAGAATATACTGAATTTTTAATAAGATAATGGAAGAATATTAATCATCTTAGCATCAAGTGAAATGTTGGCTGGTGGACTTTCTTTTTATGGCTTTTTTATTTGCTTAGTTGCAGTTGAATATTCTTGCAGTTACTTACTCTAGAGTCTAGGGCATTAGGAACTCAAACGTTCATTGCCACACTCACAAAAGTACACCACTTATCCCTATCTTGAGCTAGTTCTATCCATTCCACTTCATGACACTATATCCCTATCATGCTCCACCTCAGTTCAGCCTATTTCTTTCAGGTTCTTTCTAATGTTATCCTCCCATCTGTGTCTAGGTCTTCCCTAGAGCTCTGAACGATGCTCCTATATAAATATTTCTTTGTATCTTTCATTATTCTTTAGACTAGAGTATTGAGTTGAGTGCCATTATTGCTTTCTTGCCTTTATTCAATCTTTCCTTGATTTTGACATTGCTTTTTCCTTGTTAATTTAATATTAATCCTAGGTATTTTTTGTTTTGTTTTTCCATTCCCTTTATGGTTCCGGTGTCTAACGGTAAGTTGTTGGTTTGGGTGAACTCGCAGCAAGATATTCACATTTTCATATGTTTAAAAAGTCCTACGCATTTGTATTCCTTGTAGAGTTTCCTTATGATATATCTCAAGTCATCTTCGTCTTCAGCAACTACAATCTGGTCATCTGCATACTATTTAAACTCTGGAAGTTATGATATTCCACACTTCACTCAAGTTCTATAGTCCTACATTTCTGTGTCTACCCTAGGGCTCTGTATAAATATATTTTAAGGACCAGTTTCATAGTCAGACTTAGGGCCAGTTTCATAGTCAGATTTAGTACGCCTCAAGTGCGGCGCTATACTAAATACAAGACGTCACCTACTTGAAATTGAATGGAATGGGCCAGTTTCATATGCGAAACTGGCCCATTCCATTCAATTTCAGGTAGGTGACGTCTTGTATTTAGTATCGACTCGCACTTTAGGCATGCTAAGTCTGACTATGAAACTGGCCCTTAGTACACCTCAAGTGTAGCATGATACTAAATACCAGACGACACCTACATCAGCACTTGAATGGAATGGACTAGTTTTGCATTTGATACCAGCCCATTCCATTCTGGTCTAGGAAGGTGTCGTCTTGTATTTAGTATAGCACCGCACTTGAGACGTACGAAGTCTGACTATGAAACTGGCCCTAAACCTCTAAGTTTAAATGTGTATCTAAACTAGAAATTTAGTAATCATGCATGCTATTTTAATTTTGTGGTTTAGGTGTTAAGTGATTGGTCAAATTCAATTTCATTCGAATCTGAATGATTTTATCTACAAATCCTGAAGTAGATATTAGAAAGAATAAAGGAAAACACTCAAGTGTACAGGAAATGTAACTCATAATTATGTATCCTCTTCCACTCTCCACTTTCTTCATCCCTTTTTGAACCAAATATTTTCCCAAGTACTTTGTTTTTGAATGCTCTAAATTTATTCTCATTATATAAGGTGAGAGATTATGTTTCACAACCATAAAGAACAATTTATAAAACTATTGTTTTGCATATTATGAGTTTTACATTTCTTGATAATGAGCAATATGATATCTTACTGACCGAGTAATGGCATTTATTTTCCTAATTTCCACTCTAGTATCATTATTACTTATAGTAAACATTTTCCTAAACATTTGAACAAGCATTAACCCTACCATATAATATATTGTTTGAATTCATCTCTAAATTGTTGTCTGTGTTGCCTGTTTGAACATATAGTTAGTCTTCTCAGCATTCACTTTTAAGCCTATTTCCCTCCTGGCCTTTAGTAAAATGTCTGCATTTTATGCAACAGATTTTGTACTATTACCAAACAAATCTAAATCATTTGCGAATTTTACTCATACAAATTCTCAAGGTGGTAAATAAAATAGAAATGTTAAAAGTTTTTGTTATAATGTAGAACTACATTAATTTGGATTTGAAAGGTGTGTTACCCATACTTGCACTTAATGGGCAGGTGAACCTAGAGTGGGTTTCTCAGCCACTGACCATATTTATGCGGGTCTATTTCCCTTATGCTAGCCTAATCATACCTAACCTTTAGATTAAGTCACTAATAAAATAACCCTTGTGCTAAATGTATCGCTAAAATATATAACTGCACATTATCTACATTTGGTTAAGTGTTAAATTAATTATAATCACTAATTTCACTATAAAAAATGTTCAGCTTTTTGCTTTGGATATGCCACTAATAAATAGCATAATATCTCTAAATAAAATCTGATTTTTTTTAAATCAATGGATTTCTTCTAAATTTAAGGTTTCAACGATTTTAAGAAAGCGTCTTTGAGTATCTTGACAGATTTAAATTGTGTGAAATCACCATAATTAATCATTTGTTTTCAAATGTGTTAAACACTAGAGTACCATATTTAAAACAATGGTGTTATAGGTAGGTAAAACAACTGATGATATTGACAAGCTTGTGCATAAGCTTGCAATAGATAATGAGGCATACCCTTCACCTCTCCACTACAAGGGATTCCCAAAGTCTGTCTGTACATCTGTTAACAATGTTGCTTGTCATGGCATCCCGGACGACAGGCCACTGGAAGATGGGGATATTATAAATATTGACGTTACAGTAAGCTATATTCTTTCAATTAACTCTATGTAATGTATAATTAGGCTCACTAGTTTAAATTACTTCACAAAGAATGATTAAAAAAAGTTCTAAGTTTAATATTGATGTTTAGAGTCTTGCCAGCATTTTTTAATCTATATTTTGAATAAAGTCACATACAATACTATTTTTATTTACAAATCATGACTCACTGTTGCAGGTTTATTTGAATGGCTTCCACGGAGATTGTTCCTCCACGTTTCTCGTTGGAAATGTGGACGAAAAAGGGAGAAAGTTGGTTCAAGTGACAAAAGAATGTCTTTATAGGGCCATCGAGCACTGCAAACCTGGAAGATTCTTCAACTCTTTGGGTAGATTCCCTTTAATAGCCAAAATATTTGCTTCTCTCTCTCTCTCTCTCTCTATATATATATAACACCCATTATTTTTAAAAACTACTCCATCAAGTGACATTGACCTACTGACCTACTACATCCCAAGTCTTGGCATTGTCTTGTCTTCTTTGGCTGGCAAATGCTACTTTTAACCAGAAGCTTTAATATACTCTTTACAAAGTATCAGGAAACAGATTGGTGGTAATATGTTCGCCTCAAGACCTGATGTTCAAGGGTTCAAACACTGCCAAGATCATTGGATTTTTACCAAGCGATGAAAATCCGTAGCACAACTTCCTTCGGAGGGGAAGTGAAACAGTTGGTCCCATTTTGACTTTGGAATAAAGATGACCCTCGGAAGATATATGAGATAGATACCTTTCCATAAAAATTTGCAAGCTTTTACTTTCTCACTTATACAAATTCATTGCAGAAAGCAACAGGAAGCTTATCACACTTTCAGGACTTTCTTAATACATGTTCTTTCTACCAGATGGTGCAGGAAGGTGACACTAACCAGCTAAAAGGCCAAATACACATACTGTTCCGGATTCATGAGAAATACATCAGGGCTAATCTTTGGGATGTAGATTCATTATTTTATCAAAGTATTAGGGTATAGGAACAGAGGAGTTTGAAAACTGCCAACCCTTGCTTAAAAATTAGAGATGGGTGTTGAAATTTGGCTCATTAGTTTAGCTCAAAGCGGTTTTAAAACAAATTTTCTTGCATATTTGCAAGGTGCACTACTGTAAGTAGCCTTCTCTTTCATAAAGAGGGCTAACTTCATTTTTGAGGGTGCCACAAGCTCATTTAGGCTCGCCCAAAGTAAAAAAAAAAATTCGTATGCCCTGGAAAAATACAATATTGTATTGACCTGCCTCTGTGGCTGCATGCATGCATGCCGAAGACGGAAGGGATTGGGATTTGATCCCAGTCGAGTGCACTGAATGGGGTTTTTCCTTAATGGTTTCACACTCTCCTATGCAAATTCAGGTGCACTTATTCTCAATTAAATCTTCATAACCCCTAAAACACTAGTGTAGTTAGTACATAAGCATATAACCCGAACGAGTAGTAAGACATGATGCTTAAAAAAACTGTATTAAATTGTTATTCATGTTATATTTTTTTTAAATGCACATCTACCTTCACTATACCAAATAGATAAATATCAATTCTTATAATAGCACAACCTGCATTGTTGGTTATGCAGACTTAATGTCAGGTTCATTTAGTTTTGTTTGTCGATGGCGGGAAGATTTGTGTTCAATCCCAACTGGGTCTATTAAAGTTGGTTTTCCCTAAACAGTTTTCCACTCTGCCTTAATGCAATTATATGTACATTTTCCCCAAATTCTACCCATTCCTAACCCATTATAGTGATTAAAATGTGTAGCTTGAACAATTTAAAAAGAAAGGGTGGGTAAAAAACAACATAGCATTGTTGCAAAAACAAGTAATGACAGAACACCATTCTTTACATAGTGATGAAATATTTTTTACACAATACTCCATATACCATCTAATGGAATATTCCCTTCATTATAAATTAGGTTTTAAAGGGAAGAATTATAATTTATAATCAAATATTGACACCAATTATTTTTATAGCAGAGTTACCAGCTTCAGTGGTCGAATAGTACAAGGCTACAGCCATACTTGCAACCTGGTTGCTAAAAAATGCTTAGCCGCAAACATTACTGATTTGGGTCCTACTGTATAAAATAGCATTTCACAATGTTCTGACCACCCGGTCACAAGTATGGCTGTGCCCTTAGGTGTCACTCCATCGATAGACTGGACTGCCGATTACAGAAGATTGGGGCTCAAATCCTAGTCGGGAGGGTAGTTTTTACCTAAATGGTTATACATGCAAATGTGGGTACACTTCCTCTAAATGCAACCTTTCTAACCCTTAACACATTAGCGTAGTTAGTACATATGAGTATAAACCGAACAGGTAGTAAGACTCTGTACTAAAATAAAATATAGCAGTGTTTACATAATTTGTTAGGCAATTTCTAAATGATACAGGCTGAACTTTTTATATTCTTAGTATAGGTAATGTATATAATATTTTGTAATCATATCATATTTTAAATACTGTAGGTGAAGAAATTGAAGATACAGCGAGGAAGTTTGGCCTAACAGTGATTCCTGCATTTGCTGGCCATGGCATTGGCAGTTACTTTCATGGACCTCCAGACATATACCATTGTTGTGAGTTGATTTTTTAACATCACACACTACCGTGCTTCTTTTATTCAAAGACGCCATCGATTGTGAAGTACACCTTCATTTTTCAGTAGACCTACTGCCAACAGAATAAAAGGTTTTATTCCAAGAAAATAAATAAAAATAAAATGCTAAAATACCCTTTATTTAAGAAATATTTTTATCACAGAATTCAATTTACTAACAACATTAGTACTTTATTTATCAGTAGGTATGTTATTTACCACTACCTTCTGATTCTTCTGAGCTGTATATATCTTTGTTATCCCATAGGTTATAGTATATTATCTTCTGAGCCATTGAGAGTGTTGGTAGAAAAAGAACTGTGATTCTAAAATACCAGGGCCTGGATTCACTAACGAGAGCAATTCTGCTCCGACGCAAGTCTAGAAATGGTGCAACTTTGCACCCAAGATACTCCCAAAGATGTGCCTTATTATTTGCTCCATTTCCGTATTCACTAAACAAGGCGCAAACTGGTGGCAAGATTATGGTGACATCACCATAAACGTCATCAATTGCGCTCTTTTCGACCAATCCTTGTGAAGAATTTACTTTCAAAGCCAAGGCTACTTTATTTTAAATCTCTAATGAAAAATGAAAATGACAGCAAATACAAAGATTTTCAAACATTTTGCTTATAAACTAGCAACACAATTAGAAGCGGACTCTTTCTGGATGCTTTACAAAAACAATATTAGTTCATTATTTAGTATTTATTAATAGTGTTAGTTTAAAGCTTAAGTTCCATTAATAAAACATTTATAGAAACTTTAAAACTTATTTTAAAGCTATACTAACCACCATATTTAGTGACGAGATGTCTTTGGACTTGGAGGAATACAAACCTCTTTTGATCTAGATAAAGATTACATAGTTTGTGGTTTTGTTTTGTAATAATGCAAGAAATGCCATTGCATTTTTTGAATGTAAAAATTCAACAATAAAAAGTAATTGCTTTGTTACCACTATCTAAATTGAAACAAATTTTGTGCTTGACAGACGTATGTTATTTTAATTTCTTTATTATTAATTGGAGTACAGTTAAATAATTATTGTATTTTAAGCCATAGCGATAATATGCCGCCATTTAAATTTATTGAAGTGACAATCATGATTTTAATAGTTGTGCCTACTCTTGAGTGATGGCAAATAAAAGGCACAACTTTGCTTTCAAATTGTGCCAGCTTCATTTGGTTATTAGTGATTTAGGCATATCTTTCAAACTTGTGCCGGCGCAGCTATGTGCTCCCGTTAGCGAATCCAGGCTCAGATGTTTAAATGGGGAAAAAAGTGTGTCTTAGAATTATCATAAGAAGAACAATAAAAAATAACAAAAGTTTTCAACTAGGCCTACCTAAACTAATTATAATTTTAATAATCATTTGGTTCTCATTTTCTTATTGAGTGGAATGAGGGTGGTTAATTGGTTATTATATATGTCTTATTTTTACTGGTTCTTGTGTACCATCGGCCCCCAATCCTAACCCTACTAGACTTATATTCTACAAATTATTTCAAAGCTTCATTTTATCTGTGGACATGCTTGGTGAAGTAGGTTCTTGGCTTAATATTGATTTCAGTTATTGTGAATGGTACATTGATGAAGTTGAGACTCCTGGAAAGGAAAGAATCAGAAAACCATTTCCTGGAGTTTCAGCTAAAGGAGTAGATTAGTTTACTAGATATTCTGTAAGTCAAGTTATCTATATAATGTATCATCAAGGTTGGTTCCAGTGATTACACAACTCTTGATTGGATCTTGACCTCTCTCCCTTTTGCCTTTATTTAAAAATATAAGCTAATGTTTTTATTTTGAATGTTTGGCCCTCAACAGCTGTATAGTACATAAATTATTGAACATTAGTTGTAATTTGTAAAAAAAAAAAGTTATCAAAGCTCTAAATATGCACTAATTTGCCTTTTATTTACTCTCAGGAAAACATATGTTATTGGAAATTGTCTTGTCATAAAAAATATATATATAATAATAAAAGGAAAAGACAAGGCAGGAAAATTTATCCTTTTCGAAACATACATTTTAGCATTATTAAAAAAACTTTAATTAAAAATTGTCATATATTTTTATATCAGGTGGCTTCAAAACTTTTATTATAAAATTCTCTGACTTTTCCAAGTTTTCCCAACAACATTAAAAAAATCCTCCACATAACCACATAACCTTTTTACACTTTTATTAATTTGATAAATGTAATTTTTCTGTCTATTATATTGATCACATTGCCAAGAAATAAAATCTCTCACTTTTGTTAACATTTTTAGATGCAAAATTAGTTAAATATATAAATTTCCTGACTTTGCCTTAATTTTGATTAAATTTTCTGAATTTTCCAGTTTTCCCTATCTCTAGCCACCATATATATATATATATATATAAATAAATAATATTATATACATATATATTTATATATAATATAATGTAAATCAAAATATAATATAATATTATATTATAATATATATAAAAATACAATATTATATTATTAAATAAATATTATATCTATATATATAAATATATATATATATATAAATATATATATATATATATATATATATAAATATATATATATATAAATATATATATATATAAATATATATATAAAAAAATATAAATTGATAACTGCTTAACATATGTTCTTTCAAAACATAATATATTTGGCATAGGGATACATTATAGTAATCTAGTAAATTTTCCAGAAATCTTCTACTGTTCTTCCTATGAAAATCAGTCTTTAGCTCTGATTAAAAAGCTTTGGTGAGAAAAAATATTAAACCTCTCTAGGAATGAGATGGACTAGTTTATCTATTGTCTATACTTCCACACCAGCAAGTTTGAATGATTTGGTAAGCCTGGGTCCATTGTCAGATTAAATTAACTAGCTGTCTCCACCCTTTCACAACATGGCTTCTCTTTCTTGTGTATTCCCTGGCACTGGCGAGCACTAGGAAATTTACTCTTAACACAAATTCGAGTACACTTTGTCCCTTGAATAACTTCCTGTTACTGTCATTAAAAAGACAAATAGTAAGAAACTTTGTATAGAAAATATGTGTTTCTATTTCAGATAATTCATACCCAGGCAGGATGCTTCCTGGAATGACATTTACAATCGAGCCGGTCATAGCACAAGGCTCTGAAAACATAGTGATACTGGAGGATGGCTGGACAGCAGTCACGGAGGACACCGGCCGCGCGGCTCAATTTGAACACACTGTACTCATCACAGAAACAGGAGTTGAGGTCTTAACACAATGTTAAGGGTTGTCTAGATTGTGTAATTTGTTTTAAATAAATGTCATTGCTAGTGGGTCATAGAAGTGTGACATAGTTTTGAATAAATGTGTGTTTGCCCTTCAAGATGTCACAAATAGCAATGACTTGTGCACAACTATCACTGCTATTATTCTCTAAATAACATTTAACTCTTGATATTAAAAATAAATATTCATATTGTAATATTAGGGATTGTGTGAGCTCAAGTTTTTTTTTTTATTCAAGCCATTCTCAAGCTTCAGATATTAAAAATAAAAAAAAATGTAAATCTAAAATCGCTTATTTTTAAATAATTAAAAAAATTAAGTCATAATAGGATTACATTTTTAATATACAATGATGGTAAAAGAAAAATTAATTTGTGATTAAATTTAATGTTTCTGCCGGAAGTTTAAAAAAATTACTAGGGGTGTGCGAATATTCAAAATTTCGAATACTTAACGAGTGAATATTCAATTCGGTTATGATAACCACGAAGCTTCCGTTATAATAAATACACATTTCAGTTTAATTTTTGTCATTTTGTTGCCGTGATGTAAATTGAAAATTAATGTAAACATTACAATAATCTGCACTAATAGAGTTATATCATCTTGTGCTAAAATGTGTTTCAATCCAAATTTTTGTAAACGCACTATTATGTTTAGTTATTCCTTTAGTTTCGATTTCATTGTTATAAATATAGGATACTCCTTAGCAAAAATTAAAAAAAAAATCCTTTCATATTTACAAATGCTATCTTTGAAACAAAAGCAGTTATTTTTATTGTAAATTACTAATAAATGCAACTACTTCAAGTACATGTATGGAAGAAGTCAGTTTCCTCTCTTCTATGTAGATTGATAATTTTTTTAAATTCCACCACATCATAATACCTATTTGGACTATACACATACACTAATGGGATAGGGATGAGGAAGGCAAAATTTAGGAAATTTACCTGTATTTGTGTGGAAGGAGATTGGAAAACCATTTAGAAAAAACAATTTCAGCATACCTGACCGGGACTCGAACCTCGATTTTCCAGTCTTACATGAGATCATTGACATTTTAACTGACTAAAATCTCTCCTGGCAATCACAATGGTTGGTATAGCCACTCATGATGGTGAATAATGTGTAAATAATCTAAATTAACTTTGTTTGGCTTCACACAGGATGCAAAATTCACAAAGTCCTACTGTATATAAAGAACTATATAACACAGTATAGAATTGTTGACATTGATATTATTTTAAGCTTCTAATAAATTATAAAAACTAAATCTAGATAAAAACTTGTTTTCTTTGGGTGACGTTTGCTATTCTCCACACCTTGTTGCAGAATAAGTGCGAACATCTCCTAGTTAAAATATATACAACATTAAGATAAACAATATGATAAGCAACAGGGAATAAAATTTTTTAAAAAAGAAGCAAGGTTTTAAAATCTCTTAATCAAAGGAATTTTTTATTTCCATTAAATGTCATAATAATTATTACTATGCAACAATCATTTAAAATATTTGCACATCCACTAAAACATAGATTTACAGTCAGTGTTGAAACAGTTAATTAACACCTATTAAAATTTACATTTTGCTCTCATGTTTTAATATTCCCTATAGACTAATTCAGATGTACGGTTGTGATTTATTAGTTCATAATATTGTTTTACCTCTTGTAGAAGTAAAATATTAATGGATACAATTATTTTTCAGAGTTTTTTTTAATTTAATTCACATCTCAAATAAATAATCAACTGTCTGAACTTTCACACAATATTATTATCACAGGCGATTGAGGCGAGAATCTGTTTATTTTTACTCTAGCCAAACAGCAATATGAAAAGAAGCCAAAATTACAAATAATTTAACTGAAATATTTTCCAGACTTTTCTAATCAAAAACATGGATATTGTAATACAAAGCCTTTAAGTGGTATAGATAACATCGTTTTCCTAGACAATCCACAATTAGTGCTGTTTTGTCAAGGAGTAAAACTAAAACACATCAATCATACACATATTAAATAAAATATAAGCTTTTCTGTAACTTAATACTTAAGATTCCCACAAAAGTAAACACTTGAAAATGAGTTGTAGATAATTAATGAATGAATAAATAAAACACACATACAAATATATAGTGAGATAAATAACTGGTGCATTATCAGATCTCACGAGCTTCAACACAAAATTAAAAGAAAAAGTTAATAGGAACTTATATACAACATACATAAATCTAAGGAAAAATGCAGATGAGTTTTAAACCCTTCAGATTATGTAATATTTAATGAAAAAATAGATAATTGCACATTATCATGCCTCAAGGACATTCATACAAATCCTTCTAACATGTAGATACCATTTACAGTCAATTCTAGTATGTATTTTTTATTTCAGCAACACGACATTGATTCTCACTAGAAAGTTTGTGCATGAACTGAAGGGGGGCTAAGGTGGAGCAAGGACTGTTTCCAGGGGATTAGAACATTTTCGGCTTGGGAGGGCAGGAGTGTAAGACTAAAATGAACATGGCAGCTTTATAAATGAAGTTGACCCTCTTGATAAATTAGAGTGCATTGCCAAGAGTGGTGTTCCTAGCGCATGTGCAAGGGAGTGCACTGCCAAGAGTGGTGTTCCTAGCGCAGTACAAGGGAGTGCACTGCCAAGAGTGGTGTTCCTAGCGCATGTGCAAGGGAGTGCACTGCCAAGAGTGGTGTCCCTAACGCATGTGCAAGGCAACTTGATCAGAAACTGAATTTATTTAAACTAAAGAATCTGCATCACAAAGTTGAAATCGTCAGCACAAATTTCAATTGTTAGGCCAGTCTGACAACCCCACTATTCTTACTACTGAATACTTTGGTTCACATCAGCTGGATTGTTCACGAATGGGTGGGTTATAATGATTCACATGAGAAAGAGCTCCTATGAACTATTTATAATAAAAGTTATAAATAACTACCAATTCCTTTATTTTCTATTAATGATTGATAGGATAGCAATAGCATTAAAAAATACCTGGTAACGTGGTAATTTACACATCTATGCTATGGTATTACCATTCATGTATCTTTTCTCCAACACTTTTCAGAAAATAAAAATGATCATTTTTATATAGAAATTTCTAAGTCTTTATCAAAATACAGCCAATTATGATTTTTTATATGAAACATTTTATACTTTTTTGTATTTTTGTGTATTATAAAGTGTTTAACCATAGCTAATAATGAAAGGGGAATTTCACTTAGCAAAATTCAAATTAATTATAAGGATCAATGAAAAGAAATGGTTTTAAAGAGGATTTAAATAAGATGTGTAGGCAATTCCAAAAACCTCGAAAAAAAATATTCCGTTAATTGGCAGATGCTAAATTAAATAGCCGAATATAAAGAATTCTGGTCTCAATTTTAAAACTGAAATGTTACATAGTACAAACATTGAATTTGAATTTCTCACATGTTATTAATTTGTGTGTGTCATTAGTCTAATGGCGTCTATCCCGAGGTCGAGGTGTGGTCGCAATAATTGCAAAAATGGTGGGGTGGATGACAGGTTATAGGAAAAAATATAAAGGAGAAAAAAAAGGGAGAAAGGGAAACAAAATTAAATAAACTCCTTTTAAATACAAGTGTATACAAAATATAAACCATTAGGACTGTGCGAAGTTTGCTAATTAAAAAAAAAAGTGAAGTGAATCTAAATTTAATCTATTAAGTATTCCCTTTGCTCTAATTGATCTAAGAACATTTTTATATTATTTTATATTGCGCAAAATTACTATTTTCTGTATAATTATATACCATTTAACACCAAAATATATTAACTATAGAAAATAATATTGCTATTAAAATAATAAAAAGGTGATTTTAACTTTTTCTTGCTATCCACATATTTACAATAGAATAGGCATGAGGAAGGCTCAATTGAAAGGAAATGTACCTATATATCTGTGGAGGGGGTGTGGGAAACCATTTAGGATCTTGGGAGCATTGAGTTAAATTATTATTATTATTATTATTATTATTAGCACCGCGTCTTACTATCCATTCAGGTTATACACTAATGTGTAATGGTAGGGTGATTGTGAGATGAAATGGAGGACCTACAGTTTAACGTGGGATCCGAACCACGGTTGAGGTATGCCATTCCACACATTCACAAGTTGTGATTAATATACGTCTTGTCAGATGTGAAGGAAGGGTTTGGAAATCAGATAAATCCGTGCCAGGACCGAGGATTGAACACTGGACCCAGTATCGAGTTAAATATTTAGGAATGAGCTAGTCCACAACTGGGGAGGGGGGGGAAGAGTTGAAAACCTAGACCATTCAACTAGTGAAGTTTGTAAAGAAATTAAAATATGGAAATAATGTTTGAATATTGGAAAAGAAATTGTACAAGAGTTAATATTTTACCCAATTTTGTTGAAAATTAGGTTAAACTATGGCATGGAAATTCTAAATTGATATTTTCTTCAAAACTGTACAGATAACACACCTTAAAGATACTTTCATAGGACAAGTATTTTTTTTTGTAGATTAACCAACATTGACATAAATTAGCTTCCAGCTGACGGATTTACTATAGCACAGGGTAACAAGTTTGCCGAATGAGAAGGCTAGTGAGCCATTAAATCTCTCATTAAAACAACTAGTGTTGCTCAAAATAACCTTGAGGTAATTTTACCATATATTTTGTGAAAGCTGCATCTTCCTAGAGAATGTGACTGCGCTAAGACAAAGTGTGACTTGGATTATGATATAGATGGCGTTTAATAAGTGGAAATACCTATATTCTGTACAAAAATAATAATATATTACTGCTCAAAATAACAGAAACCTGTATTAAATTAATACCATACAATCAAGTAGTTAAATGAAAGCGGACCAAGGATAAATATAGAGGAACAACACAAAATTGCTTTTAAATTTAAACACAATTCACATTTTACACCTCTACTAATGGACAAGATTATAAATGACTGCCACTTAGTTGATCATTACTGTTCATTTCTTCAACCTAGACTTTGTTCCATCAAAAATGTTCAGGAGGAAGTTTGAAACGCATAGTGCAGCTTCCTAAACTAAGGGGGAAAAAAGTACATAAAGGAAATTAAGAATGGCAGGACACGTAAATAGGAACACAGAAAAGAGACAACTAATGTAATGAATAAACAAAGAATGTGCCACAGAAAGGGTTTCAATATAATGACTCATGAATTATTTTTACTTTTTTGGCTACCCACCCATCATTATTAATTACAATTTTCATGATTTGTTTATCTAGTTGTTTGAAAATGTGTTTTTTTTGTGTTAGTATTAATCATCTAATGCGCATTACAATGCAAAGTGAGATTAGGAAGGAAAATACACGTGTATTTTCACTATCTATATTTTGTTCTTAAAGTTTTTTTTTTCCATGTGCAATTAAAGCTAACAAAAATTTGATTTACTTCATAGTTTTAAAAGCTTCACACAGCTCTAAAATCATCCAAGTTTATTAAATTATGTACACATTGTTAATAAATAGTAGAAAAAGTCACAGAAATGGATGCTACTAAAGAACATAATGCAAATAACCGCAATCCTAATTGAGCAGCCAAAATACAGGATACTGTAAATTGATATCATAAAAAAAAATGTTTTAGCATAACCAAAACTTCAAAAAAAACCTAGGACTGCTTGAGCATTACTACAGTGGCTCCGCCATCACAAATGATAATTAAAAAACCATGATAGAATTGATGAAAAATGAAGCACAAATTAAAGTGCTTAAATACACCGAATCAAACATTTAAATATTCAATGGCATCAAAATATTGAAGTGTTTGCTTGATTTTTTAAACATTTTATCATATTTTTCATTTAATGATATATTATAGCATGCATAATGCATTTTATTTAATACAAATAACCATTGAAAAAATTATTAATAAAACAGGGATACTTTTTTCTAATGTTTTAAGTAAATGCATACATCAAAATGTCTCTTCAAAATAAATATACTTCAAATATACGTGTTCTCACATATACAAATGCTGTCATTCCTTCTCTCACAGTTTGGTTACTCTAGACAACACCTCGCACATTTTTCTCACCATTTCCTATATTCTCTGGTCAAGTTTTTTTTGGTGCGAGTTAGATTTCCCTGCAGGAAAATAACTCCACATGTAGGCACATTCACACTCCTGACAATGCATTTTCACAGCTACTATGACAGTTCACCAGCTTGTTAACTGTCTACAATGGCAGATATAACAAACACGTTCTGGCGATTGAGCTGAGAATCGGGCAGATTGAAATGTTTGCTACAAAACTATGCAAACAAAATTATGCCTAATGGAGTGGCCATACTTTAAGGGTGTGATCTACTTGTAAGAAAATTATCTCCGCTACAATTTTTATTTGATAGAACAAAACTATAAATAAATACAAATGGCTCATATTTACAATACTGCTGCAAGACATGTATGCATTTAAGGGCAGGACTATTTAAAATTATAGATTAAGGATAATATACACACTAAACTGTATACAATTCACAACAAAAATGTATTATGTTTTGGATTTATGTATTTCTATTTTTAAGACTTATATGTTGACCAAATATCAGATATACGCTCCAAAGAAAAGTTATTTCTTTCAAGATATCCTTATATTGCCAAGAGACAGTAAATGTGGATAGAAACATAGAAATGGAACAAACACAATATGGATTTTACAATGAAAAGAGGTACAGAACTCACATTGCTACCATTGGACAAAGAATCAATGGCTGCCTCTTGTGTTGTCTTGTGCTGTCCAATGGCAGCAATGTAAAGTATGAACTGTGTACTTTTTAATTGTAAAAGCCATATTGTGTTTGTCCCCTTTTATATGTTTCTCTCCATCTTTCCTGTACCTTCTTCCAAATATAATATACCTCATAAAGTGAAGAGCTTTTCCCTTTAAGAATATAGTATATTGCCAACGTACTCAAAAACTCCCCCCTAAAAAGTATTTTATTTATGGTTTACGCTAGAAATTTAATATGAAACACAGTTATTAAAAATATAATTGGCTTTATAAAAATACTCGATATATTAAATTTGTCCACCTAAATGTTTATAGATGTAATAAGCATGATGAGATCAGTAAAGCTGCTCTTAGCAGATACAATGCATAAGTTTATTTTCTGTTTTAATATCACTGGTATGTTTTCACTAACTTCATTTGATTGTTATCAGTTCACCTAAAATAATTAGCTTAATGTATCATAGTTCTTTCAAAATGTAAATGTATAAAACATAGATGCATGTAATTAACCATAAGCAGACCAAAATTGTCATAAAAACATACTTTATTTAAATAGCAAGAAAATATTAAGGGCCACTAACACAAGAGGTTTTCCCTACCATCAAGTAGTCAAAAGTGGAAGATTAATTTGTATATAATACTCGGGTTCCAAGCTTTCAAAGGGTAAATTCCCTCCACTTTTATATATAAAAAAAAGGTACATAAATGCAATTTTAAAAAAAATCTTCAATTGTAAAATTACCTTGAGAAATAAAATATACATTTTTTGCAAGAAACTATAAAGTGAAAGAACAAATTAACAATATATTGTGCTAACAAAAATGTGTTGTAATTGTGAGGCTACGAAGTTTGTGTTAAATCAATCTTAATATAGCTTCTGGAAGCTAGTTACAACCACTTATGACACTACTAAAGTTATTTGAATTTAAAATAAATCCTTCCCAAAAGTAACTTATAATTTATTTTAGCCAACACCCTCAGTACTATAGTTTATTTCCATTTTTTTTATTACTTTGGTAATGTAATAACAAATTTGTAAAGAACATTCAAATAATTACATGCACTGCTGATTCTCAGCTAATCTCAACCTTATCTTTTTTGGTACATGTTTCATCTTCCTTCTAGCAGTAAATACAAACACATCATATTAAAGGACACCTAGGTTTCATCCTCTATGCCATAAAAAAGAAATGACATCCCACAAGGAATATCAGTACATCAAGGTCTTCCCCTTGCCTCAAACAGCAAACAGGTTATTCAGAGTGAAGTGATATTCACCAACCTACAGGATTTCCCCCAATGACAATGGACCAATCTGACCAAAGCTATCAGATGTCACAAGCAGACGCAATATCATCATCGAGCCTGTTCACAAGATGGCACAGCAACGGCAATAACGTTGGCGACTCCCCCCTGCCGTAGGTGGTGGCGTTACTGGTGCAAAGTAGGCATGCACTCGAATGTTGGGAAGATGATTCTGTGGAAGTCATAATATTAAGGTAAATATTTGAAAAAAAAAACTACAAACCTGATGTGAATGCATGATTAAAATGGATAGGGATGTGTGAAGCTTTGAAAATATTTGACTTTATTTCGCCGATAATAATATTTTAAGTTCATTTTGCGCTGTTATGTAGCCTTCATTTAACCTGTAAGGTAAAAATCATACCTTGCTTATAAAACAGGGTCATAGTGAGATCTGTTAAGGTTATACTGCTACCTTTCAGGGCAAACTGAGTGTACAACACAAATTAATGTTTACTTGACAAAAGTCTAAAATAATTGAATTATATGTTGTGATATAAACTTAATTTATTAGCTTAGGATGTATTCTTGATTTGTTGATCATGTTTGTAATACAACATTTTATAAATGTTATATATATTTGAAAGAAGGTATATAAAAGGTGGATAGAAAACAAAGAAAAGGGAATGTTCCCTTTTATATGTTTTCTATCTACTTTTCCTTTACCTTCTTTCCTTTCAAATATATACAACAAAATACCTCAAAAAGCGAAAAGAAGTTTTCCTTGGGGAGACACTTTTTGTAAATGATATTTAATACCTAAAATTATATAGTTATGCAACATATCATTTTATTTCAGAATTAATAATATTTTTTTAAATATTCAATTTTTTTCGGCCTATTCCTATTACTCAATTCGACTTATTTTCGAATTGAAAAAGTAGACTTCATACACCCCTTAAAGTCAGAGAGAAGAACATGAAAATACAGACGCATTTAAAATAAAACCTCTATAACACATCCATACAAACTCAATTTTTGGGTGCAGCAGATCCCCAGGTAAACATTTAAACCATAATACACCCTTCCTGGTTACCGGGTAGGTATGCATGCTGTTTTGTGTTTTTTTGTGGTTTGACAATTGTAATTTATTTGGTACATTGGATTGGGTTGCTGTTACTTGACTGCCTTGAATGTGTCAGTATTAATGTACATTTAAAACGTTGAAACACATATTCCGCTAAAAATTGGTAAATTTTGTAGCATTTAAACAAATCATCACCTGTGGATGAGCAGATATTTTGCACTTAAAAGATGTTGACAATGGGGTCAGGATTTGAATCCCAGCTGGGTCACATATTTATATATGTTTGTTTGTCTCTTTATTAAATGAGATCCAGCTAAAAATAATTTTAAGTTTTTAAATAAGTAAATACAATTATATTTTTAAACGTAACAGTTGAAATCCCCCAATTCCAAGGTGGAAACATTATAAATCATTGTTTTGGAGTTGACTTGGCAGAAATCAACATACCCTAAGGCGACGAATACCCGCCCTAGTTATGAGCTGGCAGTCGTATAGCTCTATCCTCTGCAGGTTGTGGCACGAGATGAGGTGTTCCAAGGAAGCATCAGTAATGAGAGGGCAGTTGTCCAGTTCCAAAACGGTGAGATTCTCCGCAGCGCAGGGAGAAGTCCCAAGGTGCCTGATACCCTCGTCTGTGATCAATTCACAATGAGACAAGCTCTGCAACATAAACATGCATTTGGAAAATATGGCACTAGTAAACATTAAAAAAAAGGAGTTATACAAATCTTCCAAAAAATGTAGGTTCAGAATTTTATATCTAAAATGTGCATCTGTATGGTATTCAAACTATAATCTTCTATCATCAGCAGTACAGCTCATTGCAAGGGTGATGCCTTAGACTAGTGTTATTAAACTTTTTTGTTCACGTACCCCCAGATATTATTTCTCTCTTCAAAGTTGTTGGTACATATTGAACATTTTAAGATCTTTTGTAACCTACATCTGGGAGGGAGAAAAAAAATTGGCGCTCCCATATCGAATGTCTTTACATCTCGGTCTCTTGTAGTTAACCCTAAATCTGGCCCTAATTATTCAGTGTTTATCATGAAATTATATATATATATATATATATATATATATATCTTAACTTTATATAGCCCCTAAGATGTCTTCACGTACCCCAGGTTGAATACTATTGCCTTAGACCAGGCATGTCAAACTTGCAGGCCGCGGGCACTATGTGGTTCGATCTATAGATCTGTGTGGCCTGCGGGCCACACGTGGCTCGATATATAAATATGTGCAGCATGCGGGCCACACGTGGCTCAATATATAAATATGTGCTGTCCTCGGTCCACATGTATCTCTACCTATAAATCTGTAGTGTTCGCGGGCCAAATGTGTATTGATCTATGAATCTTTGCAATGTATCACCCTCAATATTTTCAATTTGGCTCTTATACGAGTTTGACACGCCTGCCTTAGACCATTTGACCACCTAAGAGGGTACACACAATTTATTTTATTCAACTAAAATATCTACAAAATAAGATAATTAATAAGGCCTTACGTGTAAACAAAAAATTATACTTGTAGATGTAATAATAATAATAATAATAATAATAATAATAATAATAATAAACAAAATATAATGCTCTGAAAATTTTTTGTATCAAATATTTAATAGTGAAAATGTTTAAACATAATCATCATTTCCTCTTATCCAGCCTCTTCCAGGTCAGGGCTTGAATGATAGATACATCTCCATCTCATTCCAGTCTACATTTATTTTGCTCATACTGTTCTTAGTTGACTCCAACCTAAGTCTGGGCTTTCCCCCGGGGTCTTTTTCCAATCATTCTCATTTCCATTGCTGGCTTTGGTAGTATTTTATCTTCCGTATTCTTTAACATGTCCAAACCATCTCAGTTTATTCCTGTCCAGTCTCTCATTCAGCTTTTCAAACCTAATTTATTTACTCATTTATCACTGTCTATTTTTTTCTTTCATAAAATACTTCGTAGGAATTTCATCTCCGCTGATTGGTTTCTACTCTTGTCTCTCTTTGTCAATGTCCAGGTCTTCAAGGTGTATGTGGGTGTGTAGTATACACTCTGCATTAACATTTACACTTCCTTGGTATGTCTTTGTTCCAGATTAGGCTGTATACACTTTGATAAAAGCTGTTGCCTTTTTGTATCCTCTTGCTGATCTTTATATACAACTTGCTATCTCCAATTTCCATGCCATATTTCACAATTTTTTCATTCATCACATCTAGATGTTCTTGCGCCTCATTCTCATCCTCTCCCTATCACAATATCATCGGAAAATAACATTGTCTTCATTTCCTTACCCCATTGTCTCCTTCAATGTTTCCTCCATGATCACTATAGAGAGTGGAGGTGACAGAACACTTCCCTGAATAGTTTACTTAGCACACTGTCACTCAGGTAAATGGACTGAATATCCCTCCACTCTAACCTCTATAGCATGCATTAAGTAACTATACTAGTAATTTGTGTTTTTCAAGGCTATATTAGGGATGGAAACCCCTCATGTCTACATTCGTAGCTCAACGATGTCAGCGTGTATGAGAAAGAACTGCTCTGTTTTATAACAGTCTCTCACACGGCGTAACAATAGGCAACACTGAAATGATCCCGAAACACATATCTTCCTGAATCCGACTATAGTCTTCCACTTGTGAAGCATTCCACAGCCGATCTAGGACAACTGGGCGCTAGTGTAGAAAAAACTCATTTTTGGAGTGGTTTTTTTTAAAAAAAATCATAACACAGGAACTTTACTTTGTTGGTGTTTATAAAGTTAAACTACTTGATATTTAAAAAATAAAAAATAAACACATAAAAAACACAAAAAATACCTAACCTAACTTTGATTTTTTTTTACAATTAAAACACACATTTTTAAGGCCGCGCTAACTTTATAAATACAAACAAATTAAGGTTCCTATGCTATGATTTTTTTCAAAACAACTTCAAAAATGAATATTTACATAAAAAACAATCATTATATTTTTACAATGGCACCCAGTTGTCTTGGCACGCAGTCTTGCCAGTGTCTGCGCTCGGTTGGCGGTGCCCAGTTGTCCAGATTCATACCACAGTGTGTGCAACGTAATCAGTCTTCCAGTAATTTGTAATGCATTTACAAAATTCTGTATGAAAGTTGAACTCTGACCAGTATATGGCAGGAAAGTAAAAGTATTCACGAGTTTGTTTCAGGCTAGTTCTGGCGCCTGATGACCATACATAAATTCTATTAAATGTAGTTTTTGCAAGTGTTATTGTTTCAGGTATTTTGTGTTGGCGGACTGAGCGTTTTTAATGACAGTGATATTCGTAATATTTTGGATTACAATAACATTACTAGTGGGAGTGAATAAAATTAGTGAAGTGTTTAGTGTGTAGCAGGGGGTAATTTCTTGAGAAGAAAATTATAGTAAATGAAAGCAGTTAGGTCCCTATTACAAAGTGAGTTGGAATGGTTAGTTTATTTTTCTTGTAGTAGGATATTATTTAGTTATTTTCTTGTAGTAGGGTATTATTTAGTTAATTTCCTGAATTTTTTCCTCTTAAAATTTTTCCTATTATTAGTTTCTGAGTTTCATAATGTTTTTGTAACACTACACAAACTATTTCAATACAAAAATTTATTCATTCCCAGGAAGGGTTTTGATAACTGATGATAGTCATATAAATGAGATGTTAAACCATAAATGTGTGTAACAAAATACCTCTAAAGGCGAAAAGAGGTTTTTCTTAAAGAGATAACCTATATAATAGAGGTAATTTGAAGTTATATTCAGAATCAAAATAGTTTGGTAGTAGATATTCAAATTTACATAGTTTTACAAATATTTGTGCACATTTACAAGTACCTATCAAAAACTTTGCATTAATCCCCTTTCTCTGCACCAGGGAAGATTTAGACTTACCAGGTTTTCTAGTCTTGGACAGCCCATTGCTAGGTGTATGAGAGTTGTGTCGGTGATAAGAACACACTCCTCAAGATCCATCTTCTCCAGCAGACGACAACTCTAAAACACCAACAAAGATTTGCGTTCAAACAACCTGAATGACTATGATTAGAATCCTCACTGCACATACTTGCTCATACGCTAGTGGATTACTTGTTAAAGATAGAATTATGGGAATTACATTGTTGCATTAAAATTGAAAAGAGGGAAGGTATTGTGGATACACAAAATTGCCTTGTAGGAGTGTGTTAAGTCTAGTTTTTCAATTTAAAGCGAACCAGAATCGACTATCTAGAAATATTCTCTAGGTCAAATCAAAGTTTTTATTTATTGTTTTATGCTTGAAATTATTTTTATCATGCTTATTAATTAACTAAAATCATTTAGAAAATGTGTTACTGCACAACTAAGGGTAATGGGGCAAAAACATGATAACCCTCATCTTATGAAAAAAATGTATTAGCAGTGATTTATGGTAGCTTACCTCCTGAACTGTTTTTATAGCCAGTTAAGACCTTGAGAATAGCTAATATTGACAAATATTTTATTTATTTTTTATAGTTAATAGACATTTAAATAGTGATTATATTCCTCCCACCTAAATCCATCAGGGTTATTATGTTTTTGCCCTGACCACCTCAATAGTTTGTAATACAAGAACTGCTCTTATAACACGGTTTCAGAAAAATATTGTGCTATAGAAAACATTAGTTAAATGTAAAAATATAGGTTAGGGGGTAGATACTACACCAGAGCTATGAAAAACCACCCTAAGTTTTTATTTTGATATTCTATAATTCAATTTTGTTGTATATTATCTACATCTTGTATATATAAAATGTTGAATAAGTAAATAATAAACATTAAAATATGAAATAATACCATGATTACCTAAAGCAGAATAAACTGTTTAGAGTGGAAAAACAAAACATTAAACCAATGGTTAAGTTACATAGGCTTCAAACAAAGAAATAAAATTATTTTATTTTCATACTACACAGATTTAAAATAAACACTTGATTAATATTAATGAGGCTAAGTATAAGAAAATCTCGTCTGGGTTATCTGATGATTCAGATCTTTCCCTTGCAGAAGTTAACAGTGGTCGTGAAAGAAAATAATGTGCTGCATGTGATAATATTCCTTTTCAAGTTGATGGATATGCCTCTTCTTCCATGGTTTTTACATAATTACGAAATACTTTTCCACTGTTTGCTGTTTCAAAGCCTTCCATGACTTTTTCATATGAATATTAATTTGTAGTGTACAGTGTACATAGTAGTTCAAAATGACAACGATTGAACATAAATTGAGTATTTTAGCGGTAGATGGTGAATATAGAATTTTTTCAAAGCAAAGTCGAAGTTTTGAAGCTTTACACACCTTTAGTTGAAATATAACATTCACTCCAGAAACATGAAATAGTGGCCTGAAAATAAATGAATAAAATGTAACAGTTCCAAATAAGTGAAAATATTTTAATAATTTCATAGTTGACTCCTAGATTAAAATTTACAAACATTGTAACCGTGTGGTGTAGGTATATTCTCTGTACAAATATTTGGTCTGTAAAATTATTTTTAGTTTTACATTGATGTGATAAGTCAACTTTTTCAATTTGAAGTGAACTCAAATCAAATATATAAAATACTCTCGAAGCAGAATCAAAATTCAAATATTTTTAATTGGTTGTTTTGTGTTTGAAAAAAATATATTTATATGACTTTCTACATTAATATTACTCGAAAAATGTTTTATTCTACATCGTTTGTAAATATTTCATTTTATTCTGATGAATTAAGTTATTATATTTATCCTTACAATTCAATTGATACAGACTTTTTACATATGAAGAATGAGTGATTTGTGATCTATGACAGCTCAGTATGGCAAAAAATTATCATAAATTGACTTTTAGATGTCAATATTTTTATTGGCTAAGCTTTATAATTGTCAAACATGAAATGTAATTACCCTGGCAAGTGCTTGGAAGCCTGCGTCGGTGAACTGTGAACACCCAGCAACCTCAAGTGTACTCAAGAAATGGCACTGCTGCGCAAGCACAATGAGGGAGGTGTCTGTGAGATGTGAGCAGCCAGACAGACAGAGGTAATGAAGACGAGGACAATGCTCTGCCAACTGCTGCACCGCCTCATCTGTGATGTGGAGGCACCCGTGGAGGTTTACCACCTCCAGCGCAGGGCAGAACTGGGCTAGGCATGACACAGATTTGTCGTTTACCTGCAGGCAGCCCTTGGAGATGAAGGAACGAAGCTTGGGGCATCCATGGGCCAACGCCTCCACACCTGCGTCACCATTACAACTTTCACAAAACATCTACACTTTCACTATTTTCTTTTAATAATTTAATAAAGTTAAACCAAGAATCTAGTGAAATAATTTTGTTTTAGTTATGGAAATATTTTAATTTTAACTATTGAAAAAACTATTAAAAATACACTTAGTAACAAATAATGCCACCAAATTATACATTGAAAGGAAGAGAGAAGGGGATAACCTACCCACTTACAAGAAAATTGTAGGCCTCAAAGTTTACAACTATAACACAACAAAATACATAATTATCTAATTAATTAAGAGAGAGTGCTGAAGAAGGGGATTAATGTACCCCAAATATTACATAATTATGTGTTTTGTTATATTTTAATTGTGAAATTTGAGGCCTAAAATTTTCTGGTAAGTGTGTAGGCTTTGGCCTTCAATCCTCCTTTCAATGTTTAGTTCAATATAGTTGTTTGGCGCCATATTTCCTTTGTTTACATAAAAATGATGCCAATAATTATGAAAGAACAAATTATACCTTTTAATTGTGAAAAATATAGAAATGTTAAGTATGTACTTATGGGATTACTTTGTTGTCTCAACATTATTTTGCAATTTAGAAACCACCTACCGTTTTCCGATATTTGGTCACACCACGAAACGTTGATGTGTGTGAGAGAAGGACAGCCATCAGCAAGAGCCTTTAGTGATTGGTCTGTCACACTAGAGCAGGAGGCCAGGTCTAGACGCTGCAGTTTAGGGCAGTGCTTGCTGAGCGACTGACACGTGCTGTGGAACGAGTTTAAAGTGTTTTATTACACTTCAAGTGAGAGCCTGTCACCATTCTTCAGGAAATGGGATTTTAACTAGGTGGATTTTAAATAGTTTCTAACTTAACTAGATTGGTACATGTGTTGCAGGTAGATATATATATATATATATATTCATATGACTGGGCATACTAGGTCCATTGCCTTAGATGGCAACATTAGGGGGGGTTGGGTTATTTCGTCTGGTTAAAAAATTATATTACACCCCAAACTTAAAATTATTACCAGAATTGCTGAGAGAATAGTATTATTGTAGCAGAATTGGTACAGCCCCAGGGCTGATGCTGTGAGGAAATATGCTGTTTATAGAGCCAATTAGAGCTCCCCCAGGTGATGGCCATCCTAAATACTACCTACCTGCCAAAGTTAGAGATATAGAATTATGTAACAAAATAATTAAAAAATTGCTAAAAGTATTGTATTTAATCAATTATAAACCATACAAATATAAACTCATTCAAATGAGTTTTAAAAAGTATGTATTTCCACTTAAATATATTTTATTTGTTGATTTCCTGAATTTTCTATTTTTAATTAAAAAAATTGTGTAAGCGGTATAGAAAAAGATGGTGAAGAAAGGCATAATCTTGTAGGCCTAGAACTTAACAGCTATATGTAAGACGGTATCAAGAACACCAAGTGTACAGTGCACATAATAAAACTAACAACATTTATAATAGTTTCTCAGGTAGGAGGCCAGCACCAAGTGAAAAGCTTAACTCCAAATGGACAAATTTATAGGTGGAGTTGCTTACATAAAATATATCCACATACCAAAATATGTTTTCATGAATGTTTTTTTTAAAACTGCACTAAACGAACATTAAAATAAATTATAATTAATCTAGTAGGTAATATCCCAAGTATATTTAAAATTTAATCCTAAAATTTATCATGGCTAATTTTTTTAGAATGAAAGCCAGTTATTTTAGATATTATTTTTTATATGTATATTACAATTTACTTTATGAATATATAAATATGTGTATTATAAAAATCATTTACTAAACTTCAACTTCTATATTGACTATAAATTAATGTGTACATATTTATAAAGGAGTGAAAATTTACTTCTATGTAGTAAAATACTTACTTATATGCAAATAATTATTTAAGAAACATAAAATGTATATCAGCATTGATAATAAGGAAGCTTGCAGACCAAAGGATATTTGTAACATTTGTAATATTACATTTATTTTGCTTCACAATACAATAGGCAGCATGAAATAGAGAAGTGTTTATAAACTAGATTTTATTTGTACTGGAGATAGGACAAATCCAAATCTCAAATCTTCTTTAAAATCTCGAATCCAAATTTGAATCCTTAGATCTTTAAAAATGTAAAGTTTTAATCAAAGGGAAAGTATTCATAATGGAAAGAAGTGAAGCATCTTATCTCTAATTTAAACATTTGAAACATAAAAATTGAATAACTACTATTATAGGTTGATTTTTTACACATATTAATCGTGGACGAGTATGTTGTTTCATAAATGGAAATGAGCTTTAAAGCTTTTCTTGGTTTGTAGACATTTAAAATATAGTACATTTTCCCAAGAATCAATCGTGGATAAAAACTTATAGTACAATCAGTAAAAATCAACAGGATATGGATAAGGTTAATTTTTTTTTGTTTCTTATAGCATGTGGCTTTATGTAAAAATGTAAATTCCTGTGCGTCTTTAAAAGCTTGGAAGTTTGGCAACCCTGCTCAATATTATGTTAATAATATAATCAATCAAAGAGTGAGCTAGCCCATGTGTGACATAAAATCAATTATTAAAATTAGTCTATACTAGTTTATTCTAATGAAAACTGGGCCAACTAATTTTTTTTTAATATGACTTCTTAAAGTATGTGTATTTTGATTCATTGGTCAGATGATATTGACTTGACCCTTGACCAACGTTTGACTTGTGAAAAAAAAAATTATGATTTGAGAAAAGATATTTTGGAATTCTAACCTTTAGATGTTACTTAAAGATAAGGCGAGTAAGGTAATGAATTTCAATGTTCTAAGATATTTGAAAGCATTATATAATTATTTTGATTTGGAATGACTTGTTTGGTAGTTTAGTTATTTTTTACATTCTTTATGTTAAAAAATTAAAAATTATGCTATCATTTTAACTTACTCACCTACTGTAGTCTGTAAATTTTAGTTCTATATACCAAAATATTGTTATGGTAACTTTTGTATGGTTGTATTTATTTTACAAAATGTAAAATATTATATTACCTACAGTTTGCAATAGATCAATGCAATTTATATAGTTAAGTAATGTTTACTTAGGCCTACTCTCTTTCAATGGCTAATTTCAAACCGAGAGATAATTTTTTGTTTGTGTGGTTATTCTGTTGATTTTCACAGTCAATAGTGATTTATTATTCCTAAGTGAGTAAAAACCATCTATGTATTGTAAATGATTAATTTTTTTAGCATTGCGTGTTAGTACTCGATGGAATTACACGCTTATGTATTAATTACGCTAATGATTTTAGGGACAAAAAAATGCCATATTTATAGGAGGTGTACACATATTTGAGTGGAGGGAGAGTGGAAAATAATTTTGTAAAAAAAAAAAACCTTCAGAACACTCGACAGATTTGAACCTCTGTCTTCCAGGCTACTGAAGAGTACCACCTTTGACCACACAGCCAACAAAGTGGGTTACAGGTTTAATTAAAATTGTTCTATCAAGCATTTATTTTACTGAATCTTATGCTGAACAAAACATAAACACCCCATCTAAACATCACTTTAAAATGACAAAGTGAAGTTTTTTTCGCTCTTCAAGTCTTACCATCCACCTAGATCGACATATTTACACTAATGAAGTAGGGATGAGGAAAATAGAATTTAGATAAAAATCAATCAAGTTTTTTTACCTGTCAGTAATCTTTTTACAATCATTGAGGTTGAGGTCGTCAACATTGCTACAGAGCTGAGCCAAAGTCTTCATGGAACCATCTGCGATGGACTGGCAGCCACGCAGGCTGAGTTGACGAAGGAACCCTCCACACCTCCTAGACAGGTTCTCTATCACAGGTCCCTAACAAGGTAAACACTTCAATTGTACAAGGTTTCCAAAACACCCAATACTTGAGTTAAGTCACAAGATTTCTTATCCCCAATTAAAAATCCCTACAAATGAGTGAAGGATGAGTGTTCCTTATCAACTTAATGTTTATGTGTTGTGCTTAGTTCAAGTTTTTAGAACAATCAAATTGCAGAAGTGTAGGCCTACTTGGTGCTGGAAAAGAAAAGGAAAGGGTACAGACAGAGAGGGAAAGGAAGAGGAAGAGGGAAAGATGAAAGATAAACAAATAGAAGGAGAGGGAAGTGGATATAGAAGAAGACTGAAAAGAGAAAGAGTGAGAAAATGTGAGGATATTTGGCTAGTGAGTGAAAACACTAGAAGGAAAGGTGGTCGAGATATAATAGAATAGAGAAGTGGAGGGAGAAAGAGAATAATTTAGGAATAGGGAGAAATGGGATGGAGAAAAAGGGAAAGTTATAGCAATATTGAGGTATAGGTTTTAGAGAGAGAGAGAGAGAGAGAGAGAAAGAGGAAAAGAAAGAAAGACAAAGGTATAAAATGAGAGGAAAGTTTTATTTTGTGAGTAAAGTGATTTGTGAAACTATTTAGTGGTAAAGAACATGTTTGGAAACTTATTTTTTTTCACTTATACGAGGTATTTAACACCCAGTTTCTGAACATACGGATTATATCAGCACACGATTTATAAAATAACATAAATCTAGAATAGACACAAGACCCAGCATTGATTCATCATTGTGAAAGGGGAAACCCACAATTCACCAATTATACATTTTTCAACCATGCCGGGAATCAAACCTGGGACTCATAGCTCAGTGGACAGACACGCTACCAAATGAACTAAGGTGCCAGACTTTGAAACTCTTATCAGTGCTATTTCAATATTATATAATTAAGCCAGAGCCTACCATTTTTATTATTTTTTTATTTACTCAGGTCAAAAACTATTTTGTTATTTGGAGGGGAAAAAAACAACATTGCCGGGGAATTTAACAATATTTCTATTGTGATACAAACAATTTAAATATGTTTATTGAAGGTTTAAGGCTTAAATTGTGTAATATTAGTAGAGGATGTTAAAAAACTATACAATTATTGTTAAAAAGATGTGGAAGATTTACAACTTTGGGTTTTAAAATTCTAAAATTATTAATTGTCTTACAGAGGACACAGTAAAAATAAATGTTCAAAATATTTTAAAAGTGGTAGGCCCAGACTTACCAGCCTAGATATTAGGCTACTATACCTCAACATCCTTCTGAAACTCAAAGAGATCTATCCTCTGCCAGTTGCTGCCATCAAGCGCTAAAACGTTCCACCCTCTTGACACCTGTGCGCAGCGACATAAGGACACCACATCCAGACATGAGAAGATCCTTAAAAAATAAAACAAACATTTGTAATACAAGAACGTTACTAAACTCAACAATAACATATCTCGGTGAAGTAGTGATCCAGGAAAAGTCGGTCATATTTAAGTGTCTATAGTCCTTTGGCAAGAGGTTTCCTAACTTCCTCGGTTCAAGGTGCCCTTAGTGTTTCATAATTTTGTTGTGGAGCACATAGGCCAAAATAAATACTTAGCAGTTATGTTTATTAAGTAGCTAGGTCTAAATAACTAAAGTAGGGTGACTGTCCCAACCATTGGCACTATCCCAATAATTGACATTTCAGGTTGAAACTTGCTACAGTAAGGTAAGTAAATGGAACTAAGAGCGTGTTCTGCCATCTATATGCAAGCTATAATATTAACTTTCATACTTTAGTTGATGACAGTTACAAGAGTCAGTAAAAATAGCAACACACATGTACTGTTTGATTTTGCTTCTGTGAAGATGTATTGGAGTTTCAAGCACTAGGAAGGTATGAGGCTGTCATGAATGTTTAAAAAAGCAATCACAAATTATTTCTTTATAGTATGTGCTTTTTCCACAAGTGAAAAGACCAAACTTTCAGGACTGCCTAATTTTTTTTTATTTGTTTAGGTTATAAAAGATTTTTGGGGGATGCCATTTATTGGTTCACAATTTCAACAAATGTACCAGTAAATGACACAGCCTGCCAATTACTGGGGGTTAGACCCTTTAAAAGGTATACATATTACACATGCATATTTGACTAGGGTTTGATCTTTTCTTTGTATGTATGTATAGCAGTGAACTTGACATAGTACTTCAAAAACCAGTAATTGGCATCCTTCCAATAGTCCAGTCAATTTTAGGTACAAGCTTGCCAATTATAGGGACTTATGTAATAGCTTTGTTTAAAACTACATTTTATCTCTTTATTCTCTTTCAGATCTCTGATTTTGAATTAAAACTAGAAAAATGAATAAAAACATGGAGAAAAAAACTTTTTTTGTCTATAGTGAAGATGCAATGCATAAAGCTAGAGAGGCTGTAAAAACAGGAATGTCATATGGTTTAGCGAGTAAAACTTAAGGTGTTCCAAGAAGTACACTTTACAAATAAAGTGACTGGTAAAACTCAAGAAGGATGTAAAATGGGGGCCTAGCACCATTTTAACAGAAAAAGAAGAAATAATTTCGGTTGAATGGATTTTAAAAATTGCAAGAGCTGGTTTTCCATTGATAAAAGAAGATATTTTAACAACAGTTCAAAAAATTATGATTAATACTAATAGAAAGAATCCATTCACTGAAAACAAACCTGGACGCAATTGATTTGTGGGGTTTTATGCGTCATCATCCAGAGTTGTCTACATGAGTCCCTGAGCATTTGTCAGATGTTCGAGCAAATGTGACAGAGAAACAAATTAGGGGATGATGGTTCTTAGAAGTAGAAGCTTACATCAAAGAAAAGGGCTGTACAGATATTATTCAGGACTCTTCTCGCATCTTTAACACAAATGAATCTGCATTTCAGCTTTATCCTAAAACAGGAAAAGTTATAGGCCCTAGAGGAGAAAAAAATGTTTATGTGGGCAAAGGATCAGACAAATCCTTACCCATTTGTATCACAGTTTGTGGAGATGGTTCATTGCTACCACCATTTCTACTTTATCCTTATGTCAGAATACCAAGTGAAGTAGCTCGCAATGTTCCAGAAAATTGGGCTTTGGGAAGAACTGAAAGTGGTTGGATGACTGGGGAGTTATTTTATGAATATGTAACCAATTTTTTCTATCCATGGTTAATTGAAAACACAGTGCAGCTTCCCATTTTGCTATTTCTGGATGGGGACAAGTCTCACTTAACAATGCATTTGAGTGATTTTTGTAGGGAAAAGAATATAATACTAGTTGCACTGTATCCTAAATTCAACCCTATGATGTGAGCATTTTCAAGCCTTTGAAATAATCCCGGAAAAAAACTGTACACAAGTGGAAACTTGAAAATTGAAGCAGTCACTAAAACAACTTTTCCTTTGCTCTTCAAAGAATCTGTTAGTGCAGTAAGTAACACATGTGTAGTGAATGGGTTTATGCGTTGTGGTAATTCTCCATGGAATCCCAATGCAGTAGATTACTCCAAGTGTCATCAATTATCAAAAAAACATTCTGTAGGTTGTCAAGAAGATGTCTTCAAATAGTTATATTGAACAGAATCTTAAAAATGTAATAGGCCATCTTAGATTTATGGAGTCAAAAATTGATTCAATCACGTTAGAATAGTTTCAGGAAAGATACAATGCAGGAAGGCCCTGGAGTGGACCAGAAAATTCTGTCGACCTTTTTGAAGTGTGGCATCAAATCAAAGCTGAAACTCAAGATACAGTTAACTCCATCACTTTGAATCAACCATCAACCAGCAAATCATTGGAGTTAGCTGTATAAAGCCTATCTACAAATTAGAACAAAATTTCAGCCAAAAAGGCTCTTGGATCAAAAACATTGGTGACATCCCCAAACTCTGCCACAGGCCACTTCAAGTGATGTTCCAGAAAATAATAAAATTGATTAGGAAACAATGTGTAGCTATTCTGTTTTAGATAGGCTTACAGGTTATTTCACAAGAAAAGACTCTCATAAAATCAACAACTCTACCAAACGAAGGGATAATGTTGAGTGTTGAATGTACAAGCTCCAGTGTTGGATCACCATTTAAACGTGCTGTTCTGGCCAGAAAAAAAAACATAGCCAGTTTCTAAACAAAAAAGAAAACATGAAAAAGTACCAGCTTTTATTACTTCAAAGGTATAGAAAGAGTATTTCAAGACAAAATTAAAATTGCAAGAGAAATGAAAAGAAAGCAGAAAGAAAAAGATAAAAAATAAATAAAACAAGACCAAAAACAAAACACCAGAAAATAATAATGGAATATGAACATGACACATCATCTGAAGATTCGCCTGTCTTTAATGATTCATCAGATGGATTAGACTTGGATGTAAGTGAAGATGATAAGTCAGATGAGAGGAAGAATAAATCAAGTAATAAATTAACTTTAAAATTACTTTAAATTTACAATTTACTTTAAAGTTAAAATAAAGTATTTTATAAAGTAAATTAATCTTAACCTATTAGTAAGTTTAGTTCACTTTATTTAAAACTATCAGCAATTAATTTAATTTAATTATACTGATTAAAATACTTTAAAATTAAAATTAAGTATTTTATAAAGTAAATTAATCTTAACCTATTAGTAAGTTTAGAAGAAAAAGAGAAATATTATGCTGTTTTCTACGACCAGCAGTTTTACATTGGACGTATTATTTCCATTAGTGATATAATTGCTAAAATGAAATTTTTAAAAGAAGTGATTGAAAATTAATTTGTCTGGCCATCTCTTACTTATGTTGATGAAAGAGACACAGATTACATATTTTATGGTCCAATCTCTTTGGTAGGAAATGAACCTTTCTCTGTGTTTAATACAGAAATGTGGAAAGTAAAATGCTTTAAAGTCTAAAAAATAACTTGAACAGTTTGGTAATTTCATGTTTTAAAATGTTTAATTTCTGAGCCTTATTTTCTATTTATACAGTGTCTACAATAATAAGCTTCTTACCTTTTTAAAGTATATATTATAATTTTTTTTAAACAATTTGACAGTTTTAATGTAGTCTATTTAAGAGACAGCTGTGATGTTTGTGATTTTAAATGAAACATTTAAACTTTTATAAAAAGATTTGTAATATTTTAGTGCCTAGTTCACAATATTTAATTATCTTGATTAACAAAATGTAGGTTTTAAAGTAAATATTTCAATTATTTTTTTCTTATGTGTCAATTACCAGCGCTGATGAAAATTTGCTATGCCAAATACTGGTACTTGTGCTGATATTTACCGAACATGTTATAACTCCATAAAAAAGATACATACATTTCTTGTTACCATGATGAAAATAAGTTGAAAGTCCCCTCTTTTAAGCAGATAAAACAAATCTCAGGTGTTTGTCTCCTAGTAAAAATGGTCAATGCAAATTCAATCTATTCTTCTTAAAGTGTCAATTATTGGGACAGTCATCCTATTTATGTCCTAGTCACTTAGTTACTGTTTGAAATAATAATACACATAAATTGAAAGAAAAAATAATATTTAACATTTTATAAGTACTGCAACACCCAAGCACAAATTTAAGGGGGGGGGGGGTACNATTTGATTTTTTTAAAGACTAATATAAGTGGAGGGTGAGGACTGTGGCGGTGACCAATGAGATTGTGAGACCAATGAGACATTTATTTTGCATCTTATTGCTAAGTTGTGGCACTGGGCAAGCTAATTGACAAGAAGGATGCATGTGCCATCTCACATGATTCTTTTTTATGTGCGCCCCATTTCACTACTCTTACAGGCTATTCTCTTATTTACAATAATGGGATAAAGATGAGTTAAGTGAAATTTAGAGGAAATGTATCTAGCACGTAAATTGAGGAAGAGTGGAAAATCATTCAGGATAATATGCTCCTAGTAAAATTGGCCAGGATTTAAACCCAGATCTCCTCATCAACAGCAAAACAAACCAGACAAGGTTGACGGCTTGCCTGCATGCCCGCTGATATGGGTCACTTAAAGAGATGAACAACGTGGTCATTAAATCATTTGTAATTTATTAGAAAGAAATGTTGTAGAATGATAATTTGCTATGTTGGCAATATCATCATGTGACCATAGATGTCACATGACAAATCTTTAATATATAGGTCATATGTGCTTAACACTGGGCACTTGAACAAAAGTGTTTTGAAATTGATAAAATTATTGGAGCCAGACAAATCTTTAATAAAGTTGTAAGTTCAGAAAGCCAGTGATTATTATTCTAATGTTAAGACTTAACATGATGGTCAGAAGCAGAACACAACTTACAATGCCACAAGCAATCGAGTTTGATAATCCAAGTTAAAATGTGTTATGGAACTCCAACAAGCACTCTGAATTTAGGTGTGTTATGGATCTCCAACAAGCAGAAACTTAAGTTCTATCATTAAGGAAAAAGAAACTTCCACTAGCAGTCGGCAAAGTATTACAAAGTAATTGTTGTTTGATAAACAGTGCATACCACGAAAGAATACAGAATATGTAAGATTCATGTTTAATGGTATATTAAAAATGGACGGACAATAATTGTTGGATTCATTTTTAACAGAGATGGCAACAGAGGCAACACTATATGAGTATGGTGATCGAACTGCTAACTTAATTTGAGAATGTATTGTGTTTGATGTTGGTGATAAAGGGTTTATTGAAAGCATGTTAAGGGATTCAGAATTGAACTTAAAAAAAGGCTGAAGAATTTTGCCATGGAGCTGAAATGTCATGAAAACAAACGGAAGAAATTAATGATAAAAGCAACTGATTATAACGTTGGACGATGTCCTAATTTTCTAGAATCATGTGACCAACAGTAACAAGCAGTGGGGGAATGGTCACGACATCCTGCAACCAAGCAAGCAGGTTACTCATCCTATAGCTCTAAGCTATCTAATGCAGGGAAGGTAATATTGAATTAAAATAATAACAATCCAGCAGTATGTCACTTTAAATTACTTCAAGATGGGCCTTTGTTAAATATATGTGCTACAATCAGTGGTGGTGGAACCTTATTTGTGACTAGGAGAAAGGGGAGTTAGCAAAAAACATTATTTTTAAAAAGCTCCTTCCCCCAGTCAAACAGGGAGTACAGAGACCCTACCCCAGTAAAAGTGTGAAAATTGGAACCCCTGAAACCTATTCAGAGTGGTCCTCTTATGTATTTTTTTTGGAAATTAGACTTCTACAAAATAGTTGGAGTGGTCCTCCCCCGTATATTTTTTTAAAATTTGGGTACCCTTATAGAGAGCCCTCAGTGAAACTTGATTTTCTAAACAAGAAATGTTGGCAGCCATCTGTGTTAATGCTAAAAATTTCAAGTAGTGTGATTTTCCTGGAAATTTAATATAAAAGTTTAAGAAAATTCATACAGCTTATTTTGTCAAACCTTTGAATAAAGGCTATTCAATTTTTTAATTACTTACAAATGATAAAATTCAAGCATTTTTCTTGTTTTTTTACCCTCCTTCCTCGGTAATGTTGAAAAAATCTCAAAATCCAAAATACCTAGGAAACTGGAATTTTGAAGGAAAGTAGCCCCAAATCCAAATGGTTAAGAAATACATGGTGACCAAAAATTCCCATGGAGGTACCCAAATTGGAAGAGGCGGGGGTTTCCAAAATACCAAGGTCGAAAGAATATAGAAGCCCAGAAGATATAAGAAGAATAAATTTTGCAGACAGGTAGTGCCTAGCCCCTAAGGCTGCAAGAAATCATGGTGACAAAAAATTCCAATGGGGGCCCCTAAAATGGAAGGATTTCCAAAAAACTAAGGTCATAAAAAATCTCAAAGCTCAGAAGACCTAAGAGTCTGATATTTTGAGACCTAGGAATCTGAAATTGTTCAGTCAGTTAGCCCTAACCCAAAAGGGTGCAGTAATACGCTGTGACAGAAAATTTCAAAAATACATATGCATACATACATATGTGTGTGTATGTATGTGTGTGTATGTGTGTGTATTGGCCCTGGTGGTCTTGTGGTAAAGGGCTCGCCTTAGGGAGGCAATGTTCATGGGTTCCAAGCAGCCGAGGTTCACAGATTTTTTTTGAGCGCTAAAAATCAATAGCACAACTTTCTTCTGAGGGGAAGTAAGGCTGTTGGTTCCACGTCAATTGTAGCATGTTGAAAAAATCTGGAAGGTATGTGAAAATACCTTTCTCGGTAAAAATTGGTAGGCCCTTTCACGCTCGCTCATATAAATTTAGTGTGTAAGGCAACGGGGTACCACGACACTTCATGAACTCCCCTGGTCACCCTGATTTTGGTAGGAAGACCAACCAGTCTCAAGTAGTTAGTAAAGTTAATACAGTAGAGCGTCGAAAATCCGGACGTCAAAAATCCGGAGCGTCGCAAATCCGGATCGGCGGTGAGAGCAGGTCAAGTCTTGTACAAAAAACAATTAAGGACTTTTTTACCCAGTAAGTTTCCATTAATTACTGTAGATTCTTGTGGGTTTTTTTTCTAAAAAGTATTGTAGAGCTACTAATCTAAATTACATAATGTACGGTACATGTTCTTATTCAATATACTTTATTAAAGTATTTTGTGTACTGTATTTTTCGAAGCCTTCAGCCTCTATTTTGCAATACAGTAGACTCCCGAGCGTCATGTATCCTCTAGTCAATACATTACATATGTATACAGTTATTGAAAGCACATTTAAAAATCCGGACAATTCAGTAATCCGGATGGGTCCCGGTCCCGATCGATCCGGATTAACGACGCTCCACTGTATAACCCTTTTAATATATGCATTCATAAAGTCATGCTATCTGCAGCTTTAGCTTTTGAAAGATATTACCAATATCTATAAAATAACAAAAATTATATTGTTAAATGTCATCAAGGTTGGCCGCAATGAACTATTTTTGAATTTTCTAAACAGTTCTCCAACCAAAACCGGGCTATAAATGGGATGTTTACCAGATGGTGCAGGCACCACTAACCATGCATGCCCACCTCTGTATGGATAGAAATCACATCAAACCAACCTTCGGGTTGTTGACTTAAGAAGAAGTTATTTATACATATTCAAATTGACTTTTAATTTAATATTTAGCACTGTCTTTCAGGTTACTAACTAGGATAATGTTAGGGATTAGAAAGGATGAATTTTGAGGAATTGTATCCGCATTTGTGTGATTTGTGAGTGGAAATCCATCTAGGAAACCCCAAACTCCGTAAACCCAATAAAAATTCAAGCCGTGATCTCCCTGTCATTGGTAGTCTAGTCTATTGTGAAAATAATGCCTTAAACCATGCAGCCACGGAAGCAAGTCAGCATTGAGATTAATTTAACCAAAAGTCAATAGGCCCAAAATGAATAATAAAAAATTGGCTTTGTTAAATTCACCAAGAACCAGTTGGCGAAAAGTAATTTATCCTAAAATTTAAAGTTTAAATCTTTGGATACCATCAGAAAGTACATATTCTTAGTCGTTTTATTTGAATATATTATTATTATTATTATTATTACTAGCACCGCATCTTATTACCTGTTCGGGTTATAAGCATATCTGAATATAGATAGCACAATTGATGCGAGGTGGTTTTACAATATTCTTATAAACATTGAAATTGCTGAATCATTGTCATGTATCCTTCCTACACAACAATGCACTACTGTTTTTGACATCTATTTATATAGATAGCAAAAGTGATAAAGTGATAAAGTGGTAGAATTATGATATTTTTATAAACATTGACATTCCTGAACCATTATGACGTGTTATTCCTAAGTAACAATGCACTACTGTTTTTAACTATGATTTTGTTAATATAATTTTACCCGCCTCGGTGGCGTAGTTGGCTAACGCGCCAGTCGTGTTAAGCCAGACCACCGAGGACGGGGAGATCGAGGTTCGAATCTCGGTCGGGTGAACTGGGAGTGGTTTTTCCTAAATGGTTTTCCACTCTCCCTCCACGCAAATGCGGGTTCACTTCCTCTACATTCAACCTTCCCAATTCCTAATCCATTAGTGTAATTAGTACTTAAGCGTATAACCCGAACGGGTAGTAAGACGCGGTGCTAAATAAAAAAAAAATATATATATATATAATTTTTTTTAAAGATATATAGCTTTGATAACACAATACTCTAGACTTCATATTAAAATAAACTATGAAAAGTGTCACCTGGCAGGATGCAAACTAAAATGAACATTAAATTTATTTATTTTCTATAAAGATGGGGACATAATTATTTTAGGAAATCTTAGGAATAAATATAAGATGTATAGGAAAAAAAAAAGTAAAAGTAGAGTGGAATGCTGGACCTTTTTAACGTTTTCAAATCGATTGGGGCCCAAAACTGGCAATCCTTGCTGTAGGGTAGTGAATTATATATTTTTTTAAAAAAGCTCCATAAAATATTTGACATATAAAAATCTCTAAACACATATTATATTTTAGGCCAACATGTGATGTTATTCATTTATAGAATACCGGTAGCTATAGACTCACATGTTGATCCTATAAACCAGCTGAAGGAGGGATTATTGTATGTTTGAGGGACATAAAATGACCATTTAACAAAACTAAACATCAAATAAAAATCCCACACATTATTTATATTTGTATATTATCATTGCTTGCAAATTATTATTATTATTCAATTTAGCACTGTGTCTTACTACCCGTTCGAGTTATAGGCTTAAGTACTAATTGCGCTAATGGGTTAGGAGCTGGGAGGGTTGAATTTAGAGGAATTGAACCCACATTTGCGTGGAGGGAGAGTGGAAAACAATTAGGAAAAATCCCCCCTAGTTCACCCGACTGAGAATTGAACCTCGATCTCCCTGCCCTCGGCAGTCTAACTCAACACAAAAATAGCGTGTTAGCTAACTACGCCACAGAGGCGGGTCAAATTATTTTAAGGAATTCTTTAAAGGTCATTTACACAAACAATTAATTTTAAAAAGTGAAATGTGTGGTGGTATATAGTTTTAGAAACCAATTCTGTACTGGCTTAGCTTCCAAAGTGCTGCTGTTGCATAATATTTTTTACAAGTTTGTTTTCCAAAATTACTTTTTGAAACCAAACAGATGTATACAATTTTTTGTTTTGTGTGAGAATGAATCCATCTGGTCACAGCTTGTGAATGTGAGGAATGCCAGACCTCCACTGTGGTTCGGATTCCACGTTAAACTGTACGTCCTCCATTTCATCTCACAATCACCCTACCATTACACATTAGCGTAAGTGCGTATAACCCGAACGGGTAGTAAGACGTGGTGCTAATAATAATAATAATAATAATAATAATAATAATAATAATAATAATAATAATAATAATAATCCATCTGGTGTTTTAGTAAACAACTTAATATGAATTATCATTTATTTGATTTTAAAATTTCATTATATCAAACAAAATTGTATATTTCCATTTTGTTCATTAAAAAGTTTCCTACATTTTTAATGTATTTATAAAAGTTCTAATTTTTCAATTTAGATACATAAAAGTTAGTTAATATATCAAAATCCTTTTTTATAACACACAAGTAACTTAAAAGAAAAAATTATATTAATTCTGTTTACATTAAAACTTCCAGAAATAAAAGTTAGAATTTTCCCACAATATCCAACAAACAAGTAGTAAAAATATTGATTTGGGATTACCAGTAGATACAGAAATATATTAAAAAAAACATCATGGTATTATTAAAAATAATGTAAAGCTTTCAGTGATCAAAGCAAACCATTTAAAAAACATTTAGATGTATGTCATATTCTAGTGACGAGTTTAAATTCATACATCATGAAATAAAGTTAAAATTGTAAGTTGGTATTATCTTTATTAGTTTATATAAGATAATGTGTCAAATAATTTTGACTCCTGATTAAGGATGTGAAAAAAGTATCGATACTTTACTAATATAAATATTTTCCTTTCGATACTAGTACTTTTTTGCTCGATACTTTTATTGATCTTAGTACTCAAACTTTGGTATTGAAATAAATAACTTTTTTTCTATCTTCACTCACGGTGTGGTTAAAAGTTTACCAGGGTGCACTGTGGAGGAAGAACAAATGACACTATTTCTCAATTCTCACTTATTTTTTGCGTGACAAGCAAAAAGCAACTCTAACATTCAAACTCTTTTAGCTCATAATAATTCATAGCTGTTCTTTCATCTTTATTTATCAATACAACCTGATGCCTGACCAGGCAATGGGGCGAGTGGTGACCAGTCTACTACCCCTTCCTTTTTAAATGGTCATCAGTCATCACCCACTCAACAAAAGAAGCTTTTGTAGAGCTCAATGAACACAGTCAACTCAAGGGTGCCCCAAACAGCAGCAGCAGAAAAGTTTATGTGCATTGTTTAAGCAGATGAAGCAGGAAAGAGCATCCATTCTTCTATTGTTTGTCAATAGTTAATGATCTGTCTTGCTGGACTACATAACCGATGAATGTAGTTTAAAAATGGCACCCTCCAAGAAATAAATTATAGAAGTTTTTTAAAAAGTTGGATAGTGAAAAAGCATCTTGTAAAATTTGATCAAGTATTAAAAACCAGTGGTAGTACTTCTAACCTTAATAATTTGAAGAGGCACCTAGAAAGGTAGGTCAAATTGCTATAACTTAAACGTAATTGGATTAAAATTTTGATACAGATACTTATTATTATCAATACTTTTCTTTTGATACTAGTGTGGTATTGATATTTTTCTTCCGATACTTTTAATGAGTACAGTATCGATACTTTTCTTTCTATACCTCATCCCTACTCCTGATTCCCCTTCAATTGACAGTTTACATATTTTCAATTGAAAGTTTGGTATTTTTAAGCAGTAGAAATTTGATATCGTTCATATTATCTAACTCTCCAAAGATTAAGAAATGGCACTCAAGAAGGAAGTTACTAAATAGAGTGATCAAAATCACATACTTATTACTTTGGCACATTAAGTTAGATATATCAAATGGTCACAAGTACATAATAGATGTGATATAAACTAGCTATTCTTGTGGTACTTTCAACCAGTGGCTAAGATTAACCTTATTGAAAGTGTTATCAGAAACCTAAACAATAATGTGATGCCTAGCAGTTGGGGAAATGATGTTATTGTGCTCAGAGGCTCAGTTTCTCATGGATTAAACAAGTGTCTGAGGAATATAGTGAAAAACTAAATTGATAATATAATGCCCTGATCACCCATGTCTCAGTAGGTGTGTCAGTATGTTGCACATGTGCAGACTATTATTGATTCATCCTAGCCTGATACCTGAAGTAAACCAACGCTCCCCTATCAATACGCAAAGGAGCTATATGATTGGTGGAACACCAGTGCAATATTTTTAACAGGGGCGACCATGTATAGTCAGTACCATAGCATAGGTCAGCGTAAATTATTGTATTTTTTAACGCTTTTAGATTTCCTGTCTTACGTTTAACAAAACTCAGGCTAGACTCAGCAAACGCTATAAATACACAGGTAGCATTCAACACACACAACCGTCACATAACGCTCGCTGCCGAGATGAACTGTCGATTAGTGAAAGGATGCCATTTAAGTCCCTTCAGTAGTGAATCAGAGCAATGTCTTCCCCGTGGTTTGTTTAAATCGGGTCTCTGCTTAGGATGAATCAATAATAGAGTTACCAACAGGTTTGGTATTTTGTTATCCAGTTGCATTTGTGGAAACATTTAACTTTTCTGTTACATTTTGAGTTCTATGAGAGTGATTTAAAATTAAATTTTTAATGTCTCAACTGACCTTTCCTTGTTTTGGGTAAAAAAAACAACAAAAAAAACTCTCATTCCCAACTGTTACTGAAAGTAATGCTAGATACTCACACACCCTAACCCTGATTGCAAAATTAAAGTTGTATACATTAGTTCTAATGGAGGTAGTAGTGTTTACACTATGATGTTAGTGTTTAAAAAGTTTTATTTAATTTTATAGTCAAAAGATTTGATGTACCATTTATTACCAAATACTAAATTCATGTCTAGAATAAGGATAGTGTAACAGTACAGTATAATACAAATGCTTATAAAAAACTTACCCACTCCATTTATTTATAATTTCCTGGTAGTGTTTCCTATGAAAATTGGACTGTATACCAATTTACTTAAGAATTGAAATATCAAACTGTTATAAAAAGTTTCTAGATCTACTTTCACATATTCATACATCAAGTCCTGTGATCAGCAGCTATCACTTTTGATAGATAGTATCAGTACCTATAAAATAATATTAATATTATAGTAAAATGCTATCAATTTTGCCTGCAAAAAAATATGTTTGTGTTTTCTAAAAGTACTCCAAATGTTCATTCATAAGAAAATCAAGGTTTAGCTAGGGGCTACCTTCCTCCATTCCCCGCGTGACTCAATAATAATTTGGGTTGTACACGTGACATATATTATGTTGATAGGGTAGGATTGAAAAAAAAGTGTAATTTAGAGGAAATGTGCCAACATTTGTGTGGATAAAGAGTGGGCAGCCGTTTAAGCTAAACACACCTTTGATAAATTCGGCCGGGATCCGAATCCCCATCTCATCATCACTGGAAAGTCAGACTAAATGAGCTCAATATTTAGGCTGAATGCCCACCCACCTGCATGAGTAGCTATGGTTACTGAAACAGAAGATTATAAAAACAAATGTTTAGCATACCTGAGAAGAAGTTCTTTGGGGAGTTTCTTGTTGATTTGAGCTTCATCATCCGTGAACACTCTTGTCAGCTGAACAAATACAAAACACAAACATAATATTCTTGTAGACATACATTGTTTACTTTAACCAGATCTACAACTAAGAAATTTTACTTAGTAATTTTGAAGTAAAACTTTTCCAAAAATATTTGTTTATTATGAATAAGCCTAATTGATCAAAATAAATGTAATTATCAAGTTGAAATGAATTTCAGAGTATTGACACAAAGCACATTTAAAATGTTGGGTCTAGTTCACTTAACTAGCTAAGCTTTTTTAAATTAATATTCTCATAGCAGCAGCAGCACATCCACAAGTGGGGAGAGGCCAATGATGAAGTTTCACCTCCCAAGATTGCACATAATTCTAATAAAAACTTCAAGTACAACTATAATAAAGAGCAGGGGTCAGCAACCTTTCAGGGTCCCGATCAACTTACAAACTTATCAAAGGTACCATGAACACCCAGTTTCTATACTCCGTGTTTGATATTTTGTCCCCATCTATACCTCTTATATTTATTCCTTAAATACTATATTTCCAAATACTTATGTTCCCACCTATCTAAGAAGAAATATAATAAAAAATAAGATGTATATCGTACCCTCCTGTCTAAAAAGAAATATAGAATAAATAAAATTTATATTTTTAAATTAAACTATTCTTATAAATATTATAAAATTGCATAGCAACTTTTAACTATTATGAAACATAATAAACTTCTGAATACTGGGTAGTTGCCAAAGGCAAAATGTTTTACGTTCAGCATCATTTTTAATTTGATGATTTTCATTTCCAGTGTATCAGAATCGAGATGATTAGAAACAGAATGATTTTCCTGATATTTATATTCAAGATCACATTGATAAATAGTTTATAATAAATCTTGCAACTGGTTCTAGTTTTCCAAACTTTGCGAATCTTTAGACAAACTCGGCTCTCATATGTTCAATAATTTTGAGTTGATTTTCAGCTCAAAGTATTTGTAAACAAAAACATTAACCATTAAGAGTTAAAAGATTTTTTTTCTTTCTTAGGTATCACATGTGAAACTATGAGCGAAGTTAGAGTCACAACAAACCACTTCACTAAAAGACTACCTAGCAAAATTAACAGGCACCAAAATTGTAAAACAAAGCTCTTCTTAAAAAAAGTTTTGATCTGATGTTGATGTCAAGAGTCCAAACTTGCACTGGTATAGCTATGACTTGCATCTTTCTCAATTATGTTTTCTTATCAGACACATCACCACTATGATGAGAATAAACTAGTGTTACCATTTATGACCATTAAAGGTTATTTTGTTTACTCTCAAAAACTATGTGTTAATATGTGTTATATTTGCAGGTTTAGAAGATATAAAGATCTACTTTTAACCACGATGTAGATTTCATATGCAAATGATTGAAAATTGCCATGTGGTCGACTGAAAATTGCTGTGCGACCGACCGGTTACAGACCCCTGAATTAGAGTAATGAAAATGTGACAAATGTACAGATTGAATTTTAAAGCCAGGTTTACAGATTTATATTCTAAAAGTGATAATTTAAAATTGCCCGTAAAATTTAGAAATAATAGCTTTGAGATTTTATAACACAACCTGTTGTAATATCATACTGACTTAAAAAAAAAGTTTTTATTCATTTCATAAAGCCTCAATATTACACATTTTTACATCAACACTTTTGAAAGTGTAATAAAGCCACGAAAAGCAACATATTCATATGCGTGAGCAGCTTTAGCTAGCAGAGTGAGTTAGACTGTTTTGTTTAAAACAAACTGTGAAAACACAAGACAAGTACAGATGAACATACAAAATTAAACAAACAATAGACAAACAAAGTCTCAGCTAGCCAGAAATGCCAGCTCAACAAATGATTAAAATTACTATGTTTACCAACCAAACAGAAACATGACATTAAGAGTTTGCGCTAGTACCCACCTGAATGTGCTTGCTCCAATGAGACATACAAACATGCAACATAGTTTACTTAAATACTATAGATTAAAAGTTTATCATCAGCATTTGAAAAATTATTCTAAATCTGTCATGTAATAGAGTTAAAAAATACCAACAATGGGACATGTTTACACATAAATCACAAAACATAAGAAAAAACTAAAACAATATTAATTTTATAAGATTAAAAATATATGAGGATTTATTTCAATGTGAAATAAAACTGGTAAAGTCATAATAAAACTCTTATATTTGTCAAAAGTTGTATGGAACAGGGCATATAGGTTATAGAATGAAAAAAAAATTTTTTTGATGGCTTTCATAAATTCATAGATTCTGTGAGTACTCACACACTTCCTCGAAAAAACTCATTGAAAATTTTCAATAGAAATGTTGGCAATCATGAATGTGAAAACATAATCCAGCAGCTGTGGAGAGGGATGTTGACAAATAGTTAGCTTACTAAATAATATTAATCATGAACTGTAGACCTGTGCTGCATTCAGAATTATAGTTTATTTGTAATTTATTTATATGCATCACACCCATTAGGGTTATCCACATTTTTTATTATGGTGTTTCTTTATTCGTGGTTTTTAAGCTTAAATTTATAAAAATTTCTAAAAGTTTTAAATTTCAAACTACAAATGTGTCAACTCCTTTTAATTAAATATTAGATAACCGAGAACCAATGCATTCTGATGAGTACCCCGGGCTATGCTTTTCTTTGGTTCAAACTCAGAGAAAAAAAAATCTCTTAATTTTATGTCTTCACGTTCAGGCTTATATAAATTTTAAAAAATCTAATCAAAAATGTAAAAATCCAGCTTTAAGGTGCATATGTTTGTGCACTGGGTCTACTAATTTTAAAATTTTACCCCTCCATATGCGGTAGATAGTGTGCACCGCTCATGACAGACAAACAAACTCTTCATTTTATTAATATTGATAACTAATGAGGTAGAAAATTGTCAAGTAAATAGTTGATATTTGATTGAGTACTATTTTGTATTTATATTTATAAATAAAATTTTCTAATGACTAGCTTTTAAATAATAAAAGGTCTGACATTTGGTAAACTTTATTTAAATAAATTAAATTATCAGCAAATATTAAAATTTAGTTAAAATGAACACATTATAATTATATTAAAATACTTACAAAATTATAATATACTTTATTTTAAGGTATTACTATATGGTTTTGTAAATAAGGTAATAAAAAACCAGATTGAAACTTTTTAAATTATGAAATTCTCTTATTTATGTCGATTTTTCAAACAAAAAAATATGCATTTTCTTAGTATTTTATATAGAAAACTATAAATAAAAAATAGTTTTCACCATTTTGTATTAAATTATTGACATGATAATTATAAAAGATAAATATGTCAATTTGTATTTTTTATTTAAATATTATTGCAAACATATTTGAAAATTTCAGTGACATCTAAAATTTCCCTGCTACACAAAATTTCTAACCTTTTCAGGTTATTACAGTTTTATATGTGTTTATCAAATGTGAAATAAAATATATTCAATCAAACGTAAACACATATGTGTGCAACAACGCTTTGTATATTTATTTTTAAAATTTACACTTCAATCAAATACTTTGGAAACCCAAACTATGAAGATTTTTTTTTTTTGCAGATGTTAAGATGAATTACAGGGAAATGTATTCTCAGATGTGACTCGAGGGTGATAGATGAAAGTTTCCATAAAGGCATACAATAAAAAAACTAGATCAACATGGTGGAAATAAATTATACTTGTTAGTCACATCTAATTGGACAGGCTGCGATAAGAAGCAGAAAATGGGGGACTGAGGTTCTAAGAAAGTAAGGGTGGGGGAAATTGAATGTACATAGGAGATCCTTTATACAAAGAGTAATGGAAAATAAAAGAAACATGAGATCAGAAGAAGGCGATTTTAAGTTCCCTATTTAGTTAATGGTAGTTTTAATTGTTAAATTAATCATAAACACCATAATACACAGGCACTGTATCACTTTATTGATAGATAAATACCCTTTTATTTGATATATATTTTAATTTTTAAATGGGTTTGAATAATCATTGAAAACAGCATACTGCTATTGGCATGGACACATTTGAATTATGGTTGATTTTAATTTTGTTGAAGATTATTTATAAATGTTGGTAGTATTAGAGTGCAATAATATGGGAATATAATCATACTATTGAAACATGCCTATTTGTGAGACATTATTGAAATATAATTATCTGTATTGCTTCAGAATGTTCCTTGCATTTTGGGTAGTCACATATTATGTTGAAGTAAGGTATTATGATGTAACGTAACCAACTTTGAAAGGATAGTTAAGGGATAGTCCTGGCTGTATAATGTGTGAAATACTACATGTTGTTGGGGTAATGTGTAGACAGGGAACAATGTCAAAGATGCACACTCCTGTAATGATACTTTCTTATACATCCACAAGTTTTTGCAGCATGAAAATTAGATCCTGATGATTCTTTAATATATAAGAAGAGAAATACTTAAGTTTTATTTCAGTAAATTTTTTTACAACAAATAATATAAACCAAAAGGTTGATTACAACACTATCAACACAACACAAAATATAGAGGAAGAAATTAGTATGACAGGTTATCATTCCCATAATGTTTTAATGATCATAGTCCAAACTTTCACACATGATCATACCGTCTATGTCTGAGTTTTACAGATTTGTGTGCATTATCATTGGTTACTTCAGGACTAACGTCTAGAGGGCTTGGGTTTGCATACCATTGCTCTAGTTTTTAGTAAAATGTGTCATGTGAAACACTGTGGAAATTAGATTAATTTAGTCCCTAAGTGTTAAATAATATTCCATGTTTGAAAAATAAGATTATTAAACTTAAATGTGAGGAATTGTTTTATTTAACAGTGAATATATGCCAACCAATTTCCATTATTTAAGTTTGCTAGTTTTGGTTTGACAGCAAAAAGATCAGTGGCGTAGCGATGTGTGACATGTTGATAGTGTAAGCAGAGTTATTTAATCACAGGTTGTAAGACTTAATTTATTCGAGACACCTTTTCCTAAGACAAAAATGTTAGCGACTCCAGGAAGTAATGAGTTGAGTTTTCTGTATGTTATATGTTTCTCTATGTTGTCAGTTATTGAGCAGGTGGATCAAATTATAAATATAGACAGTGAACATATTTATTGCAAAAAATTCATAAATCTTTAATAGTAGTTTCATTTTATTATTTACATACGTAATATATGCAGATAACCAAAGGAAAACATTTAGTTTATCTTAGTTAATTATACCAAATAATTATTAAAATTGTGTTTGTGTGAACCACGGACGAATATTTCTGCAATGAACCAACAGATATATTGTGAAAGTAGAAGTAATGTATTATAAATTTCAATAGATATATAGTAAATAATTAATTTATTCATATTACATTATGGATTAAATAACCAAGCATTATATTTGTTAGTTACGGTTATAGCCACATCTAAATATCATAATATTATTATTATCATCATCATCATCATCACCGCATCTTACTACCCGTTCGGGTTATACGCACTTACGCTAATGTGTAGTGGTAGGGGGAATGTGAGATGAAATGGAGGACTTAGATTTTAACGTGGAATCCGAACTACGGTGGAGGCCTGGCATTCCACACAGTCACAAGTTGCGATTAATACACACGTCTTATCAGAGATGAAGGAAGGGTTTGGCAATCAGATAAATCTGTGCTGGGAACGAGGATTGAACCCCGGACCACTAGCACAGAAGTCCGACACCTTACCCCTAGACCGCCAGGTCATCCTAAATATCATATTCTTTAAATTGAAAAAATGACACCTTGACCAAACGTCTAGAGTTTGATTCCGATGTCCATGTGTCATTTTTCAATTTAAAGAATATTATTCATGTTTGTCAATGTTTGCTGAGACCCCCCAGAATAATTTTTCACAAACCCTGGAGGGGTTGCGACCCACAGTTTAATATCACTGACAATGCTCAACAACACACCACTAAAATAGCTTATTCCTTATATCTACATGTTAAAAATTATCACAGTAAGCTTTCCAATACCAGTTTTACGTTGGTAAAAATGTATTTATATTTAATGACATTATAATAAGTAACTTACTAGAGGATATTATAACATATTCTATGTAACTTATAGTTAGGCAAGGTAGGAGTGTGGGAGATTCAAGTTAAGGGCAGTGATTGTGCTGTTTTTATAGCAAAACCTTATTTATTTGCCAAAATACTCAAATATTGCTCCAGTAGAAACATAAAGAGTTTAATTTTCTTCACACGGTGACATCAAAAATAATAATTATTGTTTAGAATTTTCTGTTATGAGCATTGCAGAATTAGTTGAGAAACTTTTTTAATGAAGAGGAAAAATTGCCATTACATTTCAGGACACCCTTGACAAATATTCAATAACTGTTGAAGTCACAATATGAAGAAAATTAAACTATGTTTCTACTGGAGAATTATTTGATTTCTTTTGACCAAAAAATGTTTTGATATCAAAACTGCAAAAATACTGGCCTTAACTTGTGTCCCCTACATGCCCACCTTAATAAACACGTGCTTCTTTGGTTCCCAACTGACACCAAACCAACTTATCAATTAAGGTTAAGAACCAGTAATCCAACATTATACTTGTTTGACACATAAAATAACTTTATGATGGCAAATTAACTTACCCTACATTCTCTGAGCTCTTCTAGTGGACACATGATGGCGTTTGAAAACTTGCTCTATATAGTTAGTCAATCAGTGTTGCAGCTTCAACAAAGACCCTAGTCAACCCCCATACATATTACCTAACTTTATGTAACAATCTTGCCCATTAACAACCAATAAGGCATCAGCAAGGTTTTACTATTGAAGGCTTGTGGTAGAAAGGAATTTTTAGAGAGTGCAAACTTTTGTTGCTGTCAACAATGACAAAATTTTACTAATAATATTTCAGAATTATTGATAATATCTATGAAAAGTTCCAAATGCAGATTATATTACTTTAATTTTGAAAAATGTTCTAGTAACTTTCATAATTGTCAAAAAAAGTTCCTATTGAAATCACACTGTAATGACTCTTTAATAAGGCAGGAGTTGAGTGGAGGTTACATTCTACAGAAGGTTATTAACAACTTAATCTAAGTAGTAGCAATGAGAAAGTTGGCTTAGAGGAAATGCACCAGTATTAACAAAACAAGAGGATGGAAAATAATGAAAATAACAATCCTCATTGCACTTGGTTGGGATTCAAACCTAATGTATTAAACTGCTCGGCCACCAATGTGAATACCCATGTTGATAGCAAATGAGTAAAATAAACCAGGATACAGTTTTGAATCAACTTGGCCTAGGCCTCAAATGATTTTAAATTAATAATAAGTTAGAAAATCCTATTTTATGTGGACCAACACAGCAACCAATTTTTTTAAAGAGTAATATGCAAGAATTAAATAGCCAGAGCTATTATTTATGCTTTTAGTGAGGATTACTCCATCTAGATATCATATTCTGAAAATTGAAAAATAACACCAGGACACGGGAATCGAACCCGGGACCTTTGGCTTAGTACGCCAATGCTCTAACCACTGAGCTATCCAGGATTCGTCCCGTGCCCAGGGTCATTCTTCACTCATATTTTAAGGCAGAGCCTATGATGGATGTGCGGAAAGTGCCAACTACCGAATCGAAGATGGCTGCGTTATCTGATAGCTCATGATATTAATATAATCATATACTTGTAGCCGATGATTTCTGCACGTCCATCATAGGCTCTGCCTTAAAATGTCAGTGAAGAATGACCCTGGGCACGGGACAAATCCTGGATAGCTCAGTCGTTAGAGCATTGGCGTACTAAGCCAAAGGTCTTGAGTTTCGATTACTGTTTCCAGGTGTCATTTTTCAATTTTTCAGAATTAATATGCAAGCCTGTGAAATTTGTCCAGTGTAAAAAGCTGTTCGTAGTTGTCAAACTAATTTATTTAGGTCTGTATTTAAGCACCCATTTCCGCTATTTAAGGTAAACAAGCAAAGCTAATTTCTTTACATTTTAAAAATAAACAACTTCCCCCTAAAATATCTGAGTTCTCATCGGTTGCTCTAAAATCAGCTGCAAAAGAATTATTGGATCATTTCGGGCAAGCAGTAAAAACTATTGGGAAGTTTTTTGATTAATTTTAATCAAACAAAAAATATTTTCAAAAATTGGTGAATTGTCATAGTGGACACAAGAATTATTTCCCTCTTGCTATATAATACTACGCTACGCTTAGCCTGCGTCTTTCAATTCATATTGTGTCATTCCTAAACTGCCCAAAATAAAATATGAAACATATCCTTCCTACCATCGTGAATAATTTTATACTTTGGCCCTATTTTGTACGATATCTAGAAATAAAATGTTTGAGTAAATACATAATAAAATGCATGTAAATGAAATATAATTTACATTATATACAACTTTAACATATATATATTTTATTTATTTTCTGGGGCATGCCTAGCTAGTTGCTAGGTGCCATCCTTAAATTAGCTAAGGCTTTTTTTTTCATAATTTTTGACTGCCCCGCTTTCCCCCACGTTAAGGATTGTAAGATTTTCTGTCACCCTGCCATCAACTTATGTATTTCTTTACAATTTGATAAATTTGATTATTTAAATTGTTTGGTTAATTTTAGACATAAAGATTGGTAATAAAGTGAGTGATAATTTTATTTTTATAAAACAGGGAAAATTTCTTATTAAAGTGGGGATGGTCAATAAATTAAAATTAAACATTTTAGAATTTCTGAAAAAAAAATATTTTTTTTTAATTTTGTCTCACCAAAAACATTAATAAAAAAACCTTACGTAGATGGATTTTGTTTCATCCCTTACACTTTTGGTAAAAATAAATACCGACTCCGTACCCCAAAAACCCCTTAAACAATTTAAAGATGGCTCCCTAGTGATGTTACTTTTAAATGTTTTGATGTAGACAATGCGATTTAAAAGTCAGTTTGTGTTGTTTTTGTGAAATTTAGAACCCATAATTAAGAAACCAAATAAAAGAACTAGCATAAAAACCGCAATTACTGTTATCATTTTGTAACCAAATCATCTACCTGTTACAAATAAGATTTGGGAATCCAGCTTGACTCTTGGCCCATTGACTAGGTTAGGTTGGGAATGTAGTATGTGCGATATTAAATATAACCAGGCTATTCCTAATTAAACTTTATGAAGCACATATAGTTACAGACCTGTGATTTCCGTCTGTTAATTTTAAATTAAACTTTTTTGTTCTCATTTGTGTCTATTTTTTTTATCTGTTAATTGTAGCACAAATTGTATTATCAAAACTAGGTAAACAACCAAACATCACATAAAGTTGTTTATGCACTGTGGTAAAAGTACCTAATTGAAACTAACCCATAACAAATTTTCCAACTATAGCCTTATTTAAAATGTAGCCAAATCTTAAATATTCCTCATCATTTGTCAGACTTTACTAGTTGTGTCTATTTTTTTAGTTAAAGAAATGATTTTATTTTATTTTGAAAATCATATTGAACTTGAAGTACGTAGGTCTTTTACAAACATTAATTGAGCTAATCTTTAGGTATAGTAACAGATAATCAGAAGTGCAAATATGTGCAATTAGGTAGGTCAATTAATTTCACACAAATTTGGCTTGAATAAAATCTTAACACAAAAAAAGATAAATAAAAGAAATAAAATTAATTAATACAGCTACAAAATATCAAAATTATAAAACAGGCAGTTTTATAAATTAATTTACTAAACACGTTTACTGCAAGTTTTATTGGTTTTATTGTGTATACAAAACTATGAAAATAACTTAAGAGGTCCTTTTTCTTTTCTTTTTTGTGCTTTCATAATTTAAAAAATTAAAATAGTAATGCAGTTATTGGCTAAAAGCAGTGTTTAGTTTTTATAACTATGTCGGCTATTTATGGTGTTAAATGTAGGCCTAGACGAAAAACAATAATTGGTGAAGGTATAGTCTGCAACAATTCAGCCTGTACCTGAATGTAGCTTTGCTTCATTGTGCTGACAGAGAAACTAGCCCGCTCTTTCTTGTTTCTGCTAACAGAAGGCAGCGGCACCCACCAAGGTCTCACACTCGCCTGCGTAAACAAACAACAACAAAACAAGGAAAAACAAACAAGGGCACAACTAAAAATGTTCAAAAAATAAATTGGAAAAATTAGGAAGAATCAAAATGATAATAATAATACAAAATAAGAATATGATGGTTCTAATTATTCTCAGTTCTACTTCAATGGTGTCATTTTCTTACTACAAAATTCTGTTTTCTCAGAGTTTTCTAGAATAGATCCCCATTTTGTCAGACAATGCAGTGGCTGTGCAGCACAATATTTCAGGAAGGGATATCCCATGTGTTCAAATATGTTTTCTAAAGTCTTAAGTTTGCTTTTTCTTTAGTATAAAGCCCTACTATTTAGAGCTCGCAAGTTTAGATCATTCAATTTTGCAATTTTCATGACAAAAAACCATTTTGGCCCAAATAAATAAAACATTGCTTCAAGAGAGTTTAATTTAATACACACAGTAATCTAGAGTGCTCAAATATATGTCATGGTCATCGCAGAATTTTACAAGGACTTTTTATTTGTATTTAAAATGTTTCTCATCAAATATCAAAATGTTTAAGACATATCTTCAAGAACTGGTGAAATAAATAGATTTAGAAAATTAATCTAAATGTACCTACTGAACCAATATTTTATTTATTTTAGCTGAAAATATTTTTAATTATAAAAAAATAAAAAATACTGAGCATAACTCTTGTCCACTTCCATCACACATTAAATATCTCAAATTCCTTTTTTAATTTATTCAAATATGGCTCAGTTACGGCTCATGTTTGTAGTTAAAATCTTTAAGTTCCCAGCTTCGCCTTTGACATATACATAATTGTAGAGAATTTGTTTCCTCCATATTGATCCACTTGTAACATACCGTACAATGTATTTGTACTGTTGGCAGCATAAAGCCACAACCAAGTTGCCAATGGCTGTTAGATCAATGATAGCTCTTAGTAGTCGATGATTTCCAGGTGTCCATCACAAACTCTGCTTTAAAATATGAGTGAAGAATGATCCTAAGCAAATAATTCCTGAATAGCTCAGTGGTAGAGAGCAATGGCGAGCTAAGCCAAAGGTCCCGGGTTCAATTCTTGTTTCCAGGTGTAATTTTTCAATTCATCCGAATATGACCGTTTCTTCTTGTTTGTCATGTAGAAAATGAGTGAGAAATGAGAAATGGTGTCATTTGTTCTTCCTCCACAATCCACCTTAGTAAACATTTAATCCGAGCATGAGTGAAAATAGCAAAAAGGTTGTTTCTTTCGATAACAATTCAATACCGGAGTGTGAGTACTAATATTAGTAAAAGTATCAGAAAAAAAGTATTGAGTAAAAAAATAATAGTATCGAAATGAAAATATTGATATTAGTAAAGTATTGATACTTTTTTCACATCCCTAAGTATTGCCTACAAATAACATTTTAAAAAAAGGACCAAAAACTATTTTAATTTGTTGAAAATTACTTACTCTATGGTATTATGAACTCAAAAGTTCAAAAAGTATGTCACATTGTCACTTATCCTTATTTTTAACTTGTTATACCCAGTCCCCTCATTACACCCTATCCCTATCTTGATATAGTTAGATTCAGTCCACCTCATTACACCCTATCCCTATCTTGATATAGTTCTATCCACTCCACCTCATTATACCCTATCGCTATCTTGAGCTAGTTCTACCCAGTCCACCTCATTACACCCTATTCTATCTTGAGCTAGTTCTCCCCAGTCCACCACATTACACCCTATCTCTTTCAGGTTCATTCTAATGTTATCCTACCATCTGCGTCCAGGCCTTCCCACTGGTCTCTTCCCATTAGGTTTACCAGTTAATAACCTAAACGTGGTGATAGTTTCTCCATTCATGCTGCATGTTATACCCAACATAATCTATGAGATTTGATTATGATAACAATGTCTAGTGAAAATTAAAGGATAAGTAACTCAACATTATGTAACTCCTCCTATCTCTGAACACCTTAAATTTCTTCTCCTAAAGTAAGGTAAGAATATGTTTCACAACCATAAAGAATAACGCTATTGTAATGTGTATTCTGGTTTTATATTTCTTGACAACATGCAAGATGTTAATAACTTACTGGCCAAGTAATAGTATGCATTTCCCAACTCTATCCATAATTGAAAATTACAATACAATATAAACTTTTGTTTACAGACAATTTGAAGGGGAGACAGGGAAAAAATCAAGGTAATGTCTTAGATGATCTAGAAGGAGATTCAATATCAACCAGTTGCAATGAAGAACTTTTTCTTTTCATATTTCTAAATCCTCTTTTAAGTTTCTTTTTTCTGTTTCTTGTATTACTTTTACACACCCTACCCTTAAACTAGAATTTTAATAAGATTTGAAGTACAAAGTTATACAGATAATATAAGTTTATTAAAACATACCATAAGCTTGCTTGAAAAAAAGTCTGATAGTTTATGTGTACCAACATTAATTGACCCTATTCCTAGTCTTTTGTACTAAAATTTGCAAAGTATACCTCCTAATAGTTTTTTCTAGAGACATAACTTTGTCAAAATGTGAGGAACATAAAGAGGTACTATCTCAGAGTTAAATGTTTTTTAAATTTTTGCATGGCATTATTTGTGGCTACAAAAACAATTAGAGGCTTGGAAACCTTCTGAGAAATCATTCCAGACTAGCAATCTCCATATAACCTTCTCATAATTCAGAAAAAGCCATTTTAAATAAAATAATGTTTTCCAGACCATAGGTGCTGACTCTAGGGGGCCTGAGTGTTTTGCCCCCCTCCCCCTAATAATCTAATGAGGGGGCTAAGCCCCCCTAAAATTTTAATAGTTAAATTGTAATTATTTTTGCTTTCATACTTAATTTACATCTACTACGATATGAAGCCATCATTGAACAAAGAATATATCCCTTACAGGTAATATTAATAAAGCCATGTGATGCTTCACACGGTGGAAGTACTTAAATGTGTTTGACAGTACTTAGAGCCCATGCATGATCAGTCATAATATTGCCCCTACACGATCAGACTTTCAGTCCTAAGTTTGACAGACTGACTGATAATATGCATCAGTGTGGTGAGACAGTACACGATCAGTCTTTGCATAGTTATTTTTACCAGTCTCAGCCCCTGCACACAACATACAACATGGTGTGTGCAGTCTATGTTTGCTACCGAGACTGAAGGAAATACTGACGAGTGTTCGCACACGTTCAGTCTTACAGTCAGTCTTACTGTCAGTATTACGGTCAGTCTCTCCCACCATTTGCAAGACTGAAAAAATGATACTGATGTGATCAGAAAATTCGGATCACATCAGTATTTTCTTAAGTCTGTCTATACACGATCAGTCAGACTGTCAGTATTAATTATTTTATTTTATTAATACTGACAATGTGAATGATCGTGTAGGGGGCCATATATATATAGGCTGTTCACAGTAGGAAGGGGTTTCAAGGATGGTCTTCTGATAGTGCCACAGGTTTGGTCAGCCCTTACTAGGATTATATTTTACTACAATTTTATTCCAATACGTGAAGTAAACATTATATTTCTTGTGATTGTAAAGATTTAAACCTAATTGAATAATTAGTTTCTGATAATTTCTTCAAAGCATTTTCTCTAGAAACCTAATTACTATATTTAACTCATTGTCAAACATTTTTAAAGTAAAAAGTAGAGTAGCTCAAAATTATAGTAGCTTTAGGAATCGCACACCAAAAAAAGTATGTTAATGTGCAAACCATATTAATGGATTTTAAGTTTTTATTGTGACTTTTGTTATAGATTAAATTTTTAAAATATAAACTTTATGAGATCCTGCATAGTCGTTTCTTAAGATCCTGCAGTGACAAGTTTTATTTTGATAAACATGTTACTAAGACGAGTTCAATATCTATTATGAGTATGTTTCTGTAATAAAACGTATGTTACTGCAGAATGTTAAAGGTCACATTAACTTATTATGTTAGCCTATATTTTTTTAAATGTAATAAGAAACTTTAAAATATAAATCGAGTGTATTTCTCCCTCATGACATTGAAAATGTAATATTTTTGGCATAAAATTAAAACCATTGGGCCCAGCCCCTCCAATAATTTACATAAGTCTATGTTCCAGACAGCACAGATGTGAGATCAAAAGTGATTTTTTTAAAAATCAATTTAACAAATTTAAAATTTAATTTGGAGAGGAATGATTTTTTACACTTAATAGATATGGAATAAAAATACATCAATATTGTTTACTGATTAATTTTGTATCTCATTAATTTTTAGATTAGGCCTACCTTTGTTGCTAGGGTTGTGTCAATAAATTCATGTCATGGGGGAACAAACTAATAAAAACCCAATTTTGCTTCAAGTGACAGCCGAAAGTAATAAAGTCACTAGAATAATGAAAAAAATAGTTTACAAACGCCAAATACCAAGTGGGTTTATAACGTTCCTGGGTGGAGATTAGTATTTATGGGTCTATGGGGTCATAGAAGAGAGTTTTGTGTTCATTCCAGTAAATACCAAACTCGTGCACTACTAAATATTTTGTCAATATTTAACCTAAGTGCAACATCTGATTGGCAATATCTCAGCTGCCAAGGCAAACCAATTAAGGATGAAAGCTTTTGGAAGCAGGTTATAGGTGGAACTATAGTGTTCTTTAACAATTCTGGTTAGTTAAGACCTGCAAAAATTTGCACTTTAAATATAGCCCAGTGTTATTGATGGCTAGAAGTTTAACTGTATCAATAATAGGGGTAGGTTAACTGTATCAATAATATTCTCCCTTACGAGGGTGGGCCTCATTGATTCAGACAAGGATGTGATATAGTTCCCCCCCATATCACTCTTGTTTGAGACTAGTTGTCTGGGATTCAGTTTGTTAGTGACTCTGTTGTTGTTGGTGATGTTATTAGCATTGTTGTTGTTGGTGTTATTCATATGCTACTAGATAAGAGAGGTATTGTATCACATCATGAATCTTGCACAAGATAAGTGGTTTATTTTGTAGAGGTAGTAATTATTTGGTTAATTCCACTTTGAATATAAATTTTTAGCAACATGTCTTACTACCTGTTCAGGTTATATGCCTATGTACTAATTACACTAATGGGTTAGGATTAGGAAGGTTTAATTGAGAAGAAGTGCACCCGCATTGACGTGGAGGGAGCCGGGAAAAACCACCCTCAGTGCACCCGACCAGGATCGAGCCCCGATCTCACAGTCTTCAGCAGTCTAGTCTAAGATGAGTGTAGCACGTTAGACCCCGCGGCCACCGAAGTGGGTCTAAATATAATTAATTAATTTCATAAAAGTGTTCTCTTTGTTGTTTATGACGGTCCTATAGATTTAACAAACAAAATATTATTTGTATGTGGAAACAAGCACTAAACAATTATTTTTAAATTAGATTTTCAATATTTTCACTTTAACTTAAATAAATATTGTACAATTTTAAAGATTAAGAATTAGAATTTGGATTCAAGATTCAAAAGTAAATTTAAGATTCGGATTTGAGAAATATAGGATTTGACCCATATCTCCAAATTTGAACTATCCTCAATCTTTAAAAATGTAATATATATGTTATATGTAATAATTCAGGGTGCTGTCTTTAGCTTAATTTATTTGATAAAAGGCCGAACTAGTTTGACAACATCATTTAGAAAATATAGTTACTTTTATAATGGATTTAGAGAACTTAACTAGTTGACTCCATATCCGTAGGTCCGTGGTCTATAAGAAATTGATGCCACAATATCAGATTGCTATTGCCACAGAGTCCTTATCCATATGTCCTTGCTCCATAGAAGTTTTATTATTAGCACCGGGTCTTACTACCCGTTCGGGTTATAAGCACTTACGCTAATATGTAATGGTAGGGTAATTGTGAGATGAAATGGAGGATCTACAGTTTAACGTGGAATCCGAACCACGGTGGCGGCCTGGCATTCCTCACATTCACAAGTTGTGATTAATACACGTCTTGTTAGAGGTGAAGGAAGGGTTTGGCAATCAGATAAGTCTGTGCCAGGACTGAGGATTGAACCCCGGATCCCCAGCACAGAAGTCTTTACCCCTAGACCACCAGGTCACCGACTTCCGTAGAAGTTGCCCAACTTTAACTTCCTACGGACTACCAATCACAGCTGAGTAAATATGTGCATGCGCATTGAAATAAAAGAATGAATGGCAGTGAGAGGATCCGTCACTATGGAAATATATACAAAATGAAAATATGGCTACACGTGAAGCTATTTCAGAAAAAAATCTAAACACCCCAGGAAGAGCGGCTTCTAGGAAAATGTTTTCTGAGAAATACCAGGTTCTCAGAAATATTGGCTTTGCTTTTGTAGATTCAACACTCCTATTATTAAAAATATTAAAAGTGCTTGTTTTGTTTTCATCCAAAATACTAGTACATTCATTTTGCATTTCCAGACTTGCAAACATTTATTTTAAGTTTGATAGTTAAAATCGAGTTATAAATATATTTCTTTTGATTGTACTTAGCCTACATTTTAGAATATACAGTAAGTTTTCTCAACAAAGTTGTTTTTGGTTTCTTTATTTCTTAGATTATGATCAGCTGACCGCTTGACGCTCGCTTCTTGCTGTAGACAATTTTCTTTTGAATTTTTTGATTGGACGAAGTTTCTTACTAACTCATTGGTTGAAAGGGTCAGGTGATTACGGATATTGACTCTGTAATCGCGAGTAGAATTTCTTATGGCCCAGGAAGATGGAGTACGGACTACGGACCTACGGATATGGAGTCTGTGTTGGGGCCTTAAGGGTCAGTTTCAAAGTCAGACCTAATGAACCTCAAGTGAAGCTCATAACCAAATGCAAGACGACACCTATCTAGACTCAAGCAGTGTGGACCAGTTTCGCATATAAAAGAAAATTAAAATTTAGCTCACATATTACATAATTAGTTATAACCTGGTTCAAAAACAATATTCCAAAGTGCATTAAAACAATTCAACCAAACCAATTTAAAAGTGTGTTACAAAATTATCAAGGACACCAGTGAAATTTTATAAAGTTAGACTTGTCTTGTTCATTGTAAAAATAGCTACATTTTACTAACTTGCTACTCGTACCAAGCTGTAACTTATCTAGGCCTTATTGTTTATTTCATAAGTTGTGAAAAAAATAAATTAAATAGCTATGCTATTAGATTTGTTAATCACGGCTATAGCTGCATCTAAATAAAATTTTATTTAAATTGAAAAGTCCCAGGTTTGATTCTCGTGTCCAGGTGTCATTTTTTTAATTTAAACAATATAAGTTGTGTAGGTTTTAACTAGTGTAATAAGAATCTTATGTTGAAAATGTTGGAATTGTTATACATGTTCTCGGTTTTTTTTCTCCTTTAGCTATTACTTTAAAATGTCTGTCAATCTTATCTAAGCCTAATTTCCTTTTCTATTAGGCCTAATCACTAAGTTAGTATAATCTTAAATCATACTTTTCGCAGATTAAAATATAATTTCAATTCATTTATCTACCCAGGAATGTTGCTTTTTTACCTTTTACTACGACGTTAAGCTCATCTAACCATATTTAAAATAGTATAAATATTTGTTTTGAGTGATTATGCTTGGTATTTTTTTAATGTATGCCATCTATAGTGATTTATTATTTATATGTTATTGTAATTATGTATTATTAGAGTTGTAACACTGACAAATAATTATCATAATAGTTATTCCAGTTCCGGGTTGGAAATTATAGCTTATCTTAACAAAGGACTTCAGAAATGCTTTGCTTGCAGAATGATAGTTTTAAAAAACCCTTTATTTTCATATTGTTTGTTTACCTCTTCGAAGCTGCAACACAAACTAAACATAAAAAAATAACCGAAACCTTCAGTTAAACATGTAGCTAGAATAATTTACACACGTTTATGAAGATTTTATAGTATATTAAGCCTTGTGATAGCGCAACCTTGGCCCAGGGCTCTCCTTGGCTTGAATCAGCTGTTTGATCACAAAGTCTTGAGAATGGCGGACAGTGAACCCACAAGGAAACACATTCTCTAACATTATAAATTAACAGGAAACAAATACACAATTTCAAGATAATAAACTTACCTCCAATTTATTTTTGCTGGTATGTATCATCTTCATCAAACAGGATGCTATTTTTCAAATTCGAAATATTTAAAGTAAAGGTCTTAACAGGAATTGAAATACTAGATAGAGAATTTTACGAACTTAACTTTCTAAGCGTGTCTCTGATTGGATGTTAGAAATATTGTTTTTCCAGAATTCAAAATGCACTTTTAAATGTTTCACATTATTTGCCAACATGGTTTGACCAACTACGCACTTATATACGTAAAAAAAATAACCAAGTAATGTGTGTAAAAGATTAAATTTTTCGCCTGGCTCCTCAAGATGAACCGTAGTGACAGAACTAGAATGACAGCACGAGTGTCAACCAATCACATTACTGCTGGCACGTTATTGACACGGGATAGGTGGCTGTGATCAAAACAAAAACAAATCCCTTCCCAGTTTCCTTTATTTTGATGACGTCACAAACAAAGTACTTGATGGTATTAGTTTTGTTCGCGTCGACTTTTGGGACGGTTCTACACTTGTCACTAGTACAGCTAAGAGTAAGTTATGAACAGTTGGAACAAGCTATTATTTCTGAGGCGACGCGAGAAAGTAACACACAGCTCAATAATTAATTGATAAGTTTTTTGAGTATCACATACTTAAGTAAATTTTCGAATAATTAGTTTCTTTTTATTGACCTTTTACTCACCTTTTAAAAATCTATGTACTTACAGTCATGTTGTATTTGTATAATATTTGCCGAATAGTAAAAACCTTATCCGTTGTTGATCTATTTAATTGAAATCCACTCTGATGATCCCCAATTTTTTCCTCTGCATGTCGTCAATCTAATTAAAGTTACATTAGATAGATTTGGAACCATGTTAGTAGTAGTAAGACACCTCTATACTTAGTACACTCTGTTTTATCTCGCTTTTTGAAAATGGGTATTATAATACCTTCCTTCCATTCGTGTGGTAAGGTCATCATGGATATATATGGAACTTAGTAATTCCTGAATTTATATTACTAACATATACTAGCTACCTTGCTTACTTACTCTATGTTATTAGGAACTAGAAAGTTCATTACCGCCATTATAAAAGTACCTACGCCACCTATCCATATATTGAGCTATTTATATTCATCCTACCTCATTACACTATCTATTTCAGGTCCATTCTAATGTTATCCTCCCATCTGCGTCTTCCCAATGGTCTCTTCCTTTTGAGTTTGCAAGTCAACATCCTGAATAAAGTTTAATAGATTTCCATTCACGCTCCATGTTCTCCCCATCGTAATCTACGTGACTTGATTATCCTAACAATATCTTGTAATGAGTATAAGTTATGCATTTCATCATTAGGTAACCTCCTCCACTCCCAAGTAGCTTCATCCCTTTTTTGACCAATTATCTTCCTAAGCACCTTGTTTTTGAACACCCTAAATTTATTTTAGTCATTTAGAGTAAGATACCACGTTTTACACCCTATAGGACAAATGGTAGAGTAATTGTTTTGTGTATTCTGAGTTTTATATTCCTGGAAAGTATATGAGACATCAATAACTTACTTGTCGAGTATTAGCGTGCATTTCCCGATTATTTTCATAATTTCCAATCAAATGTTGTTATTGCTAGTTAAAATGTTCCTAAATATTTAAACTCATTAACCCTATCAAATTATATGTTGTTCGGAGTAATCTCTAAATTATCGTCCCTAATCTCTGTTATGTCCTCACTAGTCTCCAATAAAATGTATGCATTTCTTGCAACAGCTTCCTTACTATTGCCCAACAAAACTAAATCATCCATGTATCCTAATAACTGCAAGGTATCGTTTAGTGTCAACCCTTCTCTAATCTTTGGCATTATACCCTAATAGCATACTATAAGGTTAGATTAAAAACTAATGGGAAAAGTGCATCTCCTTGTTTAAACCCATTATGTATTTCAAAAGTACCTATCATATGAGTGACACATAACCCGTACCCTGTCACGTGTATCAATCAAACATACCTCAATAGCTTGACAAGTTTTTTTTAATATCCCAAATTTATTTTAAATTTAATATAATTTATTTATTTTAACTGAATCCTAAGCCTTTAAAAAATTTACCTATGTATCAATTGATGAATCATTATGTTGTATTCCCACTTTTTCCCCTAATATTTGCCGAGTAGTCAAAATCTTTATTATTAGTATTAAAGTATTAACCTATAGTTGAATCTATTCCTATACACTATACAAAACATACGTTCATCTCCATCTGTATTAATAAAAGTATGTAATAGTTTGTTTGTCATGCGCATTGCAGGATATCTACAGAACGCAGAGGTCTGAAATGTAAAAATTAGTAGCCCCTGTGCACAAACATGTGCACCTCAAACCGAAGAAAAGCGTTGAATGGGGTAAAGCTGGTTACTTCTGCTAATAAAATGTAAATAGTGGTCCAAACTGGTAGAAAAATATACTACTAATTGTTTGGTTTATTTTGCTAATTACTCATATTATTAGTACTTAAAATTGAATCATTTGTGTTAGCGCTACAATGGTCATGGATAAAAAAGACTGATAAGGCAAATGCGACTTTATTGTGATTGGTATATTTAAGACTCTGGATTGGTGGCATCGATTATAATTTTGAGAATTCTAAATTTATGAGTAGTAAGTTTCTTTTTAAAAAGAGCTTGAGAATATCTTTATTTTTCATGGTTGAATTTTGAACCACTTATCATTTGTATGTCTGTGAAAAATATTTAGTGACGTGGTCACCGGTCAAAGATAATTCATATAAGAAATAAGTATTATGAGGTTAATTGTTGTAAACATTAAACAGGTTAGTCATTTAAAATATATTTATTATGACACACTTTATTTATAAATAGTTTTAGATATTTTTCTGGAAAAAAAAATAGTAATCTAAGGACTATTTTAAATATAATGAATCTAAGAAGATACATTTAATGTCAAATTAGTTCAATATTGATTTAGTCAGCTTTCAAACAGAAATAAGTACCGTTAATTGCAAATAACAACTTATCTTTGTAAAGTAAATTCATACGGATACTACTTCTTTTATTCTTAAAATACGTGGGTCACTTTCATAACAGATGGAGGAGTGATCACAAACGCCAAACTTTTTTTTTTAATATCTAAGTACCCGCCTCGGTGGCGTAGTTGGCTAGAACGCATTAGTCGTATTGAGCTCAACTGCCGAGGACGAGGAGATCGAGGTTCGAATCTCGGTTGGGTGAACTGGGGGTGATTTTCCCTAAATTGTTTACCACTCTCCCTTCACGCAAATGCGGGTTCACTTCCTCTAAATTCAACCTTCCCAATTCCTAATTTAGTAGCGTAATTATTACTTAAGCAATTATTACTTAAGCATATAAACAGAATGGGTAGTAAGACGTGGTGCTAAATAATGATAAAATATATCTAGTAGCAAACTGTAGGGGAATTCTGTTAAGTTAGTGTCTTAGAGTATTGTATTTAAATGCTTTATTCTATAATAGTATCATTGCAGTAAGTTGTTGATATTTCGCCTGCTTTCAAGGAATGTCAAAATTAAATTTTTCTAGCATCCATAGGCTTGCACACAAGATTATGACGTTTCCTTTTGTAACAAAACAAACGTAATGAAAAAATTTCAAATCACGAAATTCTTAAAAAAAACTCTCCTTGTTGGTGTTTTTAACCACAGTTCAAATGGTTAATTAATACATATTTATTTATTCACATATGAAAGGTTAGGCCAAGCTTGGAAATTTTGATTTAGGCCTATTCATACATGAAAGGCTATGTTAGCTCAATTTTTTTTTAGTGAAAACATTAATCCTAACTTCTTAATATTGGCATCAAAAATATTATCACACCAATATATTTCCTACGCAGTTGAGATCTTTGGCAATCTGCTCATACGCAACACAGCTTTGAGATATGTGACGATCTGCTTCCTGGTTCTTTTTTTGGAGGAGGTTCAAAGGTTTTTTATAGTAAAGATAATAATAAAACACTAGCTACCGTAATCATTTACAAAATTTAGATTTATCACTTAAAAAAAGAAAATGGTACTCAGTGCTAGTAGACGCTTAGTGTATATTAATAAATATGTAAAATTACAATTGGTGTCTTAACTGTTCTACTAAAGTTTTGTTAACACAAGGAACGTTTCTTTCCGCACAATGCTATGACACATAATGCCAAAAAGTTACCTGATCACTTAGGTGAGTCTTAGAATGTTTTTGTAGGGTTTGAAATTTTTTGACAAGGTTTGTCTTGTTACAGTTGAAAACTTCAGAATCGTTTTTTGTGTATAGGTGCTAGAAAACATTAGCATATATTTCTAATAATTTGCTGAAAAAAAAAGAATCTCGCCCTCGCTTCATACTATCCCCTTGGTCTCCTAACTTACATGACGAAACCAAATTTAGGGTGTTCGAAAACAAGGTGCTTAGGAAGATATTTGGTCCAAAATGGGATGAAGCTACAGGGAAGTGGAGGAAGTTATGTAATGATGAGTTACATACCGTGTACTCATCACTAGACATTGTCAAGACTTGTAGACTCTAGTGGGCATGACATGCAACATGAACGGGATATTCTAGAATTGTGTTCAGAGTACTGACTGGAAAACCCATCGGGAAGACATAAATGCAGATGTGAGGATAACATCAGAATTGATCTGAAATCGATAGGGAGTAATGAGGTGGACTGGATAGAACTAGCTCAAGATATAGTGTGTAATGAGGGGGCTGTATAGAACTAGCTCAAGATATGGATAGGGTGTAAGAGGTGGACTGGATAGAACTATATAGCAAGATAGGGATGCCAGGGGTAGGTGGCATACTTTTGTAAGTGTGGCAATTAACTTTTGAGTTCCTAATGCCATATTAGAGTAAGTAAGTAAACACAAACCTTGCTATTATTAGGTGTTGTGTCTTTCAACAGGTCCAGTGCCTTGTGTTAAATTGAGTCTTGTAGCATGTCCTATTAGCACCTTTCTTTTGTATACCTTGAAACTTCATCTTTTTTTATTGTCTTAGGTCATAAAACAGTTGCATTTGTGGTTTTTCCTGGTTCTCGGCTCCCTTCCATCTTGCTTTCTACAACATCACTCACACTTTTAGTGTTAATTGGATAATAATAGGACCTATATTTTTATTATTAGTAATTTTACTTTAGTAAAAAAAAGAAAAAAAAATTTAATCCCAACTTATTTTGAACTCAAATGATTGAGGTGATTTCACCTACCTTGCTTAGTTTGGTATTTACATTACTTCAATTTTGTGTTCCAGAAATACATCCTAGACTGAAACAAATGTTTTTAAAAAATGGGAACGGCTTCGAGTCAAAATACTGATCTTGCATCAAACGAATATTTGGAAAGATTTACAAGGAAAGATCCAATATCATCCAATGACCCATTTTGGAATAGATTCCTGTCGTTTTCATTCACACCACCATCCAATGTGTAAGTATCATAATTGATAACCAAAATGAATAATGGTACAAAATAAGATTAAATCGCCCATGGTAGACTCTTTAAATTCCCAAATTAACTTGCCAATATAAAACCAAATGGTGGTTCCGCATTCTAATTTAATTTATAGGCCTAGTTGAATCTTTTAAAACAAATGATACCTATTTTAATTTTGAGGCATTGGGCCCACTTAATGTTATACTTGTAAGAAAGTGCAGGAAAGAGACATATAAGAATGACAAACAGAATAAGGTTTTCATAATTAAATAGGGACACAGTTTTTACACTTTGCATTGCTTTCAAAGGACAAAGAACAGGGGCATAGTAGTAAATTTAGCAGTGCCGGAACGCAAGGCTGTAGCCACCCCAAAGTTGAAGGCAGGGGTTGGGGGTGAAAAAATCCCACAAACATAAATCCCTCTTGAAGATATTTGTAGCATTTTTATGAGTAATGAGGTGACCTGGTGGTCTAGGGGTAAGGTGTCAGACTTCTGTGCTAGGGGTCCGGGGTTCAATCCTCGGTCCCGGCACAGATTTATCTGATTGCCAAACCCTTCCTTCACCTCTGACAAGATGTGTATTAATCACAACTTGTGAATGTGAGGAATGCCAGGCCTCCACCGTGGTTCGGATTCCACGTTAAACTGTAGGTCCTCCATTTCATCTCACAATCACCCTACCATT
>CABFWO010000201.1:313147-333100 GCA_902155825.1 Timema genevievae
CTCCACGCAAATGCGGGTTAACTTCCTCTATTCAACCTTCCCAATTCCTAATCCATTAGCGTAATTAGTACTTAAGCGTATAACCCGAACGGGTAGTAAGACGCAGTGCTAAATAATAATAATTTATGAGTAATGGTTACTGAGGCAGAAACTTACTTATTACACTTCCCCTTAAACTCCAAGAATTTGTATGGAGTACAGTAAATTTCATCAGAATTTATTGATTCATAGTATGAAAAAAAGTTATGACATAATATTGATATCAAATCAATTAGTTAGGCTAACTCAGAATTGCACAGTGAAAAAACTTTACTAAAAAATTATTTTGAATATATTTAGCACAATACAATTTTAATCCTCAGCTTTGCAAAGTAAAATTTAATAATTTTCCACAAAAAGCAGTGACAGAATGCCTTTCCCCCTCACTACGCCCCTGACAAAGAAAAGAAAAGTCCACAACCTAGGTTTTATTTTAAAATAACTCTTTTTAAGAAAATGTTTGAGGGGTGTATTACAACTTTCTAAAAGATAAAACCAAATAATAATTCTCCTAGAAAGCTCACTTTTCCATAATTTATATTTAATATATTTGAGACTCCTGCTCTCCATGATTTAAGACCAAGAATTACAAAAATGAAAATATAATAAATAACCCGCCTCGGTGGCGTAGTTAGCTAACGCGCTAGTCGTGTTGAGCTTGACTGCCGAGGACAGGGAGATCGAGGTTCGAATCTCGGTCGGGTGAACTGGGGGTGGTTTTTTCTAAATGGTTTTCCACTCTCCCTCCACGCAAATGCGGGTTCACTTCCTCTATTTTAAACCTTCCCAACTCCTAACCCATTAGCGTAATTAGTACTTAAGCATATACCGAACGGGTAGTAAGACGTGGTGCTAAATAAATAAAAAAAATAATAAAAAATAAAATTGTTTATTTTATTTTTAGGCAAGGTAAGCAAGACTAACTTACTGGTACTACAAATACATTTGCAATTAACTTTCCTTATTAAAAAAAAAATATTTCAACATATATGTAGCTATATATATATATTGAAATAATATTTTTTTTAATAAGGAAATTTAATTGCAAAGGTATTTGTAGTACTGCTAATATTTTTTAAAATTTTGTATGACTTAATTATTTTATATTTTACCAATACAAGAATGCTATTATTTTGACAGTTGCAGCCAATGCTTCAGCCGGCCATGATTGGGTTGGGGAAAATCACAACAAAATGTTGCAAATAATATCCATACTAAGAGAAAAATGAATAAATTACACATGTTTATCTCAAACCCATTGTGTGTGTGTGTGTGTGTGTGTGTGTATATCATTTCAACTGTATGGAAAAAAATTCGTCTAATTCCTGAAAATACAGAGGAAAAGTCACAATTGGGTACCTTTTTTTAGATTTTGGTCAATATTTCAACTATTTTTAAGGCTATAGGTTCTGTATTTACTCCTTATGCATATAGCCCAAATTAATATTGGGACATAGGTCTAAAAAAATATATATTCTTCTTCTCTAGGTTGGAACAAAAAGCACTGGATGAGAGAATCGAAGGACTATGTCGGCAGCTTATGGTCAACAATTTGCAGTCAGGAAACTTTGGATCACTACTTCATGTTTTCCTTACACGAGCTTCTGAATTACTGGCATCTGCACAAACTGACAAGTTAGCGCTATTGATTTTTTTCTCAAAATAATCACTTAATTATTCTAAAAAATGGTCTGTACAAATGTTATCCCTATTAAAAACTAGTTGACCTGGCGGTCTAGGGGTAAGGTGTTAGACTTCTGTGTTGGGGGTCTGGGGTTCAATCTTCAGTCCCGACACAGATTTATCTGATTGCCAAGCCCTTCACTTCTGGCAAGACACGTATTAATCACAACTTGTGAATGTGTGGAATGCCAGGCCTCCACCGTGGTTCGGATCCCACGTTAAACTATAGGTCCTCCATTTCATCTCACAATCACCCTACCATTAGACATTAGCATATGTATGTATAACCCAAACGGGTAATAAGACGCGGTGATTATTATTATTATTATTATTATTATTATTATTATTATTATTATTATTAATATAATAATAATAATAATAATAATAATAATAATAATAATAATAATGATGATGATGATGATGATAAACCATTACATATAATGTTAAATTACTAAATTTATTACAAATCTGATAAATATGTCTTTGTAATTTTATAAAAATAATGTAATTTCTACTAAATACTTTGAATAAAGATAATTATTAATATTGTTTATAAAACAAAAGTTGATATGTCAACATTAATTTACTTGGCTGACACCACCAGAGCCATTTTGTGGGTGTTTACAATACTCTTGTCACTAGCGGCCTTGCTCACGCATACATTGTGCTTTCATCACACTCTACAACGCATGTTATCGACTCTTGCGCTTAGAGTGCACTTGTTTAAAAATATAAAATCCTTGTAACAGACGACATTGATACAAAATGTATAACATGACCAATGCAGAACATGAATTAATACATTCAATTAGGTTTAGTATCATTTTGGACTATGGTTATCTTTAAAATGTGTGCAGTGGGTTTATTGGATTATGAACGAAAATCACAACTTAACCTGAATAAAATATGTTACTAACATAAAATTATAATGAACTCAACAATGAAGATACACAACATAAAAAACAAATATGATATGCTTACAAACAAGACTTACATCAATGGCACAGAAAATGTGGTGCCTAGATTTAATGAATATTAATGTTGAAGGGCTTTACTAACAGATATGACACCCACTTCGGTGGTAGCATGTTCTAACGAGCTACTCTGGCAGTAGGCTATACTGCCGATGTCGGGGCGATCGAGGTTCAAATCTCGGTCAGGTGTACTATGGGTAGTTTTACAAACTGGTTTTCCACTCTTCCTCTACAAAAATGTGGGTACACTACCTCTGAATATAATCATCCTGATCCCTAAGACCATTAGTGTACGGTAATTAGTATATAAGCATATAACCTGAACGAATAGTAAGACACGGTGCTAAAAACCCTGACTGTGAATGTGCTGAATTTGTTAGTTTGTAAAATAACCAGTGAATGTATAGAATCACTTAAAGCAATGGTTTACTTAACAAATAACAGGATTTTATAACTTTCCCAATGCATTTGGGTAAAAGTATGAAACATGAACTGTATTATCTATACTTACTGGTGATTTTATAAAATATCTAGGGTATATGGATGGAAATACAGAATATAAATCCAAAATAACCTAACCTAACCTAACCTAGTTAATCTAACCTAAAATAAACTCTTATAAGCTTGTCTAAACTAACCTGACTTGCCTAAACTAACCTAACCAAACCTAATTTTGATGTGACATTCACCATTGGTTGATGGTGATTTTGTAAAATGTTCAGTGAGTATGTGAAATAGTAAATACATTTTTTTACATTCCTCAACTGAACCAGTGGCTTTATAGAATTACTGGTGATTGTACCAACTCATCACATTCAGCACATTCACAGTAGCATATATATTATTTATATGATTGATAATCATATGAATTGTATTTTAATGTAGGGCCTACACTCCATTTATCCTGAAAGACAGCAAACTTATCTTGACAGGCTACATTATGGACATTTAAGATAGCAGATTTAAAATAGGGAGAGCCATAGTTTAGTCGGTCAGGGCAAGACTGCTACCTTTCTTTCTAGGGCCCTTCAGATCTTGGGGGGCTTATTTTTACTGTTCCACTTTGTGCTCACAAACATGTCTACTAATTTTGACATAATGTGCTGTTTTGCTCAAGATGGTAAATGTGCCCTAGTTCACATTATTAAGATGAGTTCAGTTTCTTTTGCAGGGTCCTCTCTTTGCATTATGGGAATTCATTTCTACTGTAAAAATGGGGTGCGGGGGGAAATAGTTTCGGCACAAATTATTTATAATTTTTGCCAGATAAATAATCATACAAATATAACTATAGTACATCCATGGTTGTAAGGGTGGTATTTGACAGTGGCAGGAGGTTCTTTATTGCAAACATTGACTGAAAGTTACTAATTTCAATCTATTTGGTAATAATTATTATTTGCTAATTAATAATATATTATCAATAAAAAGTATTATCAAACAAGTCTAATAATATTTACTTAAGGACTACTGAATAGTTGGTGTTTTCATAACTTATTGAAAGAACAAAATATATAAATAAAACTAGTTGGTTTTTTGTTTTGTGGTTGGGATATCAAGATATATTTTAGTGTATGAATTAATAAATTAATAAGTATTCTATTCACACTTGTATCTTGTTATAACTGGCCACCAAAATTAAAAAATAAAGTTTTTATAACTTATTGAGTAAGTCATACAAACTATTAGTTTCAAAATAGTATGTTTCTACTTTGTAAACAGTGTAAGAATAAAACCACCTTGACAGTTTATATATCATCAATCACCCTTGTTTTGGCAGGGTCACCATCTTTTTCAGAAGAACATGCTGCATTTTAGAAGGCCTTGTTTGAAAAGCTATTTTTAAATGAACCATAGACTCTGTTTCCACATAAAAGAAACATCCAAACAGTTCTTTTCATAAATTCTTGTTTCAATATTGTAAAAATGGTTAATAATTAAAAAATAAACAGTTTGTGTGAATGTCCTGACTCCTAAAAGTAGCAACAACTCAACATTATGTTCAAGCAGATAATATGCTTGGCGAATGAATATAATATTGTAACTCTACTAGATGTCGGATACCACCTCTCCTACTGTCTATACAGATGTATTATCTTTCAATCTTTATAAATAAGATATTCAGTTTTATTCAGTTTCTAAATCTTTGTTATGTATTAGTATTTAGAGTTGAATCCATCTGATATACATTACAAACAGAGTCCCCCTGGTTACTTTCAGCAATATGTTCAGCTGGCAGACTTACAATGCTCTGTTCATTTTACGCTGCCTGACAAAATATTTTGTCGAGAATCTTAAGGAGGAAGATTTGGTGCGACAGTTTGAAGCTCGACCTAAACACACAGATGGTGAGTCAGCCATTGTATCAGCTTACTCTTTGTCTGGAAAAACTGGAAAAGTCAGGGAATTTTAAAAGTGAATTCCTGTGGCCATCTTGCATTTGTGACCATTACATAAACTATTGATGAATAATTTTATATTTTTCATTCATTTGTTTGTTTTAAAGTTTAACTAATTATGATTTTAAAGAACTTATTGACTGTTTAATGAAACCTAATACATTTTATCTTGGGTTTTGTTTTCATTTATTACAATTATTGGACCAAAAATATGTTCAAGATATGAAAAGATTTTCTTTTTTCATTCCGATTTCTAAATAATATATAATGTTGCTTTTTAGGGATTTAGACCAACATCATTTTTGAACAACCATAAAAAAAAGGCGCCAGACCATTAATTTACCCCTCAACTAAATGTGGATTTACATTTTATAAAAAAGTAATAATATTTAGTTGGCTGCTATTTCTATTTTAATTAATTAAAATTAATTTAAAAATGACACCAGGACATGAGAATCAAACTCAAGACCTTAAACTTAGTACATCAATGCTCTACCACTGAACTATCAAGGAGTTATCCCATACTCAGAATTATTCTTCACTCATAGTTTAAGGTTGAGTCTGTGATTGACAGGTTCTGAGTTGCAGATGGCTGTATTATCTGTTAGCGCTTGATGTAATTGTTCCCTCATCTGTAGCTGACAATGGTCACACGTCCATCACAGACTCAGCCATAAACTATGAGTGAAGAACGACACTGAGCACGGGATGAATCCTGTATAGACCAGTAGTAGAGTATTGTTGCGCTAAGCCAAAGGCCCTGACTTCGATTCTCATGTCCTGATGTCATTTTTTAACTAATTTAAATTAATTGAATTGTGGCTCCCTCCATACAGACAGTGTCATATTAACAATGATTTGCAGCCTGTGTGCTTATACTTAGGAATTAATTTAAACCAAATCAAAATTTTAAAACATCATGCCAATATTGGGAAGAAAACACACTTATGCTTTCCATATTTTCTAAATTTCAGATCTAGGATTTGTAGGTAAAATAAGGATTCAAATCAGAATAAAAGTGTTTTCAGCCCATTGCTAATGTAGACAATTTTTGATCTAAAGTGAGGATCTTATAACCAAGTTCACAAGTACCAGTTCCTGTGTTGTATGGACAGACTGCTCGGCTCAAGAGCAACGTCTTATAAACCTGTTACCCGCCTCGGTGGCGTAGTTGGCTAATGCGCTAGATTCCTGTTGAGCTAGACTGCCGAGTACGGGGAGATTGAGGTTTGAATATTGGTCAGGTGAACTGGGGGTGTTTTTTCCTAAATGGTTCTCCCCTCTCCTTCCATGCAAATGCGTTAGCGTAATTGGTACTAAGCGTATAACCCGAACAGGTAGTAAGACGTGGTGCTAAATAAATAAAAACCTGTTTCTATTTGTACAGGCAGCCACCATGAGGATGAGCATGTTAACCGCATGGAAGTATTTATGGACTCTCTCATAGAGATCATCGTCGACGTTCCTGTTAGGTAGGAGAAAAAGAAAACATTTAAAATTTTTTATTCATAAATTTTTTATTTATCACATTAAATCACATTACTCTTTAAATCATTGATATTACTGTACTCTCATGTTTATTTTAAATTGTGCTAACCGCCATCGTTGGTCACATGGTCCAAGGTGTCTCTCACAATAGACTGGATTGCCTGTGATGGATTCTGGGTACGAATCTTGTTTGGATGTACTGAGGGTGGTTTTACCTAAATATGTTCTCTCTCACTTCACATTTGGGCACATTTTTTATGAATTCTACCTGGTTCATTCCTTTCTCATTAGTGTAGGCCTATAATAGGTACATATATGCAAATAGGTCAGTTATATTTTAAGACAGAATACGCACTAAAAAGTTATCTTAAATATTGCTTTTGATATCAAATTCATTATTTAAATAATATTTTTTTATATACTGGTTTAATATAAATTCAGGCAACTCTAAACTTAATCTCAGGGGTCACTGTGTTTCACAATAATGATAATGTTTTGGTAAACCAAAATGATTCCAGGCCCTTAAAAATATGGTTTTTGGTTGTGTACATTCCTAACTATAATTTATTCTTTAAGGCAACTAGTTCAATCCCAAACCCTTCCTTCATCTCTGACAAGACGTGTCTTAATCACAACTTGTGAATGTGTGGGATGCCAGGCCTCCACCGTGGTTCGGATTCCACGTTAAACTGTAGGTCCTCCATTTCATTTCACAATCACCCTACCATATCACATTAGTGTGTGTATAACCAAAACAGAAACTTGAAGGACTCTGTGAAGGAGTAAAAGTGTCTAGTGCCACGGTGGGCAACCCTGTTGCCAATCGCAAGTGGCGAATTGACCATAAAAGTGTGGAGAATTTGAGTTTGACAGCTCTCACAGTAAAATAAACCTTTTCCTGACATCGTGTGCTGGTTTCAACTTGATATTTTCTGGCATATCATTGACTCATTCTGCTTTTTGAATAAGTTCCCTCCCTTTACCAGCACTTTATTTCATATCCGTCTTAAAACAAAAGTATTGCCACATTTCGCTATTGTCTTACACTTTCAATTTGAACAGTTTGCATCATTTGCCTCTGAGGCAGGTGTAGCTGAGTAGTCAAAGTGTACATGTTTTGAATAAACGTTTTTTAAACAGTATGTGTGTTGTTTTAAATGTTCGATTGAGCAACCAAAATTCTCAATTTTTACTTGATGTGGCGAATTTCACTTCTCATTCACCACATCTTGTAACCTCATTGAAAAGTATGTTGCCCACCTCTGGTCTAGTGACATAATTCTATATAATTATATTTGAGTTAGAATATGAAATACATACAGTAATATTTAGTTTTGCTACTTTTCATAAAAAGGTTAATTTAACCTCAGAGTAGCCATGAAGTGCTTGGTTATTTATACTTCAAGCGATTGATATAACTCATTGAACACCGTACTAAGAATGTTTAATATCTAACTAAACATTTGAAAGCATTATTGTTAATTTACTGGCATGTAAAATTCAACTCTAATGGTTTTGAATGATTTGTGGATTTAAATAGTCTTTTACAAACTCGCTATAGCAAAAATTGTGATTACCATTTGATTAGTTATCTATTAACATTGGTTCTTAAGTATATTCAGACATCATGAAAATAAGTTAAGAGCATGCATCATAGCAGGCCCAACTTGGCTCCAGACTCGCGCAAAGTATGTAGTAAAAGGAAAAAATAAAAAGACCAAGCTATGCCAAAAAGAAATGTGTGCAGTGCATTCATATTAAAATGACTACTCGAAATTTTACGTGGCAATGATGGAGAACAAAGCAACAATGTTTCTTGTTAATAACTACATTATGTGCCTACTATGACAAAATGAAGATTTGCTTATCAGGGAAGCCATTCTAAAATGTTCAAAAACCACTTTTTCATTGCAATTTTTATCCAAATATTTAATATTTCAACAATATTCTTTATTAGGAACATCTATAAACCCTTTATCTCCATTAATGTTCAATCAGAAATGATCCAAGTGCAATATTGTTTGTGTAAATTTACGCTTTCGAGCCGACTGTATCATAGAATTGATGGGCATGTGATGCACACTCTTAATGGTAACTTTGAAAATACTATGTATATTTTTTTTGGGCAGAATCTGTTAAAAATAAATTTGTTTATTTTACCATGTTGAGTACTTATGTGTTTACTGTTTTTTCGTTTCAGGGATTTCACATATCCACTTCATCTAGAGTCTGTGAACACTCTTTTAGTGCTACTGTCGGTGCAAATGTTCTCTCAAAAACCTGCGGCCAAGTCCTGCATTTACAGGTCAGCCCATTTGTTTTCAAGTACTTACCCCTCTGGCCAATGGTAACAACGTTAGATCTAAAATATTGTTATTGAAATTACAAGTCTAAAAAATATTTTAAGATCTCAGGTTTGGAATTTAAAAAAAAGGAAACATCTCTCTATTTAAAAAAAATATATTTCGGGTATTTATTTATATTATAATTATATCCATACATATTTAGATTATAAATATTTCAAATCTGAAAAAAAAAGAGATAACTATCATCATCATCATCATCATCATCATCATCATCATCATCATCATCATCATCATCAACCATCATCATCATCATAACCATCATCATCATCATCAACAACAACAACAACAATAACAATAACTGTTTCTAGCTTGTGGCCAAGAATTGCTTCACTTCTTTTTCTCTCACTTGCACACTTGCTATTATCTTTTCCCAGCTCTTTATTGATCTCTCTTGCAGTCTTTTTCCTAAATACTTAATCTCTATCATTCATGATTTGAGAATATATATATATTTATATATATTATCCATGTGTTTAAATATAAATAATAAAATAGTATTTATTTATTTTCAAATGTTCGAATCTCAAAAATTCTTAAGGATATACTACTACCACCACAACCACCACCACAACCACCACAACCACCACAACCACAACCACCACTACTTTGTCATATCAAGAGAAAGTATTATGATTGTGAAAAAAATCAATCTCAAGATTATGATGAATATTTACGTTTTATGTGACCATGAACCCATAAAAGCGGATTCTACAATCCTGTTTGTCCCTGGATCCTAAACAGTTAGATGGATTTTGTTCAAACTTTATATTTAGATTATATAGGGCGATACCTCGGGACTTTTTTTTATTTTGACCCTATCCCTCAAATAAAGGGTAGGTTAAGGGTACTAATGAGTAATTATTTTTATTCCAAAATATTTCAAAAATCACTAACGATTTTGATTAAAATGCATATCTAAGATCTGTTCAACATGACCAATAGCACTGTATAATTAATTTTTGGGCAAAAATTTGTTGAAGGATAGTTTACTGATGGGAAATTTTTGAAAATTCAATATATTTTTAAAATATCTAACGAGTTTGCTTAAAATGTATATCTAGTATGGTATTACAAATAACACTGTATTCTTATTTTGGGGATGAAAATTCATTTATGGGTAGTTTACTAATGACTGATTTTTCAAAAACTTGAAATATTTTACAAAATGCTGTAACAATTTGGTTCCAAATGGGTATCTTGGGAATGTTTAACATGACAATTAATAGTGTATACTTGTTTTGGGGGCATAAACTAATATATGGGTAGTTTACTGATAAGTGATGACTGATTTTTCAAAAACTGGAAACATTTAGAAAAATTTCCCTAACAAGTTGGTTACAAATGTGAATCTTGGGAGAGTTTGACATTAAAAATAACCCTATATAATTGGTTTTGCGTAAAAATTTTACAAAGGGTTGTTTATTTATTTTTACAAAGGGTTGTTTATTGATAAGTAATTTTGGAAAATTTGAATGATTTTTAAAATGGCTCTAACGATTTTGCTTGGAATGTATTTCTGTAGAGTGTTTGAAATGAACATGACAAATAAAACTGTTTACTTGTTTTGGGAAGGGGGGGGGGATTCAGTTATTGGTAGTTTGCTGATGACTTTCTTTTTTTTAATTTGAATATATTTAAAAATGGCTTTTGCGATATCATTCAAAATGGGACTTGTTAGTTTGTTTGCATTATAAATAGTTTTAGGCCTATAGATTTGTTTTTAGACAATTTGAATTTTTTTGAAATTGGCTCTGAAGATTGAATTTAAAATGAGAAAATGGAAATAGTTTTTCTTCATGGATAATAATAATTTTTATTTTTACAAACAAATAATTTTATGGTAGCTTACAAATAATTTATTTTTGAAAATTTTAATTTTTACAAATAAATAATTTTATGGTAGCTTACAAATAATTTATTTTTGAAAATTTTAGTTTTGTCTAGTATATTTAAAAAATAATTGTTTGAAATTTATATAATAATAGTGTTTATTTTGACTAACAAGATGATCCGTTTGTTTTTATGAGGAAAACATAATCAGGGTACCTAGTTAACTCATAGCCTATATTTGAAGCAATAGTACACCATATGAGAGAGTTTTTGCGATTGTGTTGTACCATTTATTTATTGTACTAGTGGCATAGTCCAACAGAATAATTATTGGACAAATGCAGACCATTAATTTATATTTAACCGAATGTGAATTTATGTTAAAAGTTATCATATAGCTACAATTTCTAATTTCTATTTCAACTTAGCATTAACATGAACAAAATCAAAATTGAATTAAAATAGCATACAAATGGGTAAAGTGAACATCCTGAATGCTTGTAATTTTTGTTAAGATCCGGATTCTGCCTCGAAATTCGGGATTTGTTAGTTAAATAATCTCCTGATTTTAGAAAAAAAATGTATTCACCCAATCTCTTGCCTAAAGTAGCATGTTTGCCTCCCACTCATATCATAAACCATATGAACTGCTCTATCATCCTCTTTGTCTAAACATTAATAGAACGACTTTTTATGGCTTGGCTCTGATTTCAAAAATATGGTTTGAATTCATACTGTTCGAGTTCTAATTTTGATGTTTACCTCTTCACTTTGTTGAAACCAACTGGGTTTTATGCAGGAGCCTGATGCAGGGTCGCTACTCAATACACTCACCTCTGCTTGTCAAGACTCTACTGCAGCACTTCATTGACCAACAGCAGGCCCCACCTGGTCTACTGGGCCACTCGTCTGGTGGCAGTCTCGTCATTGGACTCGCCTGTATGTACACACATGTGGTAGTTTCTTCCCTCATTAATACTTTTATAGAACACAGTAGATTGTTCATGTTTTCTTTTGATGTCATAACTACTTATTTTTTAGGGCCTTTTCTTAGCTTTGCCTAGGAATGTCATTTGTACGTATACTTAATCAAAATATACGTATCACTCTATAATTACTTACTTTATTTGCATACATGATTGTCTTGTTTGGTAGAGCAGGGTTTCTCAAACTGTGTGGCGCGAGGAGATTTCTGGTGAGGCGCCAGGTCAGAAGCAAAGCAATGTTAATAAAATGAACAATTTATTTGTTCATTATGAGCCTTAAGTGATATATATCACACGCAAAGGCGTGAAATTAAAAAAAAATTATTGATTCTTTGCACCAGCGTGTGCACCTTGAAGCTGGAATATTTAAATTTTGATTCTAGATGTTTTTAAATTAATTAAAAACCGGGTTGGACGCAGCCACTTTCAAGTTACTTTCCACTTACAATCATTAAATTAAAAACATTTCTCCAAGGCGACGCCGGGTATTACTTCAATTAATCAAAGTATATAGAAATCAATTAAATATTGCGTGTATTCTTTATTCTCAAGAATGTGAGGCTCAACAATTACTTTTTAATGTTTAAGTGAGGCTTGAGTGCATAAAGTTTGAAAACCCCTACAATAGATCATTATTCTTGCCATTGGATGGGTTAGCTTGCAGCCTGATCAACTGCAATGATCAATTATATCAGACTTCATTGTTCAGTCTTACCAGGTGTTTTAGGGTGATATTTTCTCTTCAAATGCTTGTGCAGCTTCACTTAAAGGCTGTGATGTTTTTGAGGGGATTTATGGAGTATCCCATCTCTTTTTAGGAACCTTTCGATACTCGACCTTCATTTGGATTTAGTTATCTTATACCTGCTTCCAAGGCTATTTAAGAAAGCAGCTAAAAGCTGTGTATTTCAAGTTAGAGTTGGTTTGTGCTATAGCAAACTTGTGATTGTTTCTTGATGTCTAATTTTTTTATGGTGAGGGCTCATCAGACTTATACCCAACCCCCAATCTGGAGGATCACCCCTCAAGGAGGTAACATATTGATGAGCTATATATCCTATAATCATCATCAGACATTGTTAGGATAATTAACTTTCACAGACTACAGTAGGCAGGACATGCAGTACAAATGGAAGAAAAAAGAACCGCGCTAAAGTTATTGACTGGAAACCCTAATGGAAAGAAACCGCTGGTAAGACCTAGAGGCAGATGGTAGGATAGCATTAGAATGAACTTGGATTATGGGTGGTTGGGCACCCGAAATTTCGGGCAATAAATCGGGCATCTAAAAATCCCGGAATATCAGGCGAGTATTTTTGATGCCTATATTTCGATCGGGCATCTCAAGAACTTGGTAAGTAGCACTAACCTCTAATTCAAACTTTGAAAAAAATAGTGTTTAACTGAACTTCATAGGGGAATTATTTCAATCCAACTAATATTAAACAAAGGTAAGTATTATTTTTGATGCCTGTATTTCGATCGGGCATCTCAAGAACTTGGTAAGTATAAAGCACTAACCTCTAATTCAAACGTTGAAAAAAACAGTGTTTAACTGATATTCATAGCTGAATTATTTCAATTCAACTAATACTAAACAAAGGTAAGTCTATTATTTTTTATTAATTTGTAAATTATTATGTTTGCTTTCAACAAAACTACGATAACGTTTCTCACAGGTTACAAATCTACAACATAGCGAAATCAAGATTCCTGCGATTTAATTTTCTGTGTCAATGCCAACAACATAACAAATTCAACATTTCCACATTGAGATTTTTAGACCCTATGCTTGCGAAAACATAATTTAAATTAGTTTTCTTTTCACTTATTTAATTTACTATTAATAGCCAGATTTGTTAGGAACAGAACTTTCACAAAGCAAAGCGAAATCTGCTTTAGTATTAACTATAAATTCTTGAGCTAAACTAACCATTTTAATTTTTTTAACTTTAATGTGACTGTTTTAACTTTTAACTTGTAATTTGAAATTTAATAGAATAGGTTTGTGACAAAAGATGTTTCTATCTTCTTTTTTTAAAAATTAAATTAGACTGTTAAACTTATAATTTGTATTTTGCAGTCCTGTGACAAAGTTGTTTGCAAAATGAAATGCCCGCCCGGATCTGCCCGTGCCCGAGTGTAATTTTGTAATCCCGCCCGAGCCCGCCTGATACAAATATTTGCTGCCCGACTACCCCTACCTGAAAGTGATACGATGTAATAAGATGGACTAGATAGAGCTAGCTCGAGATAGGAATAAATGGCATACTTTTGTAAGTGCAATAATAAACTTTTGAATTGTTAATGCCATAGAATAATCAAGTAGGTGTGTGCTGATACTTAAAATAAACTATTCTTATTTTAAAACCTCTTGCACCCTCCACAATATTGTCAAATACTCTCACCTTTCATTAATAGAAATTTCTCATATTTTTACCTATTAACAATGAGTTATTAGTATATTTTGATTGATAGATGGATTACCAAGTGAAGGGATAGTATTTAAGGGATACACAACATTTTAACTTCAACATAATAAACATTTACTTTACAGTGATCTTGACAAAATGTTTACCTTACTAAACAAAACTTTATCAATGGAAAATAAAAGGGCACATTTTTGTTTTTTTAACACCATTTTGGGTTATGTACTAATTACACTAAAGGTTCTATATTTAGAGGACCATTAGTTTAATTAAAGGAAGTATACCCGCATTTGTGTGGAGGGAGAGTGGAAAACCATTTTGGAAAAACCACCCTCAGTACATCCGACCGAGATTCGAACCTTTATTTCCCCGTCATCGGTAGTCTAGTCTACTACAAGAGTAGCGCCTTAGACCATGCAGCCCCCAAAGTGGGTAAGTGTATGATTAAAATAGGGAAAGATAAACAATAAGCCCTGTCCTTATATAAAGGAAGATGATTCCTCTGTGTTCATTTGAACAATGTTCTTGGCATGTCTAGAGTACTTGTTTATACATTTGGTGGTTTTTGTAAGATTTATTGAATTCATTGATTCATAATTTTTGTTAGAGACGACCAACCACTAGTAAAATAAGGTACTTTAACCTTTGAGCAGGTGCGCTAGCATATTTAACACAAGCATGTGCCTAAGGGTACTTTATACCCCAGTCAGTTTTCACAAAATTATTGGTAGCCTACCTGTATGAATAAAAAATATATTTTATTATAAGTTTTGTTTTAATTTTAGTTCATTTAAACACATTTCACTATATAAAATTGAACAAACTTTTAGATTATCTTTACTGTCTTGTTAGTAAATAGAACGTGCCGTCATTAATTATTTATAACATAATGTTTTTATAAGAGGGATATAATTCTAGACTAGGGATGTGCAAAGCTTGGAAACTTTAACTTCACTTGAATAAATCAGTTTTGACCTTGCTTTGAAAAAAACAAAAATTTCTGTTTTTAGTTTTGATTTCATTTAAAATACTCTAACTTTGACAATTATGAAGCTTCACCATTAAAAGTATTGACAGCTAAAATACTCCATTTATATTTAATTATTGCCATTCGAATCCGTTTATAGTTAATAAACATATGAACTAGTTATTTGCAAGTATTCGAGTATTCAGACTTTCCTTCAGATTTAAAACTTCTTGAAAATAGATTCTTTATTTGGCTTGTATTGCATATCTTGTGATGGATTATGACTCATTGATCTCCTCTCTCTACTTGTTGGAGATGTGATTTGTTAAATGAATCTGGTAGAAGGCAACACCAAGTGAACAGCTGTGCTCCAGACAGACAGGGAATTGAAACGAAGGGTGGGGTGGTTTACATTCCTAAATCTGCACATCCAAACCTATTTTCACAAATTATTTTTTAAAACTCTACTTAGGAATTAAGAATCAAATAGCCAAAGATATTATGTATGTTTTACTATGGATTTAGCCGCATCTAGATATCATATCCTGAAAATTGAAAAATGACACCTGGACACGGGAATCAAACCCAGGACTTTTGGCTTTGTACACCAATGCTCTAACCACTGAGCTATCCAGGAATCATCCCGTGCCCAGGGTCATTCTTCATTCATATTTTAAGGCAGAGTCTATGATGAACGTGCGGAAATCGTCTACAAATGTGTGATTTATTAAGATCACGAGCTATCAGATAACGCAACCACTTTCGATTCGGTAGTTGGCTTATTGCTGCTACTTGTACAATATGAGTGAAGAATGACTCTGAGCACGGGACAATTCCTGAATAGCTCAGTGGTTAGAGCATTGGCGTACTAAGCCAAAAGTCCTGGGTTTGATTCTTGTACCCAGGTGTCATTGTTCAATTTTTAGAATATCTACTTAGGAATGTTGAACTGTATTGTTATTTTCATTGTGAAAGCCATATTGTGATTGGTCTCTTTTATATGTTTCTATCTTTCCTTTATATTTTTTATACATAAAATATACCTTATTTCATTAAAATAAAACGAATGTCATATTGGTTTTTTAGTATGATAATTAAGTTTTAAAATTGTATATTTATTCAACCCAAGCTCAACCCGACTCAGTAGATCTATGAAAGGCTCGCTTGAGAACGACTCTGACAAATCTGAAGTAATTGAATTATATGTTGTAGTAACAATTTTATTTATCAGATTAAAATGAAAGATTACAATTATTAATGGTGCAATAAAATAATTTCTATGATATTTTAGTGTATGATGCTATAAAATTAAGCCCAATATAATACCTTTCAAACACAAAATTATTAAGAAAAAATATTCAAGCTTTGATTCGGCTTAGAGAATATTTCAAATATTTGATATGAGTTTGTTTTGAATTGTAAAAGTGAACTTCACACACCCCTATTCAAGATTATTAGAAAAGATTCACTGTTTTGTCAATTATTTGGCTAAATACTAATACAAATAAAATGTGAAGACATTTATAATAGAAATCTTAACAATGTGGATGCCCGGTGGCTTAATGATTTTATAATAATGGAAATTGACTAAAATAAAGAAAAATAAAACTAAATTAATAAGTGTAAATTTAATGAAGAAAGCTCACCCAGGCAAAGAGGAAAAATGTGTAAGGAATCCACTGCACAAAAGTGACATCTTTCTTTCTTCTGTCACATAGAGTAGAAGTAGTTACACCCAATACAAAAATCTAATGTACACTAGAAATACAATATATAGAGGTAAAAATACTTTTAAAAAATTAGGGACTAAAATAATTGTCCTTGGTCCTCATTTGAAAATTCATCATTCAAAGTGGCTAATAATTCCTTATTTTTCCTTATTAATGATAATGAGTATGTGCACTTTCTAAAACCAATTTTTTTATCATCACACCACTTAGTTACTAAATTATTTCTAATGTATACAAAACACTTAAAACTCTGAATGTAAATTTACAAACTATAACTTTATATTTATTTATCTAGCACCGCGTCTTACTACCCGTTCAGTTTATACGCTTTAGTACTAATTACGCTAGTGGATTAGGAATTGGGAAGATTAAATTTAGAGGAAGTGAACCCGCATTTGGGTGGTGGGAGAGTGGAAAACCGTTTAGGAACCTCCCCCCAGTTAACCCAACCAAGATTTGAACCTCAATCGCCCCGGACTTGGCAGTTTTGCTCAACACGACTAGCGCGTTAGCCAACGACGCCACAGAGGCAGGTATACGGGGTGTGGCTATTAAATAACCGGACTGATGCTGCTCCCAGCAAACTGCGAGCGTGCCGCGACATGTTTGAACATGACTGTGTCTGATGGTCCTTCCCCCACCCTGAGGTCGCTCAGTTTGACTGTAGCATTTGATTGAATTAGTCTACACACTAGTGGCGCGTCGGGAAAAATGCCAAGTGGTCAGACGGAGCAACGGGTTAAACTCAAGTTTCTTGTTAAACTAGGGCAAACTGCCACAGAAGTTTATGCAATGTTGAAAGAAGTCTATGGGAATGAATGTTTATCCCGCACACAAGTTTTTGAGTGGTTTAAATGGTTTAAAGAAGGGCGTGAAACGACCGAAGACGATCGGCGCCCAGGACGGCCCTAAACGTCAAAAACGGACAAAAACATTGAAAAAATTGGTAAATTAATCCGCGCTGATCGTCGTCTGAGCACCCGAGGGCTTGCTGAAATGACAGGAATCGACAAAGAAAGTGTTAGACAGATTTTGCATGAATCATTTAACATGCGGAAGGTTTGCGCAAAAATGGTGCAGAAACTCCTCACTCCCGAGCAAAAGGAATCAAGACAGAACATTTATACTGACATCCTAAACAGCATCGCCACTGATCCAGATTTGTTAGACAAGGTGATTACTTGTGATGAATCGTGGTTTTTTACTTAGTATCCTGAAACAAAGAGGCAATCCATGCATTGGAAGAGCCCAAGCTCGCCAAGGCAAAAAAAAGCCAGAATGAGCAAATCCAAATTCAAAGCAATGATGATTGTCTTTTTCGACATTCGTGACATTGTCTACGTTCACTGGGTACTCGAGGGTCGGACGGTCAATCAACATTTCTACATCGAGGTTCTGACGGCCCTACGTGAGTGTGTGAGAAGACGAAGACCCAATTTGTGGAAGACCAAGTCCTGGATCCTTCACCAAGACAATGCACCAGCCCATTCTGCCTTGTCTGTGAAAGCGTTCCTCGCAAAATACTGCATCACCGTGTTGGAACATCCACCGTACTCGCCCGACCTTGCCCCCTGTGACTTTTTTCTATTTCCCAAGGTCATATCAGTGCTGAAGGGGACAAGATTTGAAAGTGTGGAAGCGGTTAAAGCAAAAGCGATGGAGGTTCTCAACCAGCTGACAGAAGAGGACTTCCAGCACTGCTTTCAACAATGGAAACGTCGTATGGAGCGGTGTAGGGATCGCCAAGGGGATTACATTGAAGGCGATAAAACTTCTGCTGTAATTGGTGACGAATAAAAAGTGTTATGACTTCAGTCCGGTTATTTAATAGCCACACCTCGTATAACTTTTAAAGTAGGCTGAGCCAATCAGTCCTCTACAGACCATTTGTTGTCGATCATTTGATTTATTTTCTTAATAATACTACAAATATAATATGCAAAATGACACACATACATTTTTGAATATAAACAATTCTTTGTTTATTGAAGTCATAGTAAAAATAATAATATTAAACATAAGAATAATAATCATAATAGAAAACTGAAATTTGCTTTGTAAACTTTGAAAAAAGAAGTGGGGAAAGTGCAAGGTAAAAAATTGTTATAATGCTCTTGGTATAAATCCAAAATGTTCAATTTTGAACATAAACTATTAATAACAAAATTAGGGCTGATCCGATATTGTTGATTTGGAACACTAATATCTGTCCCTCCTTGCCCGCTTGGGGACTCTGTCTGAGATTTGAACAGGAAACACTCAGAAAAGAAAGGGCAGAACCTTGAAGGATTTAATTATAAAATTTTGTTATAAATAATGTTAACTGTTGCAGCGGGCTTGTGGAACATGTTGACGCTGGGTCTGGCTCGTCCCTCCCCTCCATTGCTTGGCGATGGTGGACTTTCTCTCGAGGACACACCCTTAGCCAACCTGTCCCTCCTGCTGATCCTGGTACTAGCCAATCATTGCACAGGAGAAAAGAACCTTCACAACCCATATAGACAGGCTCTCTTCTCCTTCACCAATTCACTGGGTGAGTGACGTTTGGGTCTAAGCACCAAGTTTTCTTGATTATTGTGAACTTTGTACCACTTCCTGATAAAGCTATAGTTTTCACACAAATGCCAACATTATCGACCTCTCTTTATTCCTGTCAAAATATTATGGTCAAATGTTTTTGAGCTATAAAGCGAGGCATTAATCCTAGTTATGGATGGGTCTTTTGAATCTTCAAATCCTAAATGATATTCAAGCTACAAAGATTCTAAAAAAATTCACTTTCTAGTTTTGAATTATGTTTTTCAAACTTTGAATCTTATTTTTTGTTAATTCTATCATGATGCTTACTAGTGGTTGGAAAACTTACATCCAAAAGATTCAAATACTTTATTAATATTATATATGAAAAAAGTGCATTGAGCAAAAACATTTAGTGATAAATAAAATGATAGAATATTAGGAAAATGGTAGAGCACAAATAAAAGTAACAACACTGACACATATTTACACACACTTCAATATTTCGATGCTATTGTAGCATCTTCCTCAGGAAGTAGTAATTA
>CABFWO010000201.1:333655-362819 GCA_902155825.1 Timema genevievae
CTTCCTGAGGAAGATGCTACAATAGCATCGAAATATTGAAGTGTGTGTAAATATGTGTCAGTGTTGTTACTTTTATTTGTGCTCTACCATTTTCCTAATATTCTATCATTTTATTTATCACTAAATACTTTATTAAGTATTAAGTATTAGGTTATATATATATTGGTTACATCCAAAAACTTTATTATAACTTAATACTTAATATTCTCGCATTGGTTTGTCTCAGACCTGATGATGGCGTAATTTACCGAAACATGTCGTCACATAGCCAAGAGTTGCAACAAATTTTATAAGGAGATGAATCAAACATCACAGATAAGCAACATCACTTTAATTCAATTTTTCAAATTAACATTTCTCTTTTATTACACTTCTTTTATAGCAACCAATAACTTATATATAAACATATATGTATTCAACATATATCTGATTAAGAATAACCTGGATGACACATCTGTTATTTACAGCAATTCTTTAATTAATCTTGTTTCAATAGTTAACACATGCATTTTTTAAACCATTTGACTCGGATATCAAGTTCTTAATATTAATCCAAACATGTATTATAATTTTGTGGAACTATGCTGTTGGTTATATCTCAAGTTTAATTTTAATATGTTTTATTTTGTATTTATATTGTCAGCAATTTTTATATGTGGAAGTTTCACAAATAAGTTTCTAGTCAATTAGTTAACTTTCAATCACTTTTTATTGTCATTGATTAAATATTCCTTGTCAACATTTTTTGGGCTGTTATTGGTATAATTGATCATTCAAATGATGGGTTGTTGTTGAATCTTAAGTTGTAGTTTTAACGGCTCCAATCTAGTCATTTGAACATTGCACTTTTTATAGCTTATCAGTTAATTTTTTACAATATTCTGCTACTGCATAGTAGTATCTCACACAAATCTACAGTTTTACCTGTTTATGGAAAATAATTTTGTTCTTTAACAATCTCTGAGGTGATCTTTTAGGAATGTTATTATGTCTGTTTTAATTGATTTAATTTCTTGATATAACAATTTCTCTTTGAATAAATTAATTTCTTGTTATATTCTTAATTTATATTGTTCAATTGACTAAATAAGTATACCAATTAATTTAATTGCTGCTCTAACAAAGTACGTTCCTTATATTATAAATCCCTACAATATAGTCGATTAGAGTTTGCTTCAAAACGAACACTTAGTTTTGCATAAGAGCTAGAAAAATAGTTATTTGATAAATCAGACATATGACTAGTATTTTCAGTCAGGCAGAACCGCCCCATTGGTTTATATGCATATGTAAGAGTTGGCCTAGATTGCGATTAACATTATCATATTTGTACTTGAATTATATTTCTTTACATTGAGCATCTTTACTTACCTAGTTGAGATAATTGAAACCAGAGAGAGATTTTAATATGGGGCATTCAAAGTTGTGTTATAAAATTGTTTGCACTTTGGTAAATTCATATATTTAGTGTCCATAATGGCAACCTTGGATTACAGTAGGTAATAGCTTACTAATAGAATTATAAATGTTCAAACAACACATAAAAGCAACTAATTAATAAAGTATTATTGAAATGTATATGTTGTTCTTGATTGCAGAGAGCGGTGAAGCAGCTCCTACGAAAGCATCGGCTACATTCAAACTAGACTTTAGTCAACTGTTCCATACGCTATGCTGCGCAGCTAACAGTGACCATACTACACTGCTCTTATATCTTTTGGTTCATAGAAATCACATGGTCAAGAACTACATCCTCTCCCGCTCAGATATTGAACTACTTGTGAGTTAAGTGTGTGCCAGCGGTCTTGACTCTGACCTGTAAAATTTGAGATTGATCCCCAGGAGGATACTGTAAAACCTGAGTTTGATCCCCAGGAGGATACTGTAAAACCTGAGTTTGATCCCCAGGAGGATACTGTAAAACTTGAGTTTGATCCCCAGGAGGATACTGTAAAACCTGAGTTTGATCCCCAGGAGGATACTGTAAAACTTGAGTTTGATCCCCAGGAGGATACATTAAATGTGTTTTTTTGCCAGAATTGTTTTTTCCCATCTTTTAATAAAAATAATACTAGTGCACATGCTTAAAATCACTTTATGCAGTATATTTCTTAAAAATGTTTGGATAAAGTTTGTTATAGGGAAAACATACAAATAAACCAAATTTGGGTTGGGTCTGATCATTTGTCTCAGATAACACCACCGTCATTGATGCTGATAATTTAGTTTAATTTCCTTCTTACAACATTATAAAGGTAATATGTAAGGACACTTGACTTTTTGCTAACTTTTTTACTAAATGTTTGGAAAATCCAGTTTAAAAGTACTAAAACTTGTTTCAAGCTCAAAGAAATCATTATTACATATGTTTTTCACAAAATAAAATGATAATCATCATCATGAACTGTTTCCAGCCTGTGGCAAGGTCCGTTTAGTAAAATACCTCCATCTTCCACCACTCTTCCTCCTGCACTATCTTGTGCACATGCTGGTATCTGTTCCTCTCATATCTTCCTTGGTCTCCCTTACAGTCTCTTCTCTACATACTTCATATCCATTAATCTTCTTAGAATCCTCTCTCCTTCCATCCTCATTATGTGTCCATACCATTTCATCCTTGCTTCCTCAAGTATCTCATGTACACCCTAGACCCACCTCTTGACCCATAGCCTCCACTTTCCTTGGGTTTAAAAAAATCCAAAGTCCAAATTTCCACTGCATACGTAACTATGGGTATGAAGTATGCTCTATACACTTCCTTACACTTCAGGGGAACTTCTCTTTTCCATAGTAGGTCTCTTACACACCTGTAGAAAACCTCTCCCTGCTGCCCTTGTCTCACTATCTTCTTTGCTGCCCCCTTTTGCCTCAATCACACTATCAAAATACTTTATGCTCCTTTTCTCTTTCAACTCTACACCATCCAATTCTATAACTTTTCTCGGCCTTGTTCTTGGCCTTATCATCATCATCACTTCACTTTTCGCCATACTAAATTTCATTCCACACTTTTTCACTCCTCATTCCATTCCGGAATTTGTTTCTGTATATCTTCTCCCATACCATCAAGTCATCTGAAAACATCATTGCTTTCATTTTCTCCTCGCCCAGTTTACCTGCCACTTTATTCATGATCATTTCATTTCCATTACCAATACAAATAATAATGATTTTACCCCTTCTCTCTGAACCCATGTTTTTCCTCTCTCCATCTTCCCTTCACACTTTTCCTCACTCTCATTTACAGAATCTTTTTTACATTAAAAAAGATCAAACACAATGGCTTTTATAATGAAAAGAAGAACGAAGTTCATACTTTACGTTTACGCCACTGGACAAAGAGATAATGGCTGCATCTTGAAGAAAATCGATTGTTACCACCCATTCCCCTGAGCTATGTTTCATTCTATCAGAACTCATTACTGTGGTCTTTAGTTTACTCTTTAAGAAAGTTGTGATGCACATTTCACATTCACTCCTGATGAATTCCGATAGAATGAAACCCAGGTCGAGGATTTGGTGGTAACGATCAATTTTCTTTAAGAGGCAGCCATTATCTCTTTGTCTAGTGGTAGTTATGTAAAGCGTGAACTGTGTTCTTCTTTTTTTCGTAAAAGCTATATTGTATTTGTTCTCTTTTATATGTTATCTTTCCTCCTTTCCTATACCTTCTTCCAAATACATATACAAAATGTTACATTTATAAATGGTTTATAATCTCCACAGCAAACAATGCTTCAAAAAGTTTTTAAAAGGAGATGGACTTTGACTCTAATAATACAAATTTATCTTCAAGCCAAAATTGCTTACAAACTGAAATAGTCAAACCTTCCATAGCTGCCATTACTATTTTTCAAACATTGTTAGTTTATTAGTTACTCGAACAAATACTTTCATTATTCATTTTAATGTTTTTGTTATAAAAATATAACTATTAAATTTCAACTTTATTTTACATATTTAATGAAAAAACAATGGACACAATAATTATTGTAGCTGATTATTGTAGCTAATTATTGTGGCTGAAGAAAAGGCAAGTCTTTTAATAGCCTACCTACCCCACTTTAGAAGTCAGAATGAAATTGCTATATTGATCTTTCAACAATGATTAAGACTTGTTACAACAAAAAATGTAAAATCTTAATGATATGAACATTATAAAAACTGGAAGATTCATTTTCAGACATAAATAGTTTTCAGCACTTTTACACCAAAGTTCAGTTCAAATGATCAGTCGAGGGCTCATGGCTGGGTGCTCAATAATATTTCGATGATCAAATCAGTGATTGGCATCAACCCAGACCTTTAAAAAAACAAACTATGTGTCCAATCACAAACTGCTTCAAGGATAGAAGTTCTTTTATCACATATACAGACAAAATTAAAATTGTGATGATCATTAATAAATAGAAAATGTTATGATTAGTGTTTTTTTAATCTTATTTAGTTTTTTCTGTGTTTTAAATAAAAAGATTAATAAAACAATGGATCCTAGTAAAATACATATTTTAGTCTCAAAGCGCTCTAAATTATTTAGGGGTACCTATGCATGTAGTCATTTTTCAATTCAAGTCAAGTTTGAAAGAAAACAAGAGGGTTGTTCAAGTTTAAGTAATATTGAACACTATTTAAACTAGAGATATATCAAGTTGAACTTATGTAACAGATACATGAAAACTATAAACACAAATATAAATTTTTTAAGAATGAAAAAGGTAATAATCATACAAATTACATTTTTAACTAAATTTAATATAGTTGTACAAGCCTTTTCCCCCCCTCATTTAAAAGGAAATATCAAAAGACTCTGTTCTCTTAAATAATATATTTAAATTAATTATACTCAAAATTTTCATGTCAAGTTTGAACAATTACTAAAACTAGACTCAAACTCAAATTCTTGATTACTCGCATACTCTTTGAAAAAATTTAATTCAACCCTAAGATTGAGACGCAACAGATGAGAGTAATTTTTTAAAATCTATTTTAGATTTATAGCTTATATGTATGAAAAAAATGCATTGAGCAAAAAAATTTAGTAATAAATAAAATGATAGAATATTAGGAAAATGGTAGAGAACAAATAAAATAAAAGTAAAAGCAAAGATTTATATCTTATAATTATAAATTATGTTTCTCCTTTATTCTGTTGAAGAATTGTCAATAATTAATTAATGTGGTTATGACCCGCTTTGGTGGCCGCATGGTCTAAATTTCTACTCTTGCTATAGACTAGCCTGCCGATGATTGGAAGATTGTGGTTCAATCCTGGTTGGGTGTTCTGAGAGTGTTTTTCCCTAAATGATTTCCCACTCTCTCTCTCCACGCAAATACAGGTTCACTTCTTCTAAATTCAACTTTCTTCATCCCTAACCCATTAGTGTATTTAGTACATAAGTGTATAACCCTTATGGGTAGTAAGACACGGTGCTAAAAAAAATGTGGTTATGACATTATTTAATATTCATCATTGTTTTAAATCTTTCTTCCAGGTGGTGAGGATACTGAAGACATTGTACCATGCTCCAGATAGTAACTCTCACCATATCTACATGTCGCTCATCATCCTGCTCATACTTAGCGAGGACGATCTTTTTAACAAGACAATCCATGAGAGTGTGAGTACAGCTTTCATAAAGAGGTTCATCTAATATATTATATAAATACCATATTCATACATGACATTCTCTTTATTGTAATAATTGACACTGATATGAGCCAACGTTTGCTGACAAATTTAATGATTATATTATTTTAAGATAAATGTTTTTTGAACTAATATCTTGATTAATTGTAGAAATTGCTCATATTTCACTTTTTGTTTAACTTGAGAATTTGCTAGAACTTTGAAAGAGGAATGCATTGTTGATAGGAAATATATGGTTTAAAAAGAGCAAATGCCATTAGGTAATGTGGTACAGGCCTGATTAGTCAAGAAAGTCAGTAGTAGACTAAATGCTCGTTGATTTGAAAATGGGGAAGAATATAACTGATGTGAGGGTAATTCCATGTGAGTACTTGGACAGTGATCACTGGTTGCTGGTAGCAACCCTCACAGGAAGGAAAGAGAAGAGGCCATCAAAAATCAGGAGTGGAGGTTAACAATATGGAAGTTGAAAGAAGAAGAACATAGGACAGAGTTACAGAGAATAATAATGGAGCAGCTACAAAGGGACAGACCTAGTAAACGGAAGGAAGATCAGGGAAGATTCTTGGTAGCACTGGTGGAAGCAACCGAAAAGGTGTGCGGGAAAATCAGCGGGAAGACAAGTTGGAAGCAAACACAATGGTGGAACTCTATAAAAAAAAAGAAATGGTAGTCGAGAAGAACAGGGCCCTTAAGGAATGGTTTCAATAGAGGACAGTGGAGGCCAATGAGGAATATAAGGCCAAAAAGAAGGAAGTAAAGAGGAGAGAAAGAGAAAAGAAATTTAATTAATTAGACAAATACGGGAATGTTTTGGTTGAGTAGGAGGAACTCGAGGAGATGTTGAAAGAGTACTTTCAAAGCCTGCTAAATGCTAACATAACCATGGAGGGTGTTGGCGAAGATAAAACAAACATTAGTCATGAAAATTTGAGGGAATTAACCTGAAGGGAGGTGGAAGAGACTAAAGAACATTAAAGAGGGGAAGGCACCAGGAGGGGATGAAGTGAGTGTGAAGATGGTGAGAGCAGTAGGAGAGAAGAGAATGCAGTAGTTGTATTGAGTGATTAGAGTAATAGGGAAGAAGGAGAAGATCCCACCCTCTAGAAAGAAGGGTTTGATAGTACCTATCTTCAAGAAAGGAGACTGAAAGAAGTGTGGAAATAACTTTGGTGTTTTTCTTTAAGATGCCTATCATCAACTTTTTCAAGCCTGTGGCCGGGTCACTTTATTAACATGCTTCCATCACTCTTCCTCCTTTCATTTCCCCATTCTTCTCCTCTCACTTGAACACTTTCTGTTATATGCTCCTCCCATCTCTTTCTTGGCCTCCCCTGTGGTTTTTTTATCACATACTTCATTTCCAACATTTTTTTCAGCATCCTTTCTTTTTCCATTCTCATTACATGTCCATACCATCTCATGTACTCCCTCTACCCCAACTCTTTCCTGGATAATTTCATTCCTAATCTTTTTTCTCCTTGTGACAGCTAACATGCTCCTCACCAACTTCGTTACCATCTCCTACACTTTCCTAGTCTCTCTTACATTCACTGTCCACGTTTCTACTGCACATGTGACATTGGATACAAAGTACGCCCTGCACAACACTTCCTTACACTTCAAGGGCACTTCTCTTCTCCGCAACAGCTCTCTTACACACCTATATAACAACTCTCCCAGCTGCCCTCTTCTCATTAGATCCTCTCTACTTCCACCTCTCTTTTCAATCACGCTTCCAAGATAATTTACGTTTTTGGGTTAAATGTACCGAAAACTATCCATCATGATGATGGAAGAAGGTACAAGAAAGAAAGATCTCCATCTTTCCTATATTTTCTTTTGTATAACAAAATGTACCCCAAAAAGGAAAATAAGGTTTTCCTCAAATATATATATTTTACTTTGGAAATCATGGGGAATTAAAGGATAAGTGGCCAATTTCTGTGTATAGTAATCATTGAAAGGATAGACTATCAAGGCCTACACATTTAAAAATCTATGCCTCAAAGCTCACCATTAAAACACATTACAGTCATTTTCAGGGCACATCAGGCCCCTTCTTCAACATAAGAGAGCAAAACACAGACTAGAACATGATTAGAGGTTGATAATTGTTCCTTGGATTTAAAGCAACAACAACCATTAATTTTGTGTGTGTTCAAACTAAGATATTTACTAAATTTTCAAGACCAATGAACTTGTGAAAATTTTGACATCTTGCTTTTTAATTCCCATTAATATTAGTAATAATAATGAGATTAATAAAATACCTTTTTTAATACCACTGAAAGAATACTTACCAAAGTTCTATTTATAGAATACAAAGCACAAATACAATAAAACAATAGCACTTGATGGGAACTTAACTAGATTTTTTGTATAATCTATATGAATTGACCATTATTAGTCAAATTTTGAGGAAAGTTTTATCGAACATAAACTATTATTTCAATGTATTTTTTTTTCTCAAAAGTTGTCTACCATTTAATCTTTGGTTGAGAATTAAATCTATCCTATGTTGCTATTTATTTAACATTGAATTTAATACTCTATCTTAACTAAGCTTTTTTTATTACTGTACTGGAATTTTTTTTTAAAATGTAAATTTGAAAAGGTCTTAAAATTATTATTTTTCACAGTATTGGACATAATCCAACACCTTGGTCAGTCGTTAGCATGTCTGTCTACTGAGCTAAAGGTACCAGGTTCAATTCCTGGCATGGCCGAAAAATTTATCATTGTTGAAATGTGGGTTTCCCCTTTCACAGTGATGAATTAAAGGCCAGGGATTGTATGTTGTGCCTCTCCTAGTTTTAAGCTAGATTATAAGGCATATGAAGCTATGACAGGCCTAGCAAGCCGGTAGTGTAAAATATTAATGGTGTGCGAAGCTTCGAAAAGGTCAAGTCGAAGGTCAAATCTCCTTCGGCTTCGACGTCGACATCTACTATAACCTTCGCATATTTGAAAAATTTCAAAGGAAGGATAAATCTTCGATAAATTATCAAACGATTTAATTTTATCTTACTAAATATTACATATTTGTGTCGCGGCACGGGAAAAGGAACCTTATCTTCACTGATCAAATATTTCAGAACAGCTGACAATAGACTACTGATTAGGATCAATATATCATATTTTTCAATTATTGCAGCAAACGCTACCTACACTCTGTTAGAACTACTAGAAATAGGTTTCAGTTCATATTTTACATCTTAGACAGCAGAGAAAACATTTTGGTACTTGTCTTTTAATAATGCAAAATTTTAACCCTTGTTTTCTCAAAACACACTTTTTTCAACTTGAGGGTTCAAATGGCAATAACTTTCTCAATCCTTGGAATATGTTTACACATTTTACATCACATTATTCAGCAATTTGTGCTCTTTCCAGTGATACCAATAACTCACTATTGACCTGGGTGAAGATAAGCTCCCTTTTCTCGTGCAGTGTCACATTTCAATATTTAATAATTTTAAAACCGTTACTAGACAGAATTTTAACACCGACTTGTAATTTAACTACAATAACATAAGCATGGATCAAAATCAGGTAAGTAAATGTTAATATATTATATTCACTATCGCCAACATAATTTTGTAAAAAATAAAAATACCTATAAAGAAATAACACCATGGTCACTGGTATGAAATAGAAAAAGCGCTTTAGTTGTGCTATCATTCCAGCTCACGTCTAATGTTTATCCCATATTATTCCATTTCTTTGGAATTATCTGTGACAAATTTACAAGTGCATTTTGACACAAAAGTTTTTCATAGCTTCTTTGCATTTTCTTTATTATTCAAAATAGCTGATACGGAAAGTGAGAAACGAAAACAGAATTTAATTTATAATTACTTTCAGAGAATTGCAGATAAAAAGACATGCATATGTAAAGTTTGCAAAATAATTGTTGATCTAAAAATTAAAAGTAGCGTTAAGTGACAACAAAACTCCTAGGTAGCTTCGACTTCGACTTTTCTTCGTAAGTTTTAAGCTTTGCATTAACTTTGCTTCGACTTCACTTCACATTTAAAAAGTGGCCTTCACACACCCCTATAAAATATATGACTTGAATAAAAAACTGACCCAGGTCACAGGCTGGAAACGGTAATGGATGTAAAGTAAAGTAAAGCATTGAACATAAAAAATATTTTAATTGATTATTTTGATGTTTTATTTGTTTCCCCAGATGTTGAAAGGTGTGACATGGTATACAGAGCGCTCTATATCGGAGATCTCTCTTGGTGGACTTCTAGTTTTGGTTGTCATCAGGACAATACAATACAACATGCTCAAGATGAGAGTGAGTGTCTGTCTGTCATTTAACTTCCACTCTTACTAAGATTCAAATTATTTATTTCTCTCAAGTTTTTAAACCCTTATATTCTCATATATATATATCCTTCCTCAAATCATTAACTATATCCTACAACCCCCTTCTCTTTCAGCTCTGTATACAAAGAGCTGAAATAATCCAAGGTCATTGAATTCAATTGCTCAATTGTTTGTAATATTTTGTTTTATTATGATATATATCATTATTATCATGACTTAGAATAAAATGATTTCAGTTTTTTTGTACATATTAATTTTTAACTGCTCGAATGGCAATAATTGTTAATAATTTGAGTATTTTAGTTGTCATTATCTTTATTGTTGATGCTGAAAAAATTTTTGAATCCAAGTTGAAGCGATGTTTGTTTTGAAGCCATATTGAAATTTTGAAGCTTCGCACACCCATACAAATGATGGTTATGAAAAGGAATAGGATGAGGTCCAGAAAAACTATAAAGTTGGTTGTAGTTTAACTAATAAATATACAGAGTGTAAAGTATCTTGAAAATGCCATTGAGGCGAAGGGTGCTGGTAGAGAAGATCTAATAAGAAGAGGCTGAGCTGTTCTATAGGTGTGTAAGAGACCTGCTATGTAGAAGAGAAGTGCTCTTTATGTGTAAGGAAGGGCTGTACAGGGCATACTTTGTACCCATGGTCACACATTTAGCAGAAACATGGACATTGAATGTAAGAGATACAAGGAAAGTGGAGACCATGGGAATGAAGTTTGTGGGGAACATGTTAGCTTTCACGGGGAGAAACAAGATCAGGAATGAAATTATCCAGGAAAGAGTGGGGGTAGTACATGAGATAGTAGAGGAAGCAAGGCTGAGATGTTATGGGCATGTAATGAGGATGGAGAAAGAGAGAGGATGTCAAAGAAAATGTAGGAAATGAAGTATGTAGCAAAAATACCGCAAGGGAGACCAAGAAAGAGATGGGAATAGTATATAACAGCATGTTTGCAAGTGAAAGTAGAAGAGTGGAAGTGATCAAAGGAGGAAGAATGGTGGAAGGATAGAGGAAACTGGAGGTATTTTAATAAACGGACCTGGCCACAGGCTGGAAACAGTTGAGGATGATGAGAATGATTACAATCTACGGGATACAAGCAAGAACACCAAGTGCAATCCCTGCTTGTCAATATATTTGTTTGGCACATTGCTCATCAAAATACTTCAAGGGGCAAAGGTGAGTCGGGAAAATATTAGATTCAGAGTTATAATTTAAGTTTTTTTTCACATTGATTTGGAACTGTTTTAGAGCTCCTAAACTGCTTATTTGAAGACTTTAATATTTACGATCTGTTTGTTTAAATGTGTGTTCTAAAAGTGTTTTAAAACCTATACAGATATAATATAGACTCTTCTCCTTTCACTTTCAATCATTTCCAGTAACATTAAAAAACCTTTTAAAATAACCTTGAAAACGAGCAACAACCATAATCACCATCATGAGCTGTTTCCAGCCTGTGTAAAATGCCTTCATCTCCCTCTGTCCTTCCACCAGTATTCATCCCTAAATATCTACGTTATGTTTAGGACAAGTACCTCCACACCAACTGCCTGGCCGCACTAGCCAACATGTCCGGACAGTTTCGCAACCTTCATCCGTATGTCAGCCAGAGGCTAGTCAGTCTGTTTGAAACCCTCTCCAGGAAACATGCTCGTTTGGCGGAGCAGATTCACCAACAGCCACAGTCCCAAGTCACTGTCAATATAGAGGGGCCTGAGGAACTATCTGATATGGTGAGCTCAACAATAATTATTATTGTCTAGCAAAACAAATATATATGATTTCCTTAGTTATACAAATAATTATGATTTGAGTCTTTAATCTGAAATTTTCTCGAATCCTCAAATCTCTAATACCCCTAAGGATTCGAGGATCCCGTCCCTAGTGGTTACCTGCCATGTTATTACAATTACAGATTCTAGTTGAAACAACATGTCAAATTGATGGCTTGTGTAAGGTTTGTTTAACCTGATTTTTCTTAGGAATTCATTTCACATATCCTTTTAAAGAGGATAGAAACAATCTGCAACTACACATTTAAACAAAAAAATTCAAATCTAGAAAATATAACCTATCATAGGCGCTGACTTCGGGGGTGCTTTGCATACTAAGAACCCCCATAAATATTTTCAGGGGTGCTCAGCACCCTCAATATTTCAGCCTTTTTAAAACCTTAATATTACGGTGCTAGTTCTATCTTGAATATAAGGTTGCGCTGCGAAAAGTGTTATTCAGCTTAGCAAACGACATATGATATGCAGGACAGTATTATTAAGTTGATAGCACTCAACACTCGTGAACTGACAGCCTGGCATTTGTCAACATGTTTCCATTATAGTTTGATTAGTGGCAGTACTCGTATAGTTAGTATGTATTATTTTTGTGTTGTGCATGTTTGATTTCTTTTATTAAATTAAATTTTTACTTTATTTTATATAACATACATTGAGATTAACAAATTGCACCTTAATTTTGACCATTTTTTAGATATGGAATTTGAATATTTGCAAATTTTATACCAACCCTACTTTTTATAGAGCATCGCCATTGTTTTTAACAAGTCGGTGGCCCTAATGACCACACTTTGTCGATGGGCCTATAAACGCAATTATTAATAATAATAATAATAATAATAATAATAATAATAATAATAATAACAATAACAATAACAATAACAACAACAATAACAACAATAACAACAACAATAATAACAACAATAACAATAATAACAACAACAATAACAATAATAACAATAATAATAACAATAATAACAATAATAACAATAATAACAATAATAATAATAATAATAATAATAATAATGTCGGCGCTTATGTAACCTATCATGCCATGGCTTACTCCCACTGAAATGGAACTGATCCATTCTTGTTTGTGTTTAATAGGCTCAAGACCTCACCGTCCTTGAGGAAGTGCTGAGGATGGTTCTGGAGATTCTAAACTCGTGCCTATCTCGTCAGCTTTCTCACAACCCTAATCTTATCTATACTCTACTGTATAAGAGAAATATATTCGAACCATTCAGGACTCACCAAGCTTTCCAGGACATTGTCAACAACATCGATGCTGTAAGTACAAAGAATAAAACTTACAATTTTATCCTGATATTGTCAGCCCTAAGCATTTATTGCCATGTCCAGTTTAGTACCTAACTTTTATCTCATATCTTATAACTAAATATTTTTGTTTCAAATCAGAGTAAATGCACTTATATTTAATGTTAAACAGTTGTATGTATTTTAATAGCAACTTTGGAGGTTAGAGGGCTTAAATACAACAAAAAACAAACTTTATACTCTGTCTAGCTTCACCATATATGCTTATCACACAAAATTTGTATGCACGAGGACAATACATTTCTTTAGCATTAACAATGTTATATAATGTGGCTCACACGGGTCAAAGCTACCGTAATTTCTCATTTAATGCTAGTTTTTACTAGTGTGGTTTTCTTTGTGACCCTTGGCCTGAACAGGTTGGACAGCTGTGATCCAAACTTATTGTTTCATGAAACAAGAATCGTGCGAAAGGACAATAACTCTTTGTACTTTGTACCCATAGTCACATATGCAGCAGAAACATGGTAGAGGAAACAAGGCTGATACGGAATGGAAAATGAGATAACACCAAAGAAAATGGTGGAGATGAAGTATATCTTTGTAGGAAAAAGACCTCAAGGCAAGAAAGAGATGGGAGGAGCAGATAACATAAATTTTGCAAATTAGAGGAGAATAAACTGACCCGGCCACATGCTAGAAATAGTTGATGATAATAAGTATGATTTCTTGGTAGTATAGGAAAGGGTACCTATACAGGGCAATTGGATGACCAATTTCAGTTAATTTGAAAGATTATCAGCACCACTTTTCAATCCTATTTATTCTTTGAAAGATGGGTCTACTATGTCTAATATCTGAATCCAAATCTTATAAAATATGTAAGCATTAACAGTTAATTTTATCATATTGGTATTACTTTCTTCTTTCAATTCTGATTTTGTTAAAATTAATTGTCCTAGAAAATATTAATTTTAACTAAAATAGTAGGGATCTCAAATATCCTTATGAATTTAAAGAATTCAAATATTTAATGGCCTACCAACAATAACACACATTATGCCCTTTTCTGCAAAGTTTCAACACTTGTTTTAAATCTTCAAGTTTTTTTCACATGATAGTAACCATTATTATCTTGTTACTTCATCACTTACCATCACATGACTAGAACAAATTCTCAGTGAAGGAATGTGCTCATGATCGTGCAAATTGTAGCTAATCATGATGAAAGAGTTGTTGTGCAGTAATATTTTGTACGTTTCAGGTGCAAGACAAACCCCAAAGTTAGCATTACTCATTTTGATAAATATTTGTTTGTTGATGGTAGATTTATACACTACCTATGGCTTGTAGACAAACATTCATTAGAGCTCTAATCACTTAGTATATGGTTTAGACAGATGTTGGGTAACCTAGACTCTGTCTTCTTGATTCTTGAAATACAAAAATAAAGAACAGATCCTTAGAATCTTCGACTCACCAAACCCTTAAGGATATTCAAGATTAGGAGAATAAATCATCAAATTGCAAACCCAACAACCAGACCATAGCTCACTGGTTACCAAACAGGGTTCTGCGGCGCACTTGTGTGCCGTGGGCTTTTTCACACTGGCAAATAGTAAAATCTAGTGTGGTATTTTAAAATCATGTTCTATTAGTATCGAGAGCAAAAGAATTGATGAATAAAATAGCACTAAGCACACCAAAATCTGATAAAATTTAATAATAGAGTAAAACCCTATTAGACTGAACCCTAGTAGTCAGAAATTCGGGATAATCCTAACACACTTTTCGGAAAACTGAGAAAAAATTAAGTCAAATTTATATATTATATTGGTTGACAAGCTTAAATTTAAAAGAGAATTGTAAAAAAAGTTATATCTGATAATAAATGCTTAATATTTACATGTGTAGTAAACACAATTGGTTTTCCTGTATAATTCAGTACATATTAAGTGTTATATATACTTTAAATAAATTAAATTTTGATTAAACTCATTCAACTGTAATTTAAAATTCGTGAAAATAGTGTATCCCTGTATTCTCCCATTTAATCTGAATAAGCTTTGGTCCCAATTAGTTTGGATTAACAAGGTTCTAGTGTACTAATAATAGTAACAATAATATCGATCAAATACACAAAAGATATCATATGCCCTCTTAATGTGTAATTCCCACTTCCCATCGCTAGAATACACGGGTGTACAGTGCAGATTTCTGCTCATGTGTAGGCATTTGTGTTTATTATTGAAGGGATATGCGAACAATGCCACTAGGATGGAAAAATATATTGCAGAGTGCGTGAAATGCCCTGAGAAAAGTGAAAAGAGTTTACTTGCCTCCATAGGGAAAGTTCCAAGAACACATTTGTATAATACTGCTCAAGGTAAGGATGTTTCTACAAAAGAAGTTGGGGTATATGAGGACTGCCTCAAATATTTTGGATTCCATGAGTAATCCAAACTTCTCTGTAAGTTCCAAGCTCTCCAAGACAATCAAATTTATCAAATTTCATTGTCTATTGAAGAAAAGGAAATACTTTATGAATCACCAACACATGCAATGTGTGCGAGTGGTGCACCCCTTTGCCCGAAAACCCATATTGGATAAAAGACTACAAACTAATCCGCCCATTTTAAAAACTGCTGTCATATTGCCTTTCATTCATTCCATCCAAGAAAAGGGAGTCCAAAAAAATTGCCGCTCTGGAGTCCCTTACTCTTATGTCATATGGTTGGACACATATATGTGGAAATCTCCTTATCACTGTGATATTTGCCACACCGCAACCAGTGTTCCTAAAAGCTGAGGAAATACATAGCTCAAATTCTAAGGCACTGAAATTGAGAAATTTTGTGCTTCAAAGGTACAAGCAGTGGTGACTGACATTACAAGTAACATGGCTTGGCAAATTTTAAGAGAAAATTACCCTCATTTGGTGAAATTCTGTTGTCTTGCCCATGGCCTAGTAAGATTCAAAAAAGTTTAGTAACGCATCTTTTGATGAAGCAATGGGGAAAATTCTCTCATCATACTTAAGAAGGCAAATTTTGGACAATGATGACTTTTGGGGAAAGGTGCAAGGAGAATATAACATTCTTAAACTGATTTCTGCTGCCATACTAAAGTTGGAAGGTGATAGATGCACTCAAGCTCTCAGAAGTGAGTGATATTTTCCCTAGTTTAGTGATACAAATCTCACAAGAGAAGACTAAATGAAATAAAATAGAAAATAATAGAATTTGGCTCAAATCCAATTCATTTAGCTGCTAATCTCAGGAGGAACTGTCAGATGCTTTGGACATAATTATGGGCATCGCTCAAAGAATTCCCAGTGTGAGTGAACTGGCCATTATGACAGATGTGGCAAAGTACAGAAATAAAGGCAAACTATGGAGTTGAGATTTGATATGGCTAGCTGCAAAAAACATGTCTCTTCTAACATGTTGGAAGGGTTATTGTGACTCAAGAAATGTATCCAGTATTGCATTGCAAATCTTAAGCATGCCTACAACTGCCTCTTTGTGTCAGTGAAATTGGAAGGCCTTTAGCTTGATAAAACAAAATAAAGAAACAAGACTTAGGAGTAAAAGAACATATAAATTGGTTTCACTTGCCCATGATCTCTCTGAACCAGGACCATTAACATCATACTCGGTAGAAATAATGGAATCAAGCTCAAGCCATAAGCTTGCTTCTACTATTCTATACATATCTGTAAGTAATAGAGTTGTGAGTTTTGATTGACTTATATATTTGATTTTGAAATTCCTGTTTGAAGACAGGGGGGGGAAAAGTAAGAACTCTAATGCTTTCCTGAACTTAATTTTAAGCTTTCACAATATAATAATGTAACAAATCATCTTCATTTTTATTATTAAGTGAAGACAATCCACCTTGTAAAAGAGGAAAAAATGTGGGTGGAATCCAATGCACATCTTCTTACTTTGTTCTATTTGGTATAGAATACTAGAAACAATCACACACACACACGCTTTAATATTTCATGATTATTGCCTACTTCCAAGTAGTTGTCACTTTTACAACTGTAAAACAAATGTTCTCTAGTGACTTTTTGACAAGGATGTTCATTCTAAACTTAGTTATAAAATTTATTAAAAGTAGTATACTATATACATGTACATTTTTGTGTAGGTGATCCAATTTTTCTCCCGCAAGTTGGACCAAACCAACTCAGACCTGAGTGTGACAGAGGTGTTGGCTACCATTCAACAGGGGGCCTTGCAATGGCCCCGAGAAAGGCTCAAGGTCGGTAGTGTGTATGAAGTGTCAACCTTTTCTCTATTCATTAATGTACAGAGTGTCAACCTCTTCTCTATTCATTAACGTATGGAATGTCAATCTCGTCTCTCTTCATTAATGTATGAAGTGTCAATCTCTTCTATATTCATTAATGTATGGAGTGTCAACCTTTTCTATATTCATTAATGTATGGAGTGTCAACCTCTTCTCTATTCGTTAATGTATGAAGTGTCAATTTCTTCTCTATTCGTTAATGTATGGAGTGTAAAGATCTTCTCTGTTCATTAATGTATGGAGTGTCAATATCTTCTCTTTTTCATTAATGTATGGAATGTCAATCTCTTCTCTTTTTCATTAATGTATGGAATGTCAATCTCTTCTATATTCATTAATGTATGGAGTGTCAACCTTTTCTATATTCATTAATGTATGGAGTTTCATCATCTTCTCTATTCATCAATGTATGTTTGTGTTTAACCAAACAAGAGGAAGTATAAAATCAACACTTTACAAATAGAGAGGAATGTAGAATTGCTGGTTTATATTAAATCTTCATCTTGATATTTGTAGGTATGCCAACTGTTTAATCTACTAAATCAAGAAAGGAAACAATTCAGGAATTTGCATTATGTGAAGGTTCTGGCATTAAATGGGCTGTTGATTGCCCCACTGTACCATCTGGTGTCTTAAGACTATTATGATTGTGACTTGGAGTGGAATTGACATAAAATGCATTGAGGTTGAACAATATAACGAGTTTATGAATTGATGAGTATTTAAGGGTGACTAGATATAAAGTTTTGGTTTAAATTAGGAGGGATATCCAGCACGCCTACCTAATTAAATATAGTGGAACCTGACTAATTCGAATTTCCGTAATTCGAAATCGTTTTTGGTTAAAATTTTTTGCTCTGTCCCGTAAATTTTGTATTAAAACAATGTTAAAAATTATGGATAGTTCGAATTTTGTTTTGGTTAGTTTGAACTTTTCGAAAGTTGTAATGTACTGTGCACAATTGTTTTCATACTTCTAGTGCTGTTCTATTTTTGGAAACAGCGGAGGTGACGTTGGAATGCGGTCATTACCCTTCTGTATTCCATTAGTCAGGGTGGTACCTCTCGAGCGGTTACATGCGCTATTCTTAGTGATTCGGTCAAAGCGATATTCTTGTGACGTGCGAGTTTATTTTGTTGTTTAGTTTTTGTTTAGTTTTAGTTTTTTTTAGTACATACTGTACAGTAGTATTTGTGTGTGTGTGTGTGTGTGTGTGTGTGTGTGTGCACGCGCGTGTGTATCATGATGTCACTGTCCAAGCCACAGTCCTATAAATAATTAACTTTGGCCGAAAAAGTAGCGGTGATAAAGGAAGTGGAAAAGGGACTTAAAAAGAAATCAGAAATTGCAAAGGCCTTCAGAATTTTCCTTAACACACTTTCAACATTTTTAAAAAACAAACCATTTTGAGCAATAAAAATGAGAGTGGACAAGATAGGAAAAGATTAAGAGGACCTGAAAACCCATATGTGGACAACTCTGTACTGAAGTGGTTCAAACAAGTGCGAGACAAGAAAGTCCCAGTGAGCGGCCCTCTTCTTAGAGCCAAGGCTGAACATTCCACATCTGAATTAGGAAAAACAGACTTCAAAGCGAGTGCAAGGTGGCTAGATGGATTCAAACAACGAAACTGAATTTCCTTCAAAGCTGTATGTGGTGAAAGCGGTGCTGTTGGTGTGTGTTCAACCGATAATTGGAAGGAAGACTTGAAAGAAATGATCCAGGACATAGAACCGAAAAACATTTTTAACCTCAATGAGACTTTTGCGTTTTTTTGAAAGTCACAACAATGTAAGTGATTCAATTTTCCAGTCAATAAATCAATTAGAATCATTCACTATGACTGAGAAACTTAAATCAGGAAAACAGATTAAAATCTCTGAGTTTTGAAAGAAATTGTGAACAGATTATATCCAAATAAGTTAAATAAAGTTTTTGAGCTTGGTTGCAAACTTAACTGTGTTTCTTTTCAATTTATTTCAAGCAACTTATTTAATTTGAATTTTTTCATGGTCCCTTCAAGTTCGAATAATCCAGGTTACACTGTACAAACATCTCGAAACACCACGCCTTACACCCCCAGATGACAATTTAACACAAGAACCAAACAGAAAATACTGTACCTGCCACTAGTAGGTCACAATAGTAAAAAGCAGCTTTTACTAGTGGCCACTAAACTAGCACTGTGTGACCCAGGCTTAAGAGATCAAAACTCAAAAAGCTGAAATGAAATATTTGTTTCATTTTTGTTTCTAAAACTATAATCTCAAAGTTCTCTTTTCGTAAGATAAGTAGTATAAAGGGCTGTTAAGATTATGGTGTTTTTTTTGTGTAACATTATAAGCGCAGTAGCAGAATGCATCTTGCCTCATGCAACTGACCTGTTTTCACTTTTGTTTCTCTTTCTATGCGTCAGAGATGTTATCCCAGAAAGTATTTCTTGCTGGCATTGCTGCAGCTATAATCATTTTACGGCGCAAAAAGAAATGGTGTTGTGATTAGGGATTTTGATGAGTATGATTGAACCACACATTTCAAAACAAGATATTACATTTATAGTCGTGTGTGATAACCATCACAACAATGGATGGCTCTGATAGTCATTGATGGATTCGATGGTTTTTTTCAATACTCCACTACATCACGGAAAACACAATTAGACAAACCAACGACACCACCTTAGACAGTTCTAAAGTGACTGGGGCAAGGATTATTGCATTGTGGTTCCCAAATATTTGGGTAGCACTTGCGCCTACTTGCATCTAGACACACAACTACATTTGGGGCATGTACCTGCACCTCCTGTTCACTTAGTTGCATACAGAATGTTGCTCAAAAAAGGCATAGTCTAAACACCCCTTTAAACTCTAATAGACAGTCAATTAAATATCATAGCCAATCCTAACATTAGACCATACACATAGCAAATATATTTTTTATCTTATTGTTTGCTACTAAATTTTTTTTAACGTACAATTTCTGGTTTTTCTCCCTCCTAGAAGTTTCCAGATCTCAAATTCAAGTATGTGGAAGAAGACCAACCAGAAGATTTTTTCATACCATATGTTTGGTCTCTGGTCTGTCGATCTTCTGGTCTCTACTGGAACCCCACCAACATAAAGCTCTTCTCTGCTGATGGGGGAGTGATCACAATTTGAATGTCCGGTGCATTATAGAGACTCTATTGCAGATACCAAGTCATTTGTTGATCGTGTTCAGATGTTATAACAGGGTTGGGGATGAAAAGTTGCAAAGTACTTTTACTGGTAAGATTATGGTTAGCAAAAAACTGCTTAAGAGGCCATCACATCACACAGATAATACAGAGCTTAGGAAGGTATTAGAGGTTGAACCAGGCATCACATCATTGTGTGTTTTTTGTAGTCATCATTAAAAAAACAATGAAATTGAGACAAAAATTTTATTTGGTGTGTTTAAAAAAATACGACAAAATTGGAAAAGGTTTATTTAAGAAATAAAAAACCACAGCAATTCCTGCTAAAGCGTTGGCCACAACTGGCTACAAGGTTGGTTTTCAACTCACCCCCTCAAGTTGCTGATCATGGATTTGTAAACATCATTATCGTTTGTTGAGTTTAGACACGCATGGGTTTCACGTTTACCTTTCTTTGTTTATATTTTTAGATTTGTTATGGTTTTTGTGTGTAATGGCATCTAAATGTATGTGTAATTCATCTACAACTCTAATTGCAAAGAAAAACAGACATTCTATTAGCCTCGCTGTTAAAATGGACACTACACAGCGTTTCGGATCTGGTTAGAGTGGTGCAGCTTTGAGCCTACTTGAAACTATTTCAGGGGGAGGGGGGGGTGTCCTTGGAACCTAACCCTTAGACTTTGCATTAATTCTTATGGGAAAATGTAACTTTTATAATACCTATTTGTTCTATTAAGTTGAGTTTCTCAGGAACTTAACACAATGTTATAGCAGGAATTGCTGTATTTCATTCATTGATCCTATTTTTTCTGTTACCAATTAAAGAATGCATAAAATCACACTTCAACAAGACTTCTGGTTTTAGCATAATCGTGTATTTAATATCACGGCTAATTGGCTTTAAGATGGTCTCTTAAGCTATTTCTAAACCTTTCAACTCTTTGTAAGTGTAGAGGATTAGTCTTTCTCAACTTCTTTTAATAATTCATTTATTGTAAATATTTTCGATATAATGTTGGCTATTTAAATAATTATATACTTATTTATTTTCAAAGAATCGATTTAGAAAGCTAAGCTTTTTTTTCCAGCCAAACCCTGATTTTAAATTAATAATTAGTTGGTTGTAGCGATTTAAAAATATTGAAACCGTGCAAATCATGATCACTTGTTCGTTCAACCAACAAAATGTGCCCTTTGTTTACCCTGAACGGTAGCAAGCTGGCCTTGTATTGTTCCACTATGGTGCGGTTTATAAGATAAAGCCATGGTGTTGACCGGCAAAATAAGACTGCTACATTTCAGGGTAAACAAGGTGTACGAGATGAGAGTTGAATATAACAAGACTGATTATCTATAGTTTAAATAATCGCCTAATGGCTTGAAAAATATATGAAAATGGTGTGGAAACACTGTACAAAAATGTAATGTAATTTTACTAAACTGACCCGGCCACAGGCTGGAAACAATAATTCATGATGAGATAGGCCTAATGATTATGAAGTTATAGGGAAGGAAGTTAACCTGAAAGGATAGTTTGTTTGGACCTTGATAGAAGAGTAAGGGAATATTTCCAAAAATTTGAAATAATATGTAACTGTGAAAGTGAAAAGTTGGAAGTGCGAAGAGTGGTTGAAGAGATAAGTTTCTTTGTTTCTATAAAGGTCTAATCTAACTATTCAGATTATTTCATATTGGTAAATACAACTTTTGGTTATGAGGATCTATCCTCTATTTTTCCTCTTTCTCTCTATTACTCATTATCAAAAATTAGGTTTATATATTTGGAAGAAGGTATAGGTGGATAGAAACATATAAAAGGAATGAACACAATCCAGCTTTTATAATGAAAAGAACATTGTTCACACTAGATAAAGAGGTAATGGCTGCCTCTTGTATAAAATCGATCACTACCACTCATTCCCCCAACCTAGGTTTCATTCTATCGAAACTCGTCAAGAGCGAGTATGAAACGTGCAATACAACTTAATAGGAGAGTAAACCAAAACACACAAAAGAGAGGAAAAGGAATAAAATAAAGGACAAACATAAGAAATTGACATTGGATGTGAATATAATATTATCTATATAAAGAAAACTTCCCTTCGCTCTATGAGGTTCAATTATATTATATTTGTAAGAAGGTACAGGAAAACTGGAGAGAAACATATTAAGGAACAAACACAATACAACCTCATAAAGCAATAGGAGGTTTTCCTTATAGAGAATAATTAAAATTAAAAACACAACTGTTATAATCAAAATGAGTGGAGTAAATTAATAAATAACAATAGAATAATTTACAGTTAGAATTATAAACATAAACTTGTAGTCAATAGTAAAAAGAGGAAATAATCAAAATGTGATTAAAATGTCTATAAAGTTTAAAAAGTTTATAAAAATTTGAAAAATAAAACAAAACTATCAATTAATCTGTCCATCATGCCTTTGTGTACTTTTTATTGATTGATTTTTATGTCATAATCAGCCTTAAAAAGTGGAGTGTTTTTGACTCTTTTGAATTATAAAAAACACTTGTATCACCACCTTTTTTCCTCCACCCGCTATTGCCATCTTTATTAATCTTTCATTTGTCCCTACCACCTCCACTTACAGCCCTTTTCTCACTTCAAAGCCTATTCCGTTTCTCCTTCATCGTTTGCCATCCAATGCAAAAAAAGTAGCCTTTCCTTAATTTCCTCGTGCTGCTCCCTCTCCACTTTTCCGGTCTGTGTGCCAATGTTAGAGTCCCTATTTGTATCATAGCTTATGGTTGTCAACAATTTTTCCATTCTGGCATTTTACTTTATTTTCTAGAGTGTTTTGGTTTGTTTCGGCCAACAGCTTACTAGTCCTGTCGTGGCCTACACCTGAGTATCAGGGCTGCCGCTCATAGGTCCTCAGGTAGACCTTCTCTTGGTGATAACTTTCCCTAACCGAGGCTATGGGTGTTGATGATGACTTAGCTTATCATCACCAACCCTCTCACGCCCAGCCCACCAATCTAGGATCCATTTTACCCAAGCATCCCAAATTCAAATCTTGGAAAAAATTGAACAATAAAGAAATTAGAAATAGTAAGTGAAGTGAATTTAAAAATAAAAAAAGTTAGGATGCATTCGTTATTACCTTTATACATTCCATTAATAGTAGAAGAATTCAATTTTAGGTAAAGTAAAGTTGATAATTATGTCAATCTAGCATAAATAAACTTAGGTATATATGATGCAATATAACATCAAAATTTAAGTTTATGAAAAAGTTTGATAATACAATCACAAGTCAATATCATTTGAAGAAATACATAATACAATGACTTAAGCCCTAACCAACATTTAAAAAGTTTTAAACATTTAAAAAATATTATTAAAAATTGTGAACTTTTGAGTTAAATTGCTTTTAGCCAGTAATATGACAAGATAATCCAAACATGTATATGTTAATTGTCCTGCGTTGAAATGGGAATAAATTTGTTTTTTTTTAACAGAAATTAAAAACGTTAGTGTAAAATTGAATTCATTCCATAGCTTGTAATCCCTTGTTTCTTTGAACGCTGCATTCCCTACAACATATTGGGCTTCTACATGTTTCGATGCAGCACTGGCATCACCATCATGAGGCCTGATTGTAGATCACTCCCTTGCGCTTGTCTGGCATATCCCTGCTAGAAATCAGGCTTCTCACATTTTTTTTAAAAATGCTCCCACTTTCCTTCCTCTATCACTTATTTCTCTCCTGTTCCTTCTACAATCCTCTACTATACTGCCCAAATACTTGAAACTTTTTACTATCTTTGATTGCTCCCCTCTCACTGTCACGCCACCGTCAACTGGGTGACTTTGTCCCAATATTCTCCAATTTGTGAGTTTCAGTGCTACCTAATATATATATTTAATACAAAAAACTCCTAATACATATTTTCCTTTGACTTTATTTAGTTGGAAACCTATTGAATATGATATCTTTGTGATTTTTTTGTTGTTGTTTAAGGTTTTAAATTCGTTCTTTTTTTTTTTTTAAAGTGTTAACAAAGTCAGACAGACTTGGGGTGACTTTTCCCCACATAATAGGTTATAATGTAGTTTGCATTGAGTGTGAATGCTGTGTCAAAGTCAACTCACATGTTCTAAGATATAAGTGAAAATATTTATTAATTAATCAAATCTTCAATACAAAAACTCAGGTTTTAACAACATTATAAGGGTTTAAAAAAAGAAGCTAGGGTGTGGAAAAATAATATGCATTACGTTTCATCGTAGTTCCATATATTTGATGGAGGAACGCCTTCAACTTCTTTCTTTAGATGTTCTAGTATATGTATAATAAAAGTCTTGTGCACCAGAAAGCTTTGTAAGCAACTGAGAAACAACTGAAGTGCGCAGCCGCCATGAAACAGACAAACGAGTGTAGTGTCAGTGTTGCGATGTAACGGCTGTGAACTGACCCTATGACATTCGCTGTTATAATGTGACCTCAGTTAGCACTCACATACATAACAAATGGCGATGAAATAGTGGAAACGGACACATAATGTTCAGTTAATTTGTGTATGTGTATAATTTAATAATTAATTGGTTGGAACATTATTAATTATTGGCCATTATGTTTGAACGACAGGAATTAAACGTGAGTGAGACCTCAACATGCCCGCTATACTTGACACAATTAAAAAAAAGATATATCGAAGAACATCGTTGATGATACGCAGAAGATAGCCCATTTTGTGTGTAGTTGTGGGTTAGATACGTTGAAAATTCTCAGTGACGAATTTGGGACACGCGATTTGAGTGAGATTCCATTTGTAAAACTGATTGATCAGCTGACTACATGGTTCGCACCTCGGCCCAATGAGACAGTGCAGTACCACCTGTTCACCCGCCGACGCCAGCAGATAGGGGAGAGTATAGATGTGTTTGCCACAGATCTTCGCCGAATCGCTGATGGTTGTGGTTTTGGCGGTGAGGTGGTAATGGAAAAGATGTTATGTAATCAATTTGTTTGCGGATTGGCTAACACTCAGCTACAGTAACTATTTTTTATCAAGCCCGACATAACATTTAACATAGCAATAGAAGCTGCCAAAGCGGCTGAAGTTGCCAGGAAATATGTAGAGTATGTACGGGATGAAGCAACAACACACGGAGTTGTGTATGGGTTGGTAGCCAGCCCCAATATAAATCTACTTTCCAGCGGACGCGCCGACAGGACACAAACCGCGGGTCACAGCCGCAAGTAGGAAATCTACCCTTAAGTAGAGAAGGATCTGGCCAGGAAAACCGAGGGAGAAGAACACGACACTTCTTTCGGGGACAGTGTTTGAGATGTGCAGGGCAACACAAACACGCCGCTGTACGGTGGATCAAAACAAACTTTACTGTACAGCTTGTGATCGAAGAGGGCATGTGGAGTCTGTTTGTCTTTCAGGAGACGCGGCACGGTAGGCGTACAGCAAGGGCACACCAGGTAACGGATATAACAGAGCCTCATAAACAGGATTACGAGGAGCTATTAATAGAAGGGCTGGAGCTATATAATATTAAAGACGTATCGAAACACAGTGTGCCTGACACCAAAAAGCAACCCACAATGCCAGCGATAAAACTGTCCCTGCGCATAGACGGTATGTTTCACACCATGGAGGTAGACACAGGGGCAGCCCTGAACGCTCATCTCGAGGAAACTTATAAAATACTGTGGCCTCATCAACCCAAGTTAGAGTCTTTGGACTTGGATTTGTGTACCTGGGCAGCTGACACACCACTTCGACTACTAGGCTCAAAATCAGTAGAGGTTCAATTTAAAGAAAGACGAGTGACCCTAACCCTGTTAGTAGCCACAGGCCATGGACCCAGTCTACTTGGAAGACCGTGGTTTGAGCCCCTTTGGCTCACAGTTCACAGGCTAAATGTTGTAGGGTACACCTTAGCGAACATGTTGCTCCTACAAGCATTAATAGCCAACAAGAATTACCGGTACATGGATACAAGACAAACAATAAGGCTACAGTGCAAAATACCCTCCTTACTCCGAGTGAGGTTAATAATTTAAGCACCTTGGTTCAAGGTTACTCTGCGGTGGCCGACCCCACATATGGAGAGTTTAATGGGCCAATGGTGAGACTGGAGCTGGATCCATCCATACCACCAAAATATTGTAAGGCCGGGCAAGTACCATCTGCGTTAAGAGACAGAGTGGATAGGGAAATTCAAAGGCTAGTTGATCTTGGGGTGTATGAGCCAGTGACATACTCTATATGGGCCACACCATTAGTTATAATTGAAAAAGGAAATGAGGAGCTTCGTCTTTGTGGAGGGAGTGGCAATCCTACTGGATGACATAGTAGTGGCAAGTAGAACGTTCCAAGAACACAAGGACAAACTGAGTCAGGTGCTTCAGCGACTCAGTGATGCAGGCCTTCGAGTCAAAATAACAAAATGTCAGTTTGGAGTCCCAGCAACAACCTTTTTGGGATAGCGAATTGATGCTTTAGGCCTACACCCAATATCTGAAAAAATGAGTGATATTCAGAATGCCCCAGAACCTGAGATTAAACACAGTGACAGTCATTTTTAGGGTTGCTGAATTTTTATTAGCGTTTTCTACGCAACAAAACTACTATCCTGGAACCACTTCACACCGTTTACTGGACCACCACAGTGAGTGGAACTGAACGCAGGATCATAGGAAAGCCATGGATGCAGCTAAAAGGCTATTAATATCAGCACCGGTCTTGGTTCACTATGATCCAAACGAACCTGCTGGTTTACCTATGATGCCAGCCCTTATGGAATTGGAGCGGTACTAGCCCACATAATGGAAAATGGAACTGGTGCGCCAATAGCATTTGGGTCTAGGTCGCTCGTCAAAGCCGAACGCAACTATTCACAAATAGACAAAGAAGGCTTAGCTCTGGTCTATGGGGTGACAAAGTTTCGACAAAACTTCCTCTGTAGCAAATTTACAGCAGTGACAGATCACAAACCACTTTTAGGACTTTTAGCTGCTGACAAACCCATTCCAGCAGTGGTTTCGTCTCGCATGCTCAGATGGTCATTAATCCTCTCAGCTTACGACTACGACCTGCAGTATCAAGCTGGCAAGAAAGTGGGGCATGCAGATGCTCTTAGCAAACTACCAGAACCCACTGAAAAAAGAGCTTACCCAGAACCATTGGGCGTTTACTTACTGGATATATCAGATGAAGGAGTCTTCATCCCAAGTGGCGTACGAAACAGAAAGCGACACTGTATTGGGCAAAGTTAAAAAAATTGATTGAAACTGGGTGGCCAGATTGTAATCCTGGGCCAGACCTAACACCGTTTTGGACGTTACACCAGGAACTGAACACTTCAAGAGGGTGTGTGATCAGAGGATTTCTAGTCGTCATACCAACATCCTTAGGACCAGCAGCTTTACAGCTGCTTCATTACACCCACCTGGGAATCGTAAACACAAAGTATCCAGCACGCAGTTCAATGCGGTGGCCAAACATAGACAAAGAAGTAGAAGCAACTGTACGAGGCTGCAATACCTGCCAAGAAGTTAAACATAACCCAATCAAGGCTACAACTCATCCTTGGCCAAACCACAGCAAATCATGGTCCAGAATTCACATTGACTTTGCCGGACCAGTGGAAGGACACACACTACTCCTGGTAGTGGACGCAAATTCCAAATGGGTAGAAGCCACCACAATAAGCTCAATAACAGCTGAATCACTTATCAAGAACATGCGAGAGATTTTCACAAGACACGGCATTCCAGACACACTAGTTATTTACAATGGTACACAGTTAGTGTCTGCCGAGTTTGCTGCATTCTTGAGGAAAAATAGAGTCATACATGTGAAAACACCGCTATTTCACCCTTCAAGTAATGGGCAGGCTGAACGGGCAGTAGAAACTATAAAAAAACTGCCTAAAACATGTCAAGGGATATTGGCATACACGTCTTGAACGTGTTCGTTTTAGCCACAGAATCAATCCACACGCAACCACCGGAGTAACTCCGGCAGAATTGCTTATGGGTCGTAAACTACAAACGACTCTATAAGTACTCTATCCGGACCACACCAAACATCACACGGGGAAGGCAAGAAAGAGACAAACAAACACCCTAAGCGACACTTACACCTAGGAGATAAAGTGTGGATTCGGGAATATTCTGCCAACCATCTCAAGTGGACCCAGGGCACAGTGGAACAATCCTTAGGGGAATGGATTTATGAAGTAACCAACAAGGATGGTCGTGTACAGAGAAGGCATGTTTACCACAGGGCTATATAGTAAGGGCTGTCTCACTACGGCTCTGGAGGTGGTCCTCTCTCATTCAAGACGTGACGTCACCGGCCTGATGGAGCTCGAATGACACACAAAGAACGCTCGAAAGTTCCAAAACATAACTCACATTTTCTCGTAAACTACTTGAACAATCACTGCCATTTTTTCAGAATTTGTTATAACAACTTTTTAAGACATGAAGAAATTATTAAAATTCCCATATTCCAATTGGTTTGATTTAAAAAAATTGTTTTCTAATTAAAGAACTATAATGAAGTTTTTATTGCAGACACATTTTCACTCTGTTGAAAAGGTTTT
>CABFWO010000201.1:371889-393429 GCA_902155825.1 Timema genevievae
AAGCAGAAGATGGCTTAGATGATTTACAGTCCACTAACGATACTATTGAAAATAAAGTCAAGTGTGAGTTGGCTAAACAAGAGATGACTATTAATAATAGTACAAATAACCTAGATGTAACAGATTCTGAAATCGTCACAAATGACCAGACAGATGAGTATAATTTTGATAATTATGACGAAGACAATGATAATACCAATTCTCTATTTGGTATTGGCAATATGACTGTATTTGCTAGCAATCATAAGGACCCTTATGTGACAATTGCAGACTCTGAAGATGAAGATAGCGAAGAAGAAGATGACATTATTAAACCAGATGACAACTTGATTGTGGTTGGACATGTTGATGGGGATGCCAGTATTCTAGAGGTTTATGTCTTTAATGTAGAAGAAGATTCACTTTATGTTCACCATGATATAATGCTACCTTCAATTCCCCTGTGCCTGGAGTGGCTAAGTAAAGATTTGGGTTCCAAAACAGAAAGCAATTTGGTTGCGGTTGGTTCTATGGATCCAATCATTGGCATATGGGACTTGGACCTTGTAAATTGTCTAGAGCCAGTCTTTGAACTAGGTCAAAAACGTGTGAAAAATAAGAAAACTAAATGCATTGGACATAGAGATGCAGTTTTGGACATAGCTTGGAATGAATCTTTAACACACATGTTGGCAAGTGGTTCTGTAGATCAAACCGTGATATTATGGGACTTGGACACAGGTAAAATGACATCGAGCTTCACTAAATTTCAAGAGAAAGTTCAGACATTACAATGGCATCCTAAAGAAATGTGTGCTTTACTGACTGGTTCCTGTGATGGTTATGCACGTCTGATTGAATGTCGTTCTCAGCAGGCAAAGGAGTGGAAAGTTAGTGGTGAAGTAGAACGTGTTGTTTGGGACCATCATAGTGCATATAGTTTCTTAGTTGGTACAAGCAATGGATATATCGAGTACCTGGATGCACGCGCCAATAAACCCATTTGGAGTACACCTGCTCATGAAAAGGAAGTAACAGGTTTGGTCCTGAGTAGCAAATGTCCTGGATTGTTAATATCAACTGGTAATGAAGGTGTTATTAAGATATGGGATATAGACACATCTGGGCCAGTGTTTATAAGTGAAAAAAAACTCAAGTTGGGAGCACTGCAGTGTCTGGATGCAAATCCAGACCTTCCGTTCATAGTGTGTGCAGGAGGGGACTGTAAGAGTAATAACTTCCATGTAATGAATCTGGCAAAAGAAGATCCTGCGGTGAGAGAGAGGTTCGCTGCCAGACAGATGGTGGAGCAACCATCTGTTCGGACAAGTACAGAAGACAAAATTGAGGAGGTTATGGAAATAGCTGAGGACACAACTAATGCATTTCAATCACTTTCTCTAGAACATGTATCTCTTGAAACCAGTCATTTAAAAACTAAGGCCAAGAAAAAGAATTACAAAAACAAATAGGCCGATTGTGATACTGAAGGCTACCTTTGATAAATTACCTTAATAAAGAGTTTGAATTATATTAGTTATTTATAATAAAATTATTTTAAAATCCACAATACATTCATTATTATATCTTGTATGTTTTTTAAAAATCGCAACAAGTGTTTTTAATATTAAAGTAAGCCTAAAACTTTTTTTTTTTAATTTACCCTTTCCTAACATAATATAATATCAGTCTTATTGACATATGTTACAACCTAACCTCACACGGACAGCTGTTAAAGTGTTATAGGGCCTACACATCTATTTTCATATATGGTATAAACATGTACATTAGTTAGGCTACACCAGAGAAATAGAGAAAGGTAGAATTGCCTTTGCGTGGAGAGAGAGTGGGAAACCATTAATGAAAATTAACAGCCTCATTGCACCTAAACGGGATTCCAACTCCGTTAACCAGCAACAGTCTAACACAAGGGTGGCAGGTTAGAAAATGTGACCAATGATGTGGGTATTAACTATGTTGAAATTATTACCGTAGACTTTTAGAGTTGAGCTTGGAAACACTCTCTCTTGTTGTAAGTTGTTCAATTAATGTTCAAAAAGAATCATAAAGAACTGCCACTATTTTCTGAATACAAAAGTTGCTGTGTTTTCCACACAGTTGAGAGAATAAGGCCTCTATTTAAAATTATTTCTTTAAGACATGCTATTGGTGTTTGGTAATTGGATGTTTTGTTATTGATGGGGAAAGGTTTCACACCTAATGTTTCAAGGAAGAAAAAAGGGGGGCTCTAAGACCTGTATTATAATTAATTAAAGTAGGTAGGCCTATGTTTCAATCCACTTTTTCTTCCTTACAAAGGCCTATTATTTACAGTAAAGTTTACAGTACAGTAAATACGCCAGTATTTTTTTTTTATTAAAATTCTGTTTTTTCCAGAATCAATCAAGTCCATGTGTTTTCCAGATGTGTGGCAAGCCTGTCATATAACTTAATATCCGGGTGGGTGTTAAAAAAATAATCAAGCCTTTTAGAAACATTCTGCTGGCTACAACAATACACATTACCTAATCTAACAACCTAACCTTAACAGATTAAAATAAAGTATATATTTGTCGGTTAATTATATTCAGTAAGAATGGTTAAATTGAGATTAAGCCAATACAAGTCTATTTTTATTAAATAAATTACAACATTTATTTACACTAATATGTTTTAGTGAATATTGTTAAAACTTTTCGGTATTAGTTTACCTTTGATCAATCTTCTACTTTAAAACTTATGTCTGTTGAGCCGGGACCTCTGAAAAAAGCTACATACAAGGCCATGGCAGAAAACAGGCTTGGACAGATAAATACCAACCCTATCCGAAGTGTGACCTTGTGACCAGGGCTTTTGAGTTCAAACACCAAGCCTTCGACTTTTCTATTTTTCTACTGTTCAACTTGACTCCTTCATAAATGGCTAATATATATTAATTATTAGCCAATAACAAATTTACTGCAGTAAAATACTCCAATACAGATTACTTCATGGAAAGCTTCTTTGGCATTATGAGTTTATATTTGAATAAATGTGTCAGTCAAACTTACAAATATTAGCCCTAAAAGTAAAAAAGTATTAAATTTAATTATACCTTTATCATAATATGATGAAGGTATAATTTAATTTAATACTTTTATGTTTATTATAAGTTTTTATTTTGAAGCAAGAGTGAGTCGGTACATTTTTAACTACTCCAACTCCACCCAAAGCTGCTTTCGTCTCCACAGCCCTAGTAATGACTTATTAAGCCATTAAGAAAGCCAATCTCATTGGGAACTGTCTCCCTCACGAAGTGAGTAGAGATGTTAGGGTCTACAGGTGCCAAATCAATTTTTGGTATCAAACACATTGCCTTGAGATGAAACTGTTGAAAGTGTAGAATGGGTTAGACTTCTCCAATTTTGTCACTACTAGGCGGGTTCCATTGCATTGGCTCTGTTTGGTAACTTATATAAGTTCCTAAAGAGCATTATTATACTGACATTTTTTGAGTTTAACATGTGTGTCAGCATACATGAGAGTGTCGGTTTAAAAAACTCTGCTGGATAGTTGTATTTTTTCTGATCATTCTCACAGTTGACTAGAGTTCACACAAATGTAACAATGGACCTCTCCTTAAAAAAAATACTCAATACCTGCTCATTTATATGAAAAACTTGTGAGGCGTATAACCCAAATGGTGTTTAAGACACAGCACTGAAAAACAACTTAAGACATTGCCTAAATCAGTGATGAGCAAACTTTTCAGGGAGTGGGACAAAAGAAACAAGTCATGCGGGCTAACACAGTTTATTAAAAAGTTAGTGATAATGTAGTGGGCTAGCCAGTCCTGGCCCGTGCACACCAAATTTGCTTGAGAAAATCATTTCACAAAATAAAATATACATGGATATCTAATTATATATATATATATATATATTAATGTTATAACATAATTTGTTACATACCACACCTCGGGAACATTGCTGAGTAAGAACGGCTCCATCGGAAGAGTTGCACACACGGGCCTCTGTTAAAATCTAGATTTGACTCCACTAAACTATCTAACGAATTGAATGGATTTCTGCGTGAATCGTGAGGGTGTGTACGTCATGGCCAGGTGCCTATGTGCTGTTCTCAACGTCGAGGGCAATAACTTTCTGGGCATGAGATATCAAATTTGGGAAACTTGATTTCAATAAGGACTTGTAGAATTAAGTTTTGGCACGTTGAGAAACAAATGCTTCAATTGTGTTTTACATTGCAATTCATTTAATTCAAGCTGAGTGTAGTGGGTGATTTGTGTATTATTTAATCTATGGACACTTGTCAATAAGTTATAAAATATAAATAAAAACAAACGAGTTCTAAATTAATTTTTTTAACACTTTTTAATCGGAATTTAGAATCCTTTCGCGGGCCGCATTTAACATGTTCACGGGCTGTATTTTGCCCATCACTGGCCTAAACACATGGTGGTCATGTTAGAAAAAAATGAAAGTTGGATGACTCAACCTATTTCCAGAGTTTTTGTTAACTATCGAGCAATGTTCCAATATCCCCACTGACATTTCTTTGATATTTTCATTCAAGCTGCGACTTCACCCAATTTCACGAGACACTGTAGTCACTGTTGATTGCCCCCACATTATTGTTGAACTTGCACATTTTAAACCCCATTCTCAGGTGAGAGTATTTAATGCCGACCTGGCTGATTGCTATCCTATAAACATGCAGAGGAACTGGTAAACATTGCCTGAAGTCAGCTGAGAGTGAGTAATTCTGAATGCACAAATGTTGAATCAGATCGCCATACATTACTATTATTTTTTTTTAACAAAATACAATTCAAAAGTAATTTTTACTTTTTGACTTGGTCTGAAATACTTAGGAAATAACACTTAATACCAACGCACAACCAATTTATTCATAAAATTGCACCCATTTGCAAAAAATAAAAAACAACTACTATGAAACAACTTAATAAGGTTTAACAAGATCATACTTGTAATAATTAATAAGTTTCTAAATGAAAGAAGACAAAGGAAAGAATGCATTTGATCATTAATTTAAATAACTAGAATTGTCTAAATATTTTAATCGCCCCAAACAAACCAAATCAAGTCAAATAACAAACACTAATTTAAAGGAAAAAGTAAGTTGGTTTTCTTACTCAGAGCTTCTAAACACTAAAGCCCCATGGTAAGTAGCTTTACTTGTGTTTCTATCCAACCAAGAAAACCCATTTCATGGTACTCTCATTTATATTTTATTAATACCTGTAGTCTAGAAAACTGAGACTAATGGCTGAAGGTTTTTTTGTGGTGACATGACACCTATTTGTAGAAGTTGGCACCATCTTCGCCAAAAAATGGTGGATGCTCAGTCGGTACGACTCGATTTCGGGCTGTTACCATTGAGTTTTTTATAAATATTGTACAGAAGTGGAATTTCCTAAATGATTTCCCACTCTACCTACAAGTAAATGAGAGTACTTTTTCTCCAAATTCTAGCTTCTCATTCTAACCCCTTTAGTGTATAGATGGAGGTATTCTGGATGTTTTTTTAAGATGTGATGCACACGCAAAAAAAGGTGCCTAATAAAATGAAGGGATTTTCAACTTTTAATGATTTGCTTTAAAATAACCCAATGACTAAATGATAGAAATTTATGAAAATAGGGGAGGGTAAATATTTTACTTCACCAAAGTATTACCACAATGTCAAACAATTTTTGATGACGGTTTAGTGGTTTTTCCTCTCTCTCATATCCCCCCTTTATTTATCAAGGAATTATGATGAAATATAAAAACTTTCTTTTTAAATGTGTGTGTGAGACTTTCTTTCAACAGCTCTCACAGTATATGAAGAAAAAAAAAGAAAGATGTTACCTTTGTGCATTAATTTCGTCCCACATTTTCTCATCTATAGTTCCTATTCTTTCTCTCTTGTCTACATCCATCAATCTAATTTCTTGTCTTTTCTCCCTCTTCCTATTTCTTACCTGGCTATATAACACCTTCTTACATCCTTCAATGTCCGGTTCAAGCATCTCTATCCATTTATGCATCCAACCCTACTCTCTTTGCTCTTTTCTTCTTGTGTTTCCTCATTCCCATACTTAAAATACCTTTTGAATGCTTTCTTATTCTTCTTCACTGGTTCCTTCACCCTGTCGTTCCACCTGGGTGTCTCCTTCCACTTCCTCTTATCCTCCCACATACCTCCTTTGTAGCTCCCATCACACTTTTCTAACATTTCCCATTCTACCTCTACACTTTGCAACTCATTATTGCACATTAAGCTTTTGGCTTTCTTAGTTAAAGCTCTTTCCTCTTAATTTTTTAGCCTCCACGCCTTTATTCTTCTTTCTTGTCTTGCTACCTTTCTCTACATTCTCATCCCTTTATGTCTGCCTCCAACAACCTGTGGTCACTATCTAAGGACAGAGTTGGTATTGCCTTGATGTTTACAGTCTGCCTTTTAATTTTTCCATTCAAGAGATAGTAGTCTATCACCAACCTTTGCTTTCCAGTCAAACTGTATCTAGTGATCTTATGGCTTTTTGTTAGGCTGGGTTTATATTCATCCATAACGCATAACTTATAATGAATAATATATAGCAGATAGTGGACAAAAAGTTGAAATAAATTTTTTTCAATGATAGCATTTACAGGGTTCCCACCCTTAGGATACAAAAATATAGGACATATTTGAAAAATGTATAAGACACTTTCAACAAGCATGTTTAAAAAAAAATAGTGTTTAATTAACGTTATTCATTCAAATGAACCTTTTATTGACATATTTTTTTAGACAGTGCCTTTAAGTGATAAGAGGTTAGGCCATTTTCTACTAATAAAAGACAATCAAATTAAGATGTTATATACTATTGCATTATAAACCGCTGTATTTTATTTATGAATTGTGCACTGTGCGCTATATACACTATTTACTATTTGCACTATGCATGAATATAAACCCTGCTCTCTTATACCAAATGTTTGCCACTTTAATTTTATTTCTTGCACATAAATCCAAAAGCCTTCTAACTCCCTCTCCCCATCCTTCTTTCCTAACAACTCCTAAAATCCTCTTCTTTTTTCCTACCTTTGTGTTTAAGATACCCCATAATTAGCTTTCCCTAGTTTCTCATGTCCTTTTCTTCTGCTGGGCACCCTACTACCACCTTTATACCTCTGTTACTATCCTGTCAGTCGTCCATACAACCTACGCCTGCAGCCCTTCTCTCACCACAAAGTCTACTCTGTTTATTCTCCCTTCATCATTTCCCACTCAATGCAAAATGTAGCTTTTCCTGAATTCCCTTATGCCGCTCCCTCTCCACTTGGTCTCGCTAGGCCCAGGACATCCTATCTCCTCCTCTCTTCCAGTCAGTGTGTTGTGTGTTAATGTTATTTGCTCGAATGCTTTGATTGGTTTTGGCCAATGGCTTACTAAGCCTTGAATAAAGAATTTTATTATTTTAAAATTACCAACAGCGAGATTCAAGCGCATTTCCAAGGTTTGTTCCTGATGCTCAAAATTCAAGCATGATTCCCAGTTTTACCGATGAGTGGCCACCCTTTAGTACCAACACAAGGTTTAGAGCAGGGAAGAGGAAACTTTTATTCTGAGGGATGGACTGAAAACACCAATGAATCGTACACTGTTAATAAGATAAGTGTTTGTGTGTACCCCTATATTGTGTACAAACATGGAGTTCATATTCATAATCACTGGAATATTCAAATTATGTCAGATCACACATCTTATATACGTGGAGAAAATCGTCAAAGCATTTTTGAAAAAAAATTCTTTTAAGTTGTGTGTGTTAATTCTTTTACAGTTCCTTTTTAGTAAACAATACTAATGTGTAAAGGTATAAGAAGGCCATAAAAATAGTTTTGCAAGTTGGAAATGAATCAAGGGCTGGAGTTGCCCCATCCTTGTATAGATATTTGAAATATCTAATTCTCTATTTTGTTTTGTTCTAAATATGCACAATCGATAAAAAAATATTAAGAATTATAAGTTTTTAAAAAAAAATTATATATTCCTTGGGTTTAATCAAATGATAAATAGAATTGTATTTTATATAAAGTTTTTTTAGCTTATATTATTTACTTCATGACATGTACCTAGAATAAATAACACTTCTAAAATATAGGTTGATATCAAAAGTGGTGGGATAGGATTCCAATAGCAATTAAAACACAACAATTATTTTAAACTAATGACAAAAAGATGGTACAATTTAATTTGTATGGTTACTCAATAAACATTACATACATATATTGCTTTCACCACATTCTTCCTTACACAAATAATAGACCAAGAAAACTAGAAACTTTGGGCCGCCATATCACTTGCGTCAATACCTAACATGGCCAGGTCCAAATCGTCACTAGACGATTTTGGTTTACTCTCCACTTTCTTGGCCTGCACTTCTATCTTATCTTGTTTTTCTATTATAACAGGCCGTTTCTTCTTTTTTGTGTATCCACGAGGTGAACGTGGGCCCCTCCCTTTATCATGCATGCTTGGTGGACCATGCATTTGAGGTGGCCCCATCATATCAGGTGGGCCATGCCATGGACCCGAACCTTGTGGACCCATCATATCATACATACCTTCCATATCTGGGTGCCCCATTGGGGGTCCATGCATGGGACCACGTGGGTCCATGCCATGCATATCAGGCCCAGGACCGTGCATAGGACCGCGCGGGTCCACGCCATGCATATCAGGCCCAGGACCGTGCATAGGACCGCGCGGGTCTATGCCATGCCTATCAGGCCCAGGACCATGCATGGGACCACGTGGGTCCATGCCATGCCGATCAGGCCCAGGACCATGCATGGGACCACGTGGGTCCATGCCATGCATATCAGGCCCAGGACCATGCATTGGACCAAGTGGGTTCATGCCATGCATATCAGGCCCAGGACCATGCATTGGACCAAGTGGGTTCATGCTATGCATATCAGGCCCAGGTCCATGCATCGGACCCATTCCATGAATGTCTGGCCCTGGCCCATGCATGGGTCCTGGGGGCCCCATATTATGCATGGGTCCTGGTGGCCCCATATTATGCATGGGTCCCATTCCGTGCATGTCTGGTCCAGGGCCAAATGGGCCCATTCCATGCATTTGTGCTCCAGGAGTCATCAACAGTGGACCTCGAGGAGGTCCGAAGCCTTTCATGATTTGCTGTTGAGCTTGCATTACATTTGTGCCAGGGTTCATAACCTTGGCTTGAGATTCCACAGTTTGCCACTCTCCCATCATTGTGGTATCAGGTTCCATGGACTGGTTAGTTGTCTGCCATTGAACTGTGCCACCACCCATGGGTGCCGAGCTCTGATTCGCAGTTTGCCACTGACTCACGCTCATAGTAGATGGATTTGAGCCTGGAATTACGGGCTGCCATTCACCAACTCCACTTTCCAGGGGTTCAGTTCCCTCTTTTGTAGACATGTTGGAATCCATTGGTGCTTGTCCTGGGTACAATATGTTTAGAGCTTCTTGGAAGTCTTTAGGTAGAATTTTACTACTGGACTGCTCCAATGGTTTCTCTTCTATAGTTTTTTCCAGTGCTTCAGTTTTGTCAGAGTCATTGGTTATTTTTTTCTTTATCTTTTTCTTTTTTGTTGTTGGAGTTACCAAATTTGTGATAGATTCCGCCGAGTCAATAGTGTCCTTGACAATAGGCAACTGCTGAAAGGTTAACCCAAATGATTGTTTTGAGATTTCCACACCCTTCATGTCATTAGATTGCACTAAAGAGCGGGCTAATAAGTTTTGTGTGGGTGGTGGGGGAGGTTCTGGTATGTCTAACACTTCTTTAGCATTCTCCTGGTTTGACTCAGACTTGATTTCCACTGCAGGTTTCTTCTTTGTCTGCATATGTTTCAGAATAGGCATTCGTCCAATGAATGGAAGCTTTGATTTAGTCAGGGTCATTATAGGCGGTTTCTTAACCTTCTTTGCAGCTGATTCAGCTGCTTGTTTTTCAAACTGTGTTTCCTCATCATTTTCATCTTCTTGATCCTGAACACCAGCTTTAGTTTCCACTGCTGTTTCTTCAATTTTTTTCCCCTCCTCCACTTCTGATACCTTCTGAACAACCTTTTTCTCGAGAGACTTTAACTCTGGTTCCTCCTTTGATCTAATTGGTGTTCCTTTGTCACTCTTGTTGCTTGTGGAACTATCTCGTCTAGGTGGAGTTTTGTCCCTGCTTAGAGGGTCAAACCTTGAAGATCTACTACCACGTCGATCTGATCGGGATGTCTTATTGCGGTCCTGGGAGTCCCAGCGAGACCTATCATCCCTTCTTCGCCCCCCTTGATTTGTTGGTGACCTGAATCCTCTGCGGGAATCATAGTGATCCTTGTCATATTGGTGTCCGTCCCTATATTTGTCATCCTTGTTGTATTTGTCAGCCTCTTGCCTCTGTTTCACACGATCTTTTAAGTTGCTGATCATCTTTTTATCTCCTTCGGATACTTCTTGTTTGCTGTCTGACATCCACTCCTTCAGCATTTTGTCATCAACAGAGGTTATTTTAGGCATCGGCAGTTTAATTGGAGGTTTTGCTTCGTTTGTCTCTTGCTTGGTTGTGGTTTTACCTTCTTCCTTTTCAGGAGAATCCCACTTGCTGCGGGGCATTTTGACAATAGGTTCTGGTACCTTCTGGATAGTTTGCTCTTTCTGTGTGTTCTGCTCTTTCTGAGTAAATTGAGTCTTCTGTATGCTCTGCTCTTTTTGTGTGTTTGGCTCCTTCTGGGTGCTCTGCTTTGCTTTGTTTCTCATAGTAACATGGATGCTACGTGATTTCTCTGCGAGTTTATCTTTAGGAATGAACTCTTCCTCACCACCGCTACTTGAAGAACTGGAAGAACTAGAGCTGGAGCTGCTACTAGACGAGCTGCTATCAGAAGAAGCTTTTGTGTGCTTCTTCTTACGTTTCTTTTTCTTTTGGCTCTTCTTTTTATCTTTCTCGGTAGCTATAAGTTTCTTGTCCTTTTTATGGAGTTTCTCGACTTTGGGTTTGACCTAGAAAAAGTTGAAAAACAGTGTCTACACTAAGCATGAATATTTATGAAGGGTGTGAGAAAATTTGAATGATTATGAATCTTAAATGACAAACTATATATGTTTAAAATCTGAATATTGAATTCTAAATTTAAAAAAGATCTTTTACCAAATTAATATGTTTTGAATTAGAAAAGATAGCCTGCACACTAACCTGAATGGAGCTAAAGTAGAAATAGTTTAAATTAAATGCTAAAAACACAAAACCTTTGCTACCCCACCACCACCCAGTTAAGTGTTCTTGCTTTTCTTCCTAATTTAAAGCATGGTTTAGCCTACTGCTTTAATCCAAATAACTTGTTTTATTCACTTAACTAAAATAAATCCTCATTAATTTACTCTATTTTTGGACCATTTGATATTTTTGTAAATACATTTTGGTTGTTAGAACACAGCATTATGTTTTTTCAAATTGTTGAAATCGCCAATTTCACCAGTAACGGTGGGGATGAGAGACTAAGCCGTAGAAGGCTAATGTCACCTCAGTGTCTTTTTGTTCTCTGAAAGGGGTAATCCTGAAGTTTGTGAAGACAAGTGTGTACAAATATTTTTGTGTGCAATAGTTTGGTCTTGAAAATTTCTGCTCCAGCATCAAACAAATATGTGTGTCTGCTATCCAGATTAATTTTAACCCTATTTTGTAGTGCTACGAGATAGTTGCATAGACAAATTATTTTTATTGTAGGAATACACAAGGGTTTGATTAGGCCTACTTGTAAACATAATGATGCACTGGTTTTGTCTGTAATGTCAGTATATAGTAGAATTTTTTTTTAGTTCCATCGTTGTCCATGCTGTCAGTTAAATATTTAAACCCCTTATTAAATTTTATACAGTAATTGTGATGAATGTGAACTAAAAATTAGATTAACAATCTTTTTTAATGACAATATTATAATATCAATGGAATCAAAGATAGGCTTTAAAAATTGCATCTAGACATCTATGAAGTAGGTTTTTTGAGTTCGAATTGAACCTAGAATTGAAGCAAAAATTATTTAGAATTTAGAATAGTTATCGAATTGAATCATATCTTAGTTAAACATGCTAAAATTATTGTGTTAAATAAAGAGTTAACATTATAAAAAAACAACATTACATTTGTTTTGGAGCCTAGTGCTATAAATTATTATTTACAGGTTGCGGCATTAACATTTATACGATCTATGATGAGGAAAGTAACTGACAACATGCTGAGGTATGTCTGACGTCCGGTGGAACTCACCTGAGTGATATTATCTTCAAAAAGTGTAGTATGTAGTTTGATTTTATTTATCTAGGGAATATTTACTTCTCAATTAAGGTGTTAATCTTCAGGTTACTAATCATCTAATTGTATCTGCCCCACCCTGTATAAATATAAGTTCAACATTTTCATGTAACAATAGTTCACCTTGTCAAAGTTAAGCTGTCAAGAGCACCATGTGTTGTGGTGATTATAAACTATTTGAATATAATATATCTTCAGTCCTCTAAGTTAACACATTTGTTACATATTACCCAAGGGTGTGATTATAGGCTGCACAAAGGTCTTATAAAGACTGTTTTTTGGGAAAAAAGTGTGACTTATTTTTTGGTCACTACAGTAAAATATAAATATCGCCGTGTCTTACTACCCGTTCAGGTTATACACCTCAGTGATAGTTAATAAGCATTTAATTTACATGTTTTAGGTACATTGTAAGATTTGAAATAGTCTAAAACCATATCAATCTTTTTCTAGATTGGTTTGATTCGAGTTATCAAATTGAATAATATAAAATTCGATTTGTTACTAATAATTATAGCTGCATCTAAATATAATATTCCTTAAATTGATAAATGACACCTGGACACAAGAATCGAACCTGAGACCTTTGGCTCAGTGTGCCAATGCTCTAACCACCGAGCTTTCCAGTAGTTGTTCTGTGCCCAAGGTCATTCTTCACCCATGTTTTAAGGCAGTCTGTGATGGATGTGTGAAAATTGTCAGCTAATTATGAATGATCAAGTAAGATCATAAGCCATCAAATAGCACAGCCATCTTTGTCTCAGGAGGACTTTATGCTGTCAAGAGTACAATACAATTGTACAAATGTGCATATCATGAAGAATTAAATAACTAAGATATTATAATAATTGTTAATAACGGTTATAGTTGCATCTTAGTATATTCTTTGAATTGAAAAATAAAACCTGGACATGGGAATCAAACCTAGGACCTTTGCCTTAGTACATCAATGCTCTAACCACTTAGCACTACCGAGTCAAAGATGGCTGCGTTATTTGATGATTTCCTCACATCCATCACAAACTCCAGCTTAAAAACGTCAGTGAAAAATTACCCTGGGCACAGGACGACTCCCGGATGGTAAGTTCAGTGGGTTTGAGTGCATAGGTGTACTAAGCCAAAGGTCCTAGGTTCAATAATTCCCATGTCGAGGTGTCATTTTTAGATTGAAAGAATATCATTGCATATAGCTCCACCACTTAATTACACTCATCCATCTGCTCCTGAACTTCTTCCTCAATACCATTTGGTCATCCACAAACATCATTTCTTTGGTATTTCCTTCCACAATCCTTTCTCCCACTTCCATTATTTCATCCATCACTACAATTAACATTAGTGGTGAGCTTGCACTTCCTTGCTTCAGGCCATTACTAAACTCAAATCACTCTGTCCTCTCCTAATTTCACATATCATTCTCTCTCTATATATACATATTCCTCACTCTTACTGTCTCTTCCCTCCCACCTTTTATCTTCAATGTGTTTCATATTCTAAAGTAACATCCAAGAAGGCCATCAGAAGGTTCTTCCTCTACTCATTGTGTCTCTCTTGCCTTACCACAAATATGAGATCTGCTGTGGACTTTTCTTGGTCTGAAGCCATACTGTTCCTCTCTCAATCCTCCTTCCACTTACTAGATACAGCCACTTCAGTTCCTTCCTTCCTGCTGCTCTCACCACAACACAGGTCTTGATGATGATTATTATTATTGTTATTATTAATATTAGGTGTTCTGTCTCACAACTCAGTGAACCTGTTCTCTGCCTCCTCCTTCAGCTCCAAGAATTTTCTTCTTTCCTTTAAGTCAGCTAATATTTAAATTCTCCTTATAAGCTCCTCTTTCCCTCAACCTTGTCTTACATGACATCAAGAAGAAGACAGTTCCTCCTAAGGATGTGTCTAATCCAGTTTGCTTTCTACCGAAGAATCACATCCAAAATGGTTTTCTTCTTCCCCAGTCTTCTTCATTTATCACCTTGTCTGTCCACTTAATTTTCTCAAGTCTTTTCCAGCACCACATTTCAAAGCTCTCCAAGCATTTATTTTCCCTCGTTTTAAGAGTACAAGTTTCTGCTCCATACAGTGCAATGCTCCAAATGTAGCATTTCATCAAGCCAGTACTCAAATTTCTGTTGATTGTTTTGGTTACTCATAAAAATCTTAAATTACTAACATAACTTGGCCATCATAGGTTTAATTTATTTTTTTCGTGGAGAAAAAATATGTTTTTTATATTGTATAGTACAGAATGTTCACCATAGGTTTTTACCTGAATGACAGTTGAAAAATCATAAGTTCAGGTTTTGGGTTGCCAACACTTGAACACGATCACTGTTTTGTTATAAATGATAAGTTTTTTAATTACATATTATATTTTACATTTAAAATAAAGTAAACTTAAGTTTTCTCACACTATTTCATTACTTTAAATAATTTTCTTTTATCCAACCCAAAACCATATTTTAAACATAATTAAAGGTACTTATTCATTTTGGAATGTTATTGATAATGTGTAGTCAATTTAATGGGTGCATTAATACCTTTTATTACAGGCATCATATTTATTTGGAAATGAGAAAATACTTGTTATTTTTTTATATATGATAAATTATTTTATTATTATTTTATCATATTTCCAAATATTTAACTGAATAAAATATTTTTATCCACTGCGTAGGACCATGGGTGCACCAATGTAAAGAAGTTGTTTGCGTCATTGCGTCATGGTTTAAATTCGTCAGTTGCAATTTTAAAGCAATGTTTAATAGACCTTTTGTGAAAAGTGCTATTAATTTTTTTTTAATTAAGTGAAATAACACGATAAATAAACTTTGTGCCAGACCTAAAATAAATATAAATAATATTGGCCTAAATTACTGTGGTTAACTATCGTAGTTATACATTACAATATGTTTTCATTACAGCTATCCAAAATGACAGATGTCAGCTATTGGCGTAGGGATACATTAGGGAATATTTCTAGTAACTTTTTGTGCTTTCATCCAAGTAAACTAGAGTGGTAAATGCACTTTATATAGATCTCAACATATTCAGAAACATTGGCAATGTATGTACGTGAAAGTAAAGATTTTATATTCACCTCTGGTTTTTCCTCCTTGATAAGCTTCCCATCCGACTCGGCTAGTTTTAGAATGGAAGTTGTCTGAGATTCAGACTCCTGTTTTTTCAGGCGACGTTTCTCGGAGACACGTTCATAGGCCTTCTCTCTATCAGCCATCCAGTCTGTTTCCCAGTGAGGGTTCCTTTCTGTGAAGTTCTATAAAAGGAAATATATATATATGACTGTAATGTTAATATATAAATATGGTATTTTTGTAGGAAGAGAAATTCATGTGGATATATATGTACTATGCATGTAATATGGTCAGTTAAATTCAGGGGTCCATTTTTTCAATTAAAAGTGAAGTCTAATCAAATAATATTAAATATTTTCAAAGTCAATTAGAAGTTTGAATGTTTTAAAAAAAAAGTTTAATGTCGAGGGTGCGGGGTTTACTAGTCTAACTAAATGTTAACATTCTTTCTTATTATCCATTGATTATAATATTCATACATTCATTTAAGTGTTAAATTATTGGTCTGGGGTTTGGTTGTTGAGTTCATCCTTTATAAATGGTTCTTAACCACCAATAAGCAGTATTAGAGCTGTAAGACAAATTTCACTTGAAAAATTGAAAATAATTTATTTTTAAGGATTTGAGTCTCAAATCCTAAATTTACTCAAACCCCCTTGATGATTCGTGGGCCCACGCCTACTAAACAGTATCTACTCAACTCACAGCATAGTTCTCCGAATGTCTCTTGGACTTGAGATGAAGTGAGGCACAGTGCAGGTCTCCTATCCACACGGAGCACAGTTTACAGAACCAGGACGTGGCTGAGACAAAGAACTGGAGACCTGAAATTATAGAGTACAATTGCTTAATCACAAGTTAAACTAGCACTAAGATATTTATGAAATTGAATAGTGTCATAGTTTTTGCTAAAATAGTAACTTGAACAAAGTAGAGCTAAGACGGGTACATAGAGGTAAAATATGTGGGAGGCGTGATTGAGGTAAAGGGTGGGAATAAAGAGGATCTAATAAGAGGGTATTGGAAGGAGTTGTTCTAGAGGTGTGTAAGAAACCTGTGCTGGAGAAGAGAAGTCCCCTTGAAGTGTAGGGAATATAGGGAAAACTTTGTACCCAAAGTTATATCTACAGCATCAAAATGAACAATGAATGTAAGAGAAACCAGTAAAGTGAAGGCCATGGGAATGAAGTTTGTGAAGAGCATGTTAGCTGTCACGAGGAGAAAGAGGATCAGAACTGAAGATGTTTGGCCAAGTACAGTGCGTACCCGAGATAGTAGAGGAAGCGAGGCTCAAGTGGTATGGCCATGTAACGACGGAAAATAATACCAAAGAGAATTATGGAGAGGAAATATTCTGGAAAAAGACCGTAAGAGAGGCCAAGAAAGAGATTGGAGGAGCAGATAACAGAAAGTGTACAAGTGAAAGGAGAAGAATAGAAGCAATTAAAGGAGGAAGAGTGGTGAAAGGATAAAGGAAGATGGAGGCATTTTACCTTGCTGCAGGCTGGAAACAGTTCATGGTGAGTAGAATGATTTAATAGTTTAATTGACTAAAAATTTGGTACAAAGAGTGTTCAGAGTAAACATGAGGGAATTTCCTGAATAAATATTTGATAAACAAATTATGTTAAAATTGCGTAAACAAAGCCCACCAAGAGAAAGATGAAAAAATGTGGGAAGAATCCTATGCAAAAAGGTGACATCTTTCTTTCGACTTCATAGTAGATAAGTCATATGCACATGTGCGCACAGATACACATTAAAACACACACTAAGTTTTTATATTTCATCATTAATTCCTTAATCAATAAATAAAGAGGGAAATAAGAGAAATAAAACACTTTGAATAAAGACTACACCATTACATTAGCAAAAACAATTTAAAACACTGTGGTAAACCTTTGTTGGAGTAAAATATTTCCCCCCTCATTTAGATAAATTTATATCATTTGGCTATTGTATTATTATCAAACAAATCAATAGTTGTAAGTTTGAAAATCCCTTAATTTTAATAAATAAATTTGTTTATGTGTATATTACTACTCATCCAGAATACCTCTATTTATACATTGAGGGGTAAGAATGAGAAGCGTGGAATTTAGAGAAAAGTACTCTCATTTACATGTAGGTAGAGTGGGAAATCAATTAGGAAAATCAAATTCAATACAAAATGTACAAAAACTTCATGGTCTCAGCCCACAATCAGGCCATGCTGACCAAGCTGCCACCATCTGTTGGCGAAGATAGTACCCCCTTCTTCAGGTAGAGGATGTCATGTAGTCAGCACAACAAACCCTCTAGCCGCTAATCTCAGTTTTCTAGACAATATGTATGAATAAAATATAAATAAGAGTATCGTGAAATGGGTTTTCTTGTTTGGATGGAAACATAAATAAAGCTACTTACCATGGCTATTATATATACACAAAAAATAAAAACAAATGCACCTCACTTTATTGGTTTTATTTGAGAACATAAAAATAAGTTAAAAAAAAGAGCTTAAATACCAGGTACATTTTAAATAAATCATATACAGACAATTTTTAATTTATTTACATTAAACAGATATTGAGTACACACAATCAAGAAAGTGTTACAGAAATAATTATGTTTTGTATGGTATATTACATTATCTTGATTATTACACACTATTGTTACAAATGTTTCAATAACCATTATATAAAAGAATATAAAGCACATTGCTTGTTTACATAACTATTATAAGGTGAACCAAATCTTCTTTCTTCCACTTCAATTTGAGGATGGCTTTTAAACTGTATGATCGCTTCGTGTAATTCATAAATGACAATAAGACCAACCATTTTGATTGTAAAGTTGGTAAAGCATACTCATCATGTTCATCTTCTGCTTAATAAAGCTGTCTGTGACAGCTTGAAGAATATATTTGTGTAAATATTGTGTGTTCTACTAAATTTCCAAGACCAATGAATAAAGATAACTAGATAAGCTGAGCTCCTATGATATTCATTCCCAACAATTTTCAATTATTTAGACCAGGGTTTTATTTAATTAAATATATTTCTCAACTCTCGTTCATTTAAAATTCGACACGAACCATACCCTTTGTATCTCCAAAACATTTTGAAGAACAAAGAAAACTTTGATATACTAAGAAAAATTGGAATTATTTCACTAAATATGACATATTTTTAACATTCAATGATTTTTAGAACCGCTACTAAACATTATTTTAAAAACTACTAACATTTATAGTGTAAATATAGATAAAGCAAGCAGGTAAGCAAATGAAAATATTTTATCTTTAGTGTCGAGTTGATTATCCCCTTTGCCGATGTCTAACATTTGTTGCAGATCTTATCAATGCCGATGATTGGGTTTATTTTCTTTACAATATTACAAAGGTATTATTCAAAAAAACACATACTTTTTTAATATTAATTATTTTTGTTCATTAAATTCCCAGTAAAAATATTAATAAACATAAACACTTTAGGCTATTTGCCTTTCTCCAAAGTTAATTTTTAGGCTAAATTACTTTAGGCCAAATGACTTTCAGTGGAGTTAATTTCTAGGCCAAATGACTTTAGGCCAACTTTTCATGAAATTTATTTTTAGATCATTCATTTTAAAGTATCTTCATGTTGTCTTTGGAAATATCTGTTATGGTTTGTTGTAAGGATAAACGGGAATGACTTATTTTATTTCAGGATGGGAATAGGATGGAAAATTAGTCAAAATATCGAGATTTTCAACGGGAACGGGAAATTTTAAAATTACCCTTTAGAATAATCTTAGATTTAAAATATATTGATTTCTAAACTAATATGATAAGACTTGTTAAAGTTATAATATTATTAAAACCCACTTCAGTGGCTGCATGGTCTAAGGCATCACTCTCGCAATACATTAGACTACCGATGACGGGAATATTTAGTTTGAATTTGACCAAGTGGTTTTTCCTAAATGGAGCGAGTAATAAGACACAGTGCTGAGGAAACAATGCTAAAGGTAGTAAAAACAATAAAAAAAATAATATAATAAGATGAATAAAGTGTGCGTGAGTAGCATTTTTTTTATAAAATCCAATAACAATATTTTGAATTAATATCAAATAATACAATTAATAAAATAGTTAATTATTACATTTTTGATGGAAATTATCTTTATTAATTAATTTCGTTTGAAAATAGTGTTTTATATTTAATTATTTGCATAGGGAAAAAAATACTACAAAACATAATGTTTGGCACCTCTTCAATTTGTTCTAAATATGAAATTGCAAAATATTATCTAGGTTTGAAACCTCTTAAAAGTTACTGTTCTTAAATGTTCTTTCTAGGTTTGACACCCCTTAAAGGTGATTGTTTAACACCCCTTATACTCTACTGCCTGTCTGGTTCAGCAACAACAGACCCGATGAGCCTTCATAAATGGTTGACCTTGGCAAGCTTAAGTCTGTTCACTGTAGGAATTGTTTTCTGAAAGGCCTTTTTCCCTACCAGAAATCTATTATATAGTAGGATATTGGTAGGAAAAAAGACCTTTCAGAGAGCAATTCCTACCGTGAATGGAGTTTACTTACTTCCCCCCCCCCCTTTCCAAACATTTACAAACCGCTAGAGATAGAAGAATATATTTGTCCTTCTCTAAATCTTTCAAGCTCTTTCCCTTACTGACCCCAACAAATCACTATTGATAGACAGAACACAATAAGTCACGTGCCTCCCAACTTGTCTTTCTACAAAAGTGGTAAAATAACCCCCTCCCCATCACAGCCACCAAGTTTGCTAAATAACAAAGAAGACTGTATACCAAAGAGATTAACAGTGATGAGCAAGGCCGGTAGCCAGCCAATGATTTCAAGGGGGGTTTGTTGGGCCCATCCCCCAAATGCCGGAGGCTAGAAAAAATTATAAATAAAAAACTGTTCTAGAAGCTATCTGAAGTGTTTTTTTATGGCAACATAACCCCCTAACCGCCGAAAAATAGGAACAATTCTGAATATTAAACACCTCTAGAACCTATCTGAATTATTTTTTTACGACAACATAACACCATAACTGCCGAAGGTTGGAAAAAATTCTAAATAATAAACACCTCTGGAAGCTCCTTGAAGTGCTTTTTATGGTAACACAGCCCCCTAATTTGTACTTGTACCTTAATTTTGATATTGTTTGAACCATAAATAAAGCCATAATATATTTTGTTCATAAAATTTCAGGGGGGGAGGGGGGAGTTGAACCCCGAAAACCCCGACTACGGCCTTGGTGATGAGTATGCAGTAACTGCTAGAACATGAGCCGCCTGCACCCTTTGTTTTGTTTCTTGGTGCATTATGTTTTGTTTCCTGCCCTACCAACGGGAATAGATAAATTCCAAAACATTTTCCCAGAGGGTTGGGATCCCGGCCACCCCTAGTTTGTTGTGATATTACTAGATGGTGAGGTGTGTTATATTTAGTTAAATTGTATTTACTATAGTTTCCAAATACCTGTAGTATTTTGTAAAGCTACTACTGCACTAACCAAGGTTTAAGATATATGGGTCTGTTACTCTTTAGTTCAGGTGATCATACATTGAAGCCATAAAACACTAGGATCGTTGCACATAGTAGCATGTGCTCAATTCAAATATGGTAGAGAAGTTTGAACCACTAAGTTAACATGTTATGGTTTCAGGTATCTATTTATTAAAATTAGAACACCCTCCCCCTAAATTTGGTAGACATAGAAAATAATTGCTAATTTATCACAAAAAGGACCTTATTAATAACATACATATCAACTACAATAAGACTTTGCTCACAATTGTAAGAGTATCTAAATTTTCATTGTAATGTGCTCAAAACACTTTGGTGGGGAAGGGGGAGGGGGGACTTTATAGACACTGTGGCATGTATAAATTCTCAAACTATTGTTATGAATAAAATTAATTAAAGACTTGGGCACTAAGGTCTTATTACAACTGAGAGACATCATGTTTGAATCCTGCTGGGTGACGTTTTGGATAATTTGTTTGAATCTGAAGACTAGAGTATTGTGTTATCAAAAGATATGTATCTTTAATATATTTTAAATAAAAAATTAGAGTTAAAAATAATAGCTCATCTCCCATCCTTCACCTTCACCCCCC
>CABFWO010000201.1:403552-428066 GCA_902155825.1 Timema genevievae
TTCCAAAAAAAAAAAATGCCGCTATGCTTGGTTAGAAAACAAATGTAAACTTTGTGCTTTAAAGCACACGATGCCTGAAAATTCTTGATAACTTCATAGTAGAAAATGATTATAAGAAGTCACAAGTGAGCCCTTTTCATTCTGGCCATTAAATTTAGAAAGAAAATGTAAATAGAGAAGATGATAAGAGTATTTCTAGCCTTACAAATTATCCGATAGTTAATGAACTTGCCAAGTACTTGTGTTACTAGCTAAGTCTGTATGATTGAGTTATTATAATAAGAAATCAATTGATTTCTAAAATCTCATTTCAGGCCAATTAAATGAAAATATATGTGGAGAACATTTCTTTCTTCTACCACTTAAACTATTTTATTGTGTATGACACATTTTATTGTAACTAATCAATTTTCCACAGACAATACCTAGATTGTTAAATTAATCACCAGTTTCATCCTATTCTTAATAAACATGCCATGGGGGAGTGAATAAATAACTTGTAGAAACAATTATCATAAAGAAGAATAAATTGCTTTTGTAATGAATTATGAGATTTGTCTATGTTAACAATTATTACATAATATCTTTACTAAGTCAGTATAGATTATTATATCAGTAGCCATTAATTTTAAAATAATAGCCCACATAGTTTAGAAACATTTTAAATATAACCTTTATAATATATTTAATGCATGCCTGGAATAATTGGAGAGTTATAGTTACCTTCTTTCTTTGCTTCCTCGATCTTTGGATCAACATGTGTGGATACCACAGATGGACTCATAGCTGCCGACTGGGCCCCACCTGATAAAGCAAACCTTTTCTATTAGCCCCAACAAAAGCATCCAATGTATTTATTAAATTATTTCACTCTAAAAACTATAAATAAAGTGTATTTTTAATACAAACAGAAACTTGTTATATATTTAAATATCACAAATGCAATTAAAGGAATACCCAACCATCACGACTACACTTTGTTAAAATGGATAACTCTTTACTTTTTAAAACAAAATGTGAAGGTATCCGACACCTTAGCATGTCTGTCTACTGAGCTAAGGGTCCTAGATTCGAATCCCGGCATGGCCAAAAATGTATCAATGGTGAAATGTGCTTTTACTTTTTTTTTTATAGTGATAAATTAACGGCCGGGGACTGGATGTTGTGCCTTTCCTAGTCTAAAGTTAGGTTATAAGCCATACAAAGCTACGACCAGCCTAGCAAGCCGGTATTGGAAAATATACGACTTAAGAATAAAAAACTGACCAGGACCATGAGCTGGAAACAATAATAGATGTAAAGTAAAGTAAAGTAAGGATGTGTATGTATTTATCTTTGATATAATTGTGTCTACCCTAAAAGATTTAAATATTACCCTGATGGCCCTGTTTTATAAGCTACGCCATAGTGGAAACATGCAAGGTAAGCTTGCGACTAGGGATCTGAGAATATTTCGATTTTCAAGTCGGGCTTAAAATAAATACTTAGCCTCACTTGAAAGAGATCGGGATCGACAGATTTATGGCCCAGCAATTTCAAATTTCTTGAGGCGGAGGAAGTTATTTCTTTGCCTTGTATTGTGTGTCTGGTGAGGAATGACTTATTCATTAATCTTCTCTCTACTTGTTGGGGATGTATTTTGTAAACTAATGCATCTGGTGGAAGGTCAATACTAAGTGTAGAACTGTGCTCCAGACAGGCAGGGAATTGAAACAGGGGGAATGGGGGGGTTTACATTGCTAGATCTCCACACCCAAACTCCACACCCACTCATTTTCACAAAATAATATGCCTTTTTTTAAAACTGTACAAAGGAATGTTGAACTGTAACATAATTAATATTTATTTACTATTAAAGTATATCTACAAGTTAATTCTATAATATACTTTTTTTTTGCTATTTAAATAAAAGTTTAAAACATAGATTATTTTATTTTTACTAACATAATTAAATTCTAAAATTATAAGTTTATTCGACCTAAGCTTGACTCGACTCGATACATGGGAGCTTTATGAAAAGCTCACTCAAGATTGACTCATATTAAAAAACATAAGCTCACAGACTCCTACTTGCTACCTTTCAGGATAAACAAAGTGTACATTTTATTCTTGCAAACAAGTCAACAATTATTGTCAAAATTTTAATTCTAGGATTCGAGTCCTAGTTGTAAAAATATTTTACCCGGTAGTGATATCTATTCGCATGTGGTTTAGTTAGAAAATAAAAATTTTGGTTGCTTCTAAATCAAATTGAAGATAGCTGGCTAAAAAAAGTTTTTTAAAACATTAGAAAACGAATAAGAGCTAGCAAGAGCCCACATGTTTAAATGGAAAAATGTAGCCGTACAAATCAAACATGACTTTCTTTTTACTGTCTTCTATTAAAGGAGGTCCCATGATTTTCATACATAATGGGTTCCAGAAAACACATGCAAAAGTCAAACAACTCAAGATCATAGTTGGGAAAATTATATTTAGCAGGACAAAAGAATAGGAGCAGAGACTATGGAAACTATATATAAAGCAGATTGATATTGGCCGGAAATGGATGGGCACAGGAAGATAAGTAATCAAAGACTAAAAGAGTCAAAATAAAGAGATTACAGTGCTACAATGTGGAATATTAAGGAGCTATAATAGGAACCAATGGGAATAATATCACAAAGTAATGGCAGAACATCTGGAAAAAGCTGTAAAATCTTTGAGCGTTGATATACAACAGAGACATAACGAGTGCTAGTTAGATGGAGGTATACAGTGAAGTGACTAGAGAAGATTGAACAGCACTAAGAGGAGATAGAAATAAGCAAAAAAGAGGAATATTGGTAAGAAAGAAGGTACCCACATCGATGGGTGAATGGCTCTCATTTTAGACTGGATTGCCAGGGACAGGAAAGTAGGAGTTTGGTCAGGTGTAATGAGGGTGGTTTACTTAAATGGTTTCCCACTCACCCACCACACAAATACAGTTACATTTCATTTCAACTAAAACTCTACCTTCCTCTTCCCTAATGCAGTAGCATAATTAATGTACGCATATAACCTGAATGGTTACTACTAAGACACTATGGGGGAGGGGGAGTAGTGGCATGGGAAAAGGAGATAGAGAATGATAAGTTGAAAAGATGAGAAATTACTATCATTACAATTCCAACTAAACTTTGATAAGGCAGAAAAGAATAAAACGCAAAGTATAAAAGAATATGTATCAAGCCAGAGATAAATTTGAAAATCAAATAGGGGAACATTTTATATATGGAGCTAGTTAGACTAATATTGTATTTATTTTAAATTTCTAATGACTGGTTGTTGGCTATATAACTTTTTTTTAGCAAGCTTTAATCTTTTAATTTGTTCTGACATATATGTTTGTGTATATTATGATTTTCATAAGTTCTTCATCAATTTGTTCCTTAAATAATAAAACTAGAGAATCTTTTTTAATAAGCTTGAGAAAGTTCAAAGTCTAGTAGCGAGGAATGTTATTGGAAGGAGGAGAAAGAGGGAAGTGCACAAAGACTAAACAGTCCTAATGAGGTACTGGAAGAGTTGTGGGAGTCATGAGGATACAATGTGCAATAAGAAGAGTTGTGGGAGTCATGAGGATACAATGTGCAATATGAAGAGTTGTGGGAGTCATGAGGATACAATGTGCAATATGAAGGATTGTGAAATCTATATAGTAATAATAGAATAAAAGTAATTTCGGATTGGGATGTAGGTAGAAAGCGTAGGGTGTAAAACAACAATAGGACAGATCATTGTTGAAAACCAACTTTTTTTTTGTGTGGATATAGCTATCAAGGAATAAATTAAACATTGAAAGTAGGCTAGAAGAGAAAGGCCTACAAACTTACCAGACAACTGCAGGCCTCAATGTTCACAATTAAAAAACACAACAAATCATATAATTATGAAATTTTCGGGATACATCAGTCCCGTTCTTCAGCAGAAAAGTAAAACACTAAATGGACTATTGCAACATGGCTATGGTTCATTGTAAAATGTGAGTTTACATAATGGTAGGTGGCAATTGTCAAAAGCAAAAAATAGCAAAATTTTAACTATTTACATAATTTTTTACATGTGAATAAAGGAAGTGGCGCGGAAAGAGAAATAGGAGAGTGTAAGATGGATAAGTGGGCAGCCAGTCAACATTTGTACAGGTTGGAGAAACCTGTAGTCCTTCTAGTAACAAAGTTGCGATGACTATCAACACATACCAGAAACCATTTGTTGTGTAGGCGGAGGTATAGTCATATCTTGGTACTCTGGCCAGGGTGCTGCTGGAAGTGTGGGTGCAACAGTTGCAGAGGCATACTCCTGCAACACCGGCAAATAAAGTGATGCTCAACATCGGTCTTGCCACAAACAGCTTACACTTAGTTAAAATAGAAATCAACACATAGTTCAAACTATCACAGGTATGAGAATATTAAGCTTGCAAAGTAAAAATTAATAACACTGACATACAATCTCGCACAAAAACAATTAAAAACAATAGTTTTATTTTTTTCTGCACTGATTTATATTAAAATTATAGTTCTATAGTTTCACAAATATAGTGGAATAAATTAAGAAATTAATTATTCTCTTTTAAGAAGTAGATTTTGATTTGGGATAAATCTTGATTAGGCACAAGGTTAACATTTTTATATCAATAAGGTTATAATATCAACTGCAAGTTCTGATTACCATTTTCGCAATATTTATAAAGATAATATTTATAAGAAATATTACTAAAAAAGGTTTTAAGAATTTTTTTTTCCCTTCTTTCTAATAAATAAAAGTAAAATATGAAAAAATGCCCATGATAGGTTCAAACATGTAGTTGGGCAAGTGAGAATTTGGGGAGCTTATTTCATTCAAATGTATTTTTATTTCAGATTTTTGAAATATCAGTTTGTTTTATAGTCAATCACTTAAATAAAGAATATTTTTAGACTTTTTAGAAGTAATAAGAAAAATATCTAATGTCATGAACATGTCTGTTTGCCTGTGTTTGTCTACCTTATAGTCACTGTCAACATTTTTAAAAATCACCTCAACAAAACACCTTTTTGTTTTTGAGCCATCTTGGACAAACCATAATGGAATCAAGGGTATCCAAATAATATATATATATATATATATATATATATATATANTATAACTAATTCAGAGTTTATGTTTTTTTGTATTCTTTTTAACCAATTTATAAAAATTAAGAAAGTCAAACACTAGAAAATGTAAATATGTGATTTTTTTTAAACTATGGCTTGTGATATATAAGAGTGTCCACAATTTTGAAAAATATGTTGTTGTTAAAAGTTAGCCTAACACAGAGCATTCCCTCTAACAATGCCACAGTGTTTGATGAACATGTTAAGTCAAAATATGGGACCACATGATTATATTCCTACAGAAAAGGCAAAAGGTGTGAAATGGCCGTTCATTGCCATACAATTATTTTAAATATGAAATCAAGATACTCCAAATTAAAAAAATATACACATATCAATAGCGTTAAGAAACAAACAACCAAGCACTTGTTTTAAATTATTTTTTATAGTTTTTGTGACTGACTGATAGACAAAGGTTCTCTCTATGCAGCAAATATATATGAAAGATTTTCCTGCATTTTGCTGCCATCTACTGCTGTCCAATCCAACTACCATTTTTAAAGTTATTTTCTTCATTTAGCTGCCAAGATTCAAACTCCAGAATGCAGTAATTCAAATGTATTTCTGTCATTTGTTGATAAGCAACAAACAACGAAGCAACACAATTTCTCGCTTTATTCACCACAACGGTTTTTATGTGTGTGTGTGTGTGTGTGTGTGTGTGATTTATTTTGTTTTAGGAAGATGACTAGATGGATATAGTGTGGCGGTGTTGCAAAAAAAAAGTAAAATGAAAGTTACATAAAGGAACATCAATTAATTTTATGGAAGAGTTTCACTGAGAAAGTTGGGAAATAAACCACAAAGTTGACAGGACTGGTCAAAAAAATTAGTGGTTCAAAATACGATGAATCAAGCTAGTTAAAGAAAATCCTTTTATCATATATGTGGAAATAAATAGTGCTGATGTAAATTACTCTTAAATGGACATAAATAAAATAGTAGTTGGTTGTTCAACAATTACATTTGCGATGGATAATTTTGTTTCTCTCTGGACTGATGGCAAAGCAATATCATGTTCTAAACTAACAGATATTAAATCTATCCTCCATCTTATTCCTGAAAATACAACACCATTTCATAATCAATTATTTGTTGACCAAAAGGTCACTGATGATGTTGATGATTATGATGGTTTACTTTACTTTTCCAATGAAATTATTTAATCAAAAAGGCAATGTTAGGAACCCAAACTCTCTCTCAAACAAAGTACTTTTGAAATTTGCAACAATCAAACAAGTGCCATTAAAAAAGAAAAAATCTAGCTAACTCTCTACATTGTCTGTGTAAAATATTAAAAACACCACTTTATACACTAAGTTTAAATAATTAATTTTATTATATATATTAAATACCAATTTAAATTGGAGCATTTACTTTAAGCCCAATTTACTCAATTTTATCTTGTTGGAGTGTGGTTCTTTGTTTTCAAACTCCAGTCAACTATAGAGTCAATTTGGATCAAACTCAGTGCAAATATAATACTTCCTAAAAAAATTGATAACAAATGAATATTATTTTCATGTGCCCATATTGACTTGTCCAAGTATCAAACATTTTGACAGGGTTTTTTTTTTTCAAATCTGGTTTTACATGTGGAATTTCCTTGAAATGTTATTAATATATTATAATGAATAATATTCATGTGACCAGATCAAGTTTGTCTATATTCTCAAATATTTTAATATCAATTTTGGTAATCAAATGGTAACACATAACAGTGAGTTACACTTCTACATATTGTAAAACCTAAAATAAAGGCACTTTTAAAATTATATGTTGAAATTGTTGTAAAAAGTTTAAAAACTGAATAGTTTTTACTTTTAATCAAACATTATTTAATAAAGCACTTTTTTTACCATCTTGCTTAATCCAGCATGTTCAAAAATTATGAAAACTTAAATTTAAAAATGGAATGTAAGATATTTAAATTCATAAGGATATTTGGGATTCAAGGATTTAAATAGATTTTCAATTTGAGAACTAGAATTTTTTTTTAAATTTCAAATTGGAATTAGTTTTAGAATTCTGATAATGACTACATCACTTTTCTTCCACATAAATGCGGCTACAATTCCTCTAAAGTGTTTACTTCCTCATCTCTACCCCACGTGTATGGCCTAAAAGGTAAGAAGACATGGTGACACAAAAACTGAAGGAATGATTAATAATATGAGAACACAATTAAAGACAAATGCTCAGTTTAGGCCAAAATTTTCTACAAATAGATGTTAATAAAAACACGATTTTTGTTTAGAGTGTCATTGCTATTTATAAAAAATAAATAAGTACCACTGCATGTATAATTGAGAAGACAGTGTTTGTATCAAATGTGATTGAAATCTGTTTGAGAAAGTTATAAGGTACACATACAGTTTGAAATACATGAACATTAAATTAGTATTTACTATCACAGTTAAAAAGAATAGTAACTCTTTTTTTATATAGTTGTTATATTAATTGCCCTTTAAAATAATAACTTTAGTAGTGTAAAGATTCATTTGACCCAAAATTATTTCAATTTTACAGTTACTTAAAAAAAATTAATAGAATACTTCAATAAAGCTGCTTAAATTTTAGCTTACAGTGGACATTAAAATATCAACATACACAAAGGAATATGTCTTATATTTGGTGCTTTTTTTACATAACATTGTAAATAAATTATGGCAAAGAAATTTTGCAATACATTTTATTGTTGTATACTTGTTTTTAAATGAACAAAGAACTGAATTTAGAAAATACCTAAGAAATAAAAGATTGGAGAAAAACTTTTGTAAATTTTGTAAATTATATAATAAAAAGTGACAGCAAAATGTATCATTTTTAAATTCCCACAGCTGAATTTAATTTAATATATAACTAGTTAAAAATGTGTAATAAAACTTACCTTCATAATGAGTACAGCAGCGCATATAAAGTAAAAAATAATCCATGAAAACAGTTGTATGCTTGATGTTTCATCTTGGTGAACACTTGATATTTGGAAGGCGCTGCCAAGTCAATACATCCAGACAGAGACGATGAAAACCGACACTTAACACTCATCAATATAACGTGATATGTAAGGGCCTATGGCTTAACGCTCTTTCATTGAGATTTCTACAACAATATTATCTGGCGACAAGTATTATTTTTTAGTCTAGAGCAGTGATTTCCAAATATTACCTGATGTTAAATTCTGTTTATTTATACCTAAAACCTAAAATTTTCTATTTAATTAAAAGAGATAAAACCACTTATAGCACTGGAATAAAGGAAAAGTAAGCTGCTTTACTGTTTGTCCGAGAGCCAAGATTAGTAGATTATTATTCGTAGTTTTCTCGACAACTTCATCATAGCTTTGGTTGATTCAATCATAGAAGTTGTTTTGAATTCACTTAATTATAGAATTTCCATATAGAATTAAAATGGGGTGACACATGTCAAAAGGTCCATAGAAACCACGACTGGTTTGGAGTGGTGCAAATCACTAGCCTTAATAAAACTGTAAAAATTTATTAAACGTTGAAACTTTTAATGAATCATACCAATTTCCTTTTCAACAAAGTCCTTAAGGTAAACCTATTTTCCCTTCTGAAGTGTAGTTTTTTGTACAAAGAATATGATGCAGGAAAAATCAAGAGGAACAAAGTTTACTCCGCCCTTATCACGCTCCCTGAAGCTTGAAGAAAAAAATGTGTGATCAGATTGTTCTACTAGATTTTCAAGGTCACAGTAAACCTCCAAGCAAGCTTAGCTTTTCTTTTTATAATTCTGGTCATTAAAATAAAAGCAATATTAATATATCCAAAAATCATACACATACATATTTATAGGGGAAAACAAAATAAATCTTTTGCTTAGGCCTATGTATGGTTTAGAATAATACTCACGTTGAATATTTCAAAGTTTGACTAGCAAAAGAACAATGCACAACAAGTAAAATACTAAATCTAGTTCAGTTAAAGGAAATATATAATACATTCACGACCTTAGTTTACTTGGATGACAGCTCAAAAGGTTACTAGAATTAATCCCTAATACATTCCTAACCCAACAGCTGACATCTGTTACTTTGAAAACTGTAATGAAAACATATGGTAATGTATGAATTTGATAGGTAACCAAAGTAATTTAGGCCAATATTATTTGTATTTATTTGAGGTAGGCATAAAGCTTATTTATTGTTTTATAACACTTAAAAAAATTATTATTCACACTACTTTCACAAAAGGTCTAACATAGCTTCAAAATAGTGACTGATGAATTTAAACCATATGATTGAATGTGAAAGACACCAGTTCTTTACAATGATTTACCCACGCAGTGGATAAAAATATTGTATTCAGTTAAATATTTCAAAATACCATAAAATAATTTATATATATATATATATATATATATATATATACACACATATATATATACACATCATAGATAACATTCCAAAACTGAGAGTAAGTACTTTTAATTATGTTTAAAATATTGTTTCGGATTGGGTAAAAAGAAACTATTAAAAGTTATGAAGCAGTGTAAGAAAACTTAAGTTTCCATTATTTTTAATGTAAAATATAACATGTAATTAAAAAATTTAGCATTTATAACAAAACAGTAATCTTTTACGAGTGTTGGCAACCCAAAACCTAAACATATGATTTTTGAACTGTCATCCAGGTAAAAACCTATCATGAACAGACTCTAATTTCTTTTGTTTAGCACATTTTGAGTGTACATCAGCAATGTTTATTGGGTGCAATTTAACATGAAGAAATATGCTCACCGCAGGGTAGGCTGCAGGTTGCTGGTAGTAAGCGTCGTAGTTGTACTGCTGATAGCCCTGGTGGTAGTTGGCAACAGGTGGTGGGGCCTCTGTAATGGTGGGCGGATACTGGGCAGTGGGCACGTGTGCTGCAGGGTAACTGCTAGGAGGCTGAGTAACACAACAACTTATTATGAATGAAAACAACTGGACATGTGAGGGAGATACAACTTCTAGAGAGATTTTAAAGAATGTGGAATATGTATTACCTTATAAAATATGATAAAACTCCTCCATATTTACTCTTAACTCCTATGAGAAATTTACTTTTTATTTTAAATGAAATCAAAGATATTTGAAGAAACACAGCTAATTACTGTGGAAATTCTTATTTGTTTGCCCCATTTGTCATTTGTCCGGAATCCTGCCAATAAGTTATTAGATATCGGGAACTTTGTATGTGTTGAAATAGACGATGTGACGCAAGAAAAATTGCTGAGGACACCCTGGATGCCTCCCCATGGTTACAATTTTGTAAGTGAACCAAAGAGGTATTTAAAATTTAAAATGCAAACATTTTCTTGGCTCACCTTCTTTGCGAAGGTGGAGGGTGCATTTTGCTGGAGATGCGTCATTTTTGTCTCAGAATTTATTGGCAAAGGAGGCCATCAGAAGTTGCATTCACTAGTAGCAAAGAGTTTGAATAAGTGGAAAGATGCATTGGAAGTTTTCAGATCACACCAAAATGCAGAGTATCATAAAGTGGCATCAGAAAAAGCAGAAAACTTTCTGTTGGTTGTAAGTGCAAAACACTCCATTGTTGTTACTCAAAACGACGGTGAAAGAAAATGTCAAGCTGAAGAAAATCGTGCAAAACTTGTTGCTATTGTGAAAATCATTATAATTTGTGGTCGGCAATGGATTCCACTCCGAGCATCGAATGATGCTGGAGATATCTTTAAGTGTAGTCCTGAAACAATTGACGGGAGTTTCTGCACTTTATTGTGGTTCCGTGTTGATGCTGGCAACATGATGCTAAAGGAACATTTGCAGAACTCAGGAAAAAATGCTATTTATGCAAGTCCAATTATTCTAAACGATATGATTAAAGTGTGTGGGGAAGTTGTTCAAGATATATTAACTAAGAATATAAACACTGCAAGAGTTTTTTCAATTTTGATAGATGAAACGACAGATATAGCTAGAACTGAACAACTGTTTGTGTCCGTTATGTTGAGGATGTGAAAGGGACAGTAAGGGAAGACTTTTTAGGATTTGAGCCAGTTTTTGATGTTACAGACCAGGATTTGACAGATACAATCCTAAATAAAATTAATACTTTGGGCTTAGATGCTAATGGACTGATTGGCCAAGGATACCATGGGGCTGCCGAATTTGAATGGTGTGCTTTCACACATAAATGCTAAGTACCCGAAAGCCTTATATGTACACTGTGTACCACCCTCCCTCAACTTAGTGATAGGAAAGTCCTGTAGAGTGCCTTCTGTTGGAAAGCTTAGGGACAGTTTCTAATATAGGTACATTTTTCAAGTCCTCGCCACAGAGGACTGAAGTGCTGAAGAGAATGGTAACACAAGATATTCCTTCAACACGCCAGTGTTCTGCTTCCACTCTGTAACACACGTTGGGTGCAAAAACACGATTCACTACTTCAATTTCAAGAGCTATATGTCCCAGTTGTGCATACCCTTGAAGAGATTGAAACATCATTTAATGCAGAAAGTGCTCAAAAAGCTCATCAATTTTTGAGTTGTATCAACAGAGGGCAATTTGTTCTGGCTTTGAACAAGGCAGTACAACTTTTCACCGATACATTGCCTCTCTGTAGAGACATTTCAACTGGCGAATATTGATCCAAGTGAATGCTCTTTACATATTGATCGTTTACTGGTTCAATTGGAACCAATTCACGAGAATGCAGCAAGTGAATTTGATTCCCTATCTGATGATGCTGAGACAATGCTTCAGCTCATAGATGGAAAAACTATTTCAATTCCAAGATGCAATGCATGACAGGTATGCAGGTATAAAATGCAAGCAACACCACAAGAATATTTCAAACACTCCCTTTACATCTCTTTTGTAGACCCCATAATTCCTGAGTTAAGGACTCGTTTTTCAAAACACAAGCCTATTTTTGGCCTTCCATAAAATTCTTCCCAACTCTTGCATAGGTACTAATTTAATTGATAATGATTTCCAAGATTGCGTTCAATTAGATAAAGATATTCTTCCTGATGTATCGGCGTTTCCAGCAGAATTCTTAATATGGAAGAAAAATGGGAAAAAATAGAAACAGAAGTAATTTTACAGTTTTTATAGCACTTAACTTCTTTAGCCAAAATAAATCAAATATTTCTCCAGTAGCAACCTAGAGTTTAGTTTTCTGCACATGCTAATATCAACAGATGTTGAATATCTGTAAAGAGTGACCTGGAATGTTGTCAAAACTTTTTAAATAAAGAGAAAAAGTTTTGACAAAATTCCAGGACACCCTTAACAGATATTCAAGATCTGTTGATATTAGCATGTGCAGAAAACTAAACTCTATGTTGCTACTGGAGACATATTTGATTTATTTTGGACAAACTATTTCAATTATATAAAAACTGTAAAAATACTTGCGCTCCCTTCGGCCGCACCTTAAGACCCACAACTGCCATAGGAGCTTATGCTGAATGTCATGAGAACTTCTTCCCTAATTTAAAAATTCTTCTTCACATTTTTGCAACACTTCCTGTTTCAACAGCAACCCCAGAACGCTCTTTCTCAATATTAAGGAGATTGAAGACATACCTTCAGAATTTAAATTAAATTGATCACAATGGTGGTGTTTAGGTAAATATGAGAACAAGAAACAATTTAGTAAGCGATGTAGAGCCAAACAATAAATACGGACAGTACAATATTTTAACTCATACACTAAATGAATTTAGATTTAGAATAAAAATCAAATATGTGTTAAGTTGTTGTAGTCTGGTGAGTTTTGTTCAAAAAGGTTAGAATTGCCAAGAAGACTGAGGAACTGGAACTTACCTTTGCATACATAGTTGGCTGGCTGGGGGTTGAGTCGTAGCTTGGTGTAGGTAAGAGAGGATACTGATGGGGAGATTTGTGCTTCCATTCCTCCCGAGAGAGACTCATGTCACTCATTCTAGAGGAGTGGGGAGATGCCCTACGAGTCAGACTGCGACTGCGACTGTGACTGTGACTACGACTACGACTACGACTGCGACTGCGACTGCGGTGCTCTGCTGCTGGAGGAGAATAACTACGATCCCGAGAACCATGGGAGTAGTGTCTACATAAAACATTCAAAAACTGTCAGAGTATTCACAATTGGAGGAGAGAAAGTTCAGAGAACATCCAGTTTTACAAATAAATGTTATTAAAACCATATTTTATGCTCATTTAGGCTATCCATAGCATACACTAATATAAGGACATAGAATGATGAAGGTTAATTTAAATAAATCCACAAGTATATTTGGCTGTGCATCAGAAATAAATATCGCATTGAAAATTACAAACAGGTATATCCCCTTTGGTGTATCCAGATATGAGATCTGAACCAGTGTAGTTATACGAGTCAAAAATATATCAAAAGGTTTTTGATTTTATAATTAATTTATTTTCAAATCCTGGACAGCTAGTGAATTTGAACTGTTTGAAAACAAATTGTTATCTGATATAAAATTCGATCAGTTGGTGTTGATTAGGCTTCAAGTACTTGCAATAGAGGCTCACTGGATTTACTAAATCAATTTGTCGCGATGCGATCTTCTCAACACAGGTTGTATGAGGTTAGTTATTATGTATTTAGTAAGTAAATATTGTGTATTTAAAGTACTTTTTATACATTGTATTTTCACAGAATTTTATCTAGAAATTATCAGAACTTATGTTTTATTTAATAATCGAGAAAGTATTTTTTTTTAATTGGCTTAACTTCAGTTTGAATAGGTATTCACAGATTAATATAATAAAGAAATTTCCATAATAGCACACGCGTTTCTCCACACGCGCATTCTCAGTCAGAACCCAGAGTCAACAATGTAAGGAAAAACAATACCAATTACCTGTCTTTGAATCCCATTGATCACCGAGAGCTGCTCAGCTCTAGCTAGCAAAAGCAAAACTATATTTTGAAAATACAAAACAAATACTCAAGTAGGCTATTGACATCTATTGCTCTCTCTCTTGCACTTATCCTGAGAGGGTTTGACCTTGAAATGTTACTAGGGCTGGAAATAAACCAACTGAATGTTCCTGACACAATTACAAGCTGCACATGTGCAAAAACTACCTACCGACAGTACAGTCACTTACTGCTAAAACCCACACAACCTAATGAAAACAAGGAAAGGCAACAAGTGTGGAAGAACTAGCTAAGGAAATGATAAGAGCTTTACAATGGTTAATAAGGGTGCTGAAAGTGATATGGAATGAGAGCAATGAGAGCATTTGAATTAAAAAGGCATTTACTTTTTCATAGTGTCTAGTGGGAATGTTATTTTAACCATCTTAGTTTTAATTTTAAGGTATGAATATTAATAAATGATAATATGGTTAAATCTTCTTTTTTATTCCCTTCTCCTTATTTTATATATATTTTTTTCTTCTATGACGACGACATATTTCGGTGAATTTTACACCATCTTCAAGTCTTATCTGTATTAAAGATGATCGATTTTACTTCATACTATTGGGAAGCTGTGAAAATTTTATTGAAGATGGTGTAAAATTCACCGAAACATGTTGTCATTATAGAAGAAAAATATATATATAAAATAAGGAGAAGGGAATAAAAACAAAGATTTAACCATATTTTCAATTATTACTACTCCTTACCAATTAAACATGAACATTATTAGAAATGAATATTAATGTTTATAAGCATTATATAAATTGAATTGAAATAAATTTTATAGTAAGATAATTTCTAGTGAAAGCCCATATAAGGTGCATGCACAACTCCGCATATTAGAATGGAATTGGAACTGAAGTGATCATGCGTGATTATTACATTAAGGCCTAATAAACGAAATATGAAACATTTCCAATTTCTAACTGCATGTGATTCTTACGTTTTCTTATAGGGTAATTAAAGCTGCTCAATTTTGATTCTTGAACTTTTACTATTTAATTACTTTTCCAACCATCCAACCTCATTTAAAACCATATTTATTCAACTTTATAGAAACACAAAGAAACAAAAAAAATTAAATAATACAAAAGTTAATTTTTTTAACAAAGAAAAAGATCCGTTTACCAAGTATTAAAGCATATTTTACAAAATTAATAAAATAAATAGTAATTACATTAGAAAGCATGTATTTTTACCTTAAAGTAAAGCCTCGCTGAGTCAAATAATTAAAAAAAGGTATAACAAACAATTATTGTTGAAAGCACAAGTCTTTTAAATTTATCAAATAGGGTTGTTAGCTAAACCAAAATCTTGTAGCAAACTACGGAAAATTAACTAATATCAGAGATATTTGATTACTACTTGTTCTGAATTTTGCCATTTTCTTAGTTGCCAGTACTTTCATTGAGAGCTAAGAATCGAGGATATCAAGGTATCGAAAAATCAAGTTTGACATCCCTAATTAGTTTTTGTAATTGTAAGTGTAATTACAATGTCTCGAAGGACATGAGTGTTAAAACCATTTTAATTAATATTTCTATGAGATTTTTATTTGAGTTTTGTAGTTATTTTTTAAAAGTTATTTATAATTTAAAAGCCAATATTTCAGTTTTTATACTTTTTCCCAAAAGTATTTACTATTTATAAAAGTAAATGTCATTTTAATTTTAAAAACATGAGTTGTAATGGTATTTACATTTTATGTTTGTTTTGACTGGTGACATTTTAAATACGGTATATATTGTTTTAATTTTAAAATAAACAAATATATATTTTAACATTTTAAAATTATGAATATACTCAAACTTGGGAGCTTTTTCAAATACTCAACTCGAAAGAAGAACCCCAAGCTCGCAGATCCCAATTTAATTAATTTTAAAGCCAACAATTGGAAACAAATAAGCTAAGTGTATGTGTGTCTATTAATTACCTGCATGGAGAGTAGCTGGCTTCTCGCCGGAATCTCTCCCTGCCAGGAGAAGTCTGGTTGAGTTCTCGTCTGTGTTTGTCGTAATACCCTTCCCTCCTGTACTCTGGGCTCCTGTCTCTCTCCCTGCGGCTATGATTGGGTGAGGGAGGACTGCGCTCCCATCTATTCCTTCCCCTTTGAGGGCTGCGTAAACGTTCCCCACGCTCCCACTCATAAGTGTTTCCACCACTGTGCTCTCGTTTTCTGCTCAAGAGCGGACTACGCTCTCGCCTTGTATGATCAGAAGCTAAAGGTGGACTACGTTCTCGTCTTGCATGTTCAAAAGGTGAAGGTAAAAGTGGACTACGCTCTCGCCTTCCTCGGTCAGAAAGCAAAGGTGATTGTGTACTTGGCTCTGTTCTACCTCCAGTAACAAATTTGTCAGTTTTTTCATTTGTAAATCCACCTCGTCTTCCACGATTGGAAGATAAAGGTGGTTGGCTTGCAGGCTCTGCTCTACCACTGCTAACACCTTTCTCAATTTTTTCATTTGCAATTCCTCCTCGTCTTTCACGGTCTGAAGTCAAGGGTGAATGACTCTCTGTTCTACCAGTGTTGACACCTTTGAAAATCCTTTCACTTACAATCACACCTCGCCTTCCACGATCAGAAGGCAAGGGCGATTGGCTTGTTGGCTCTGTTCTACCACTGCCTACACCTTTCTCAATTTTTTCACTTATATTTCCAACTCGTTTTCCACGATCAGAAGGCAAAAGTGATTGGTATGGTTGTGCTATTTTACCACTGCTAGTACTGTTCTCAATGTTTTCATTTGGATTTCCAAATCGTCTTCCACGATCAGAAGGCAAGGATGGTTTGCTTATTGGCTTTGTTTTATCACTACTAACACCTTTTTCTAACTTTTCACTTGTATTCCCACGTTTGGACTCGTAGTTGTGAGTCTTTGTGTTTGATTGTTCTTCCGAGGCTATAGATGAAATTTGAGTTTCCTGTTTAGGTGTGGCCGAAATTTTCTCAAACATTTTTTGTTCTCTAATTTGTATTTCCCTCTCTGCTTGCCTAGCTGTGATACTCATGTTTACTTTTTTTAGAACCTCTTGAAGTGACTGAAGAAACTTAGGGTCTTTCTTGATGGGTTCCGAGGGCATCTTAGCTATTGGTTTAGCTGTGAACCGTGAACTACCACTTTGTTGCTTGTCGGCGGGATTGTCATTGGAGTCTGCTCTTTTCAGGGTGGTGTTTTTGGGATCATTCCTCTGTGAATCAGCAACCGATTTTGTGTCTTCTTTCTGTGGAACAAGTCTGGGTGACATAGTTTTGGGGTTCTTTAATTCTCCAATCCTTGGATCCACAAGTTTTTGATCTCGCCCCATGGTAGACCTGATATCTTTAGGTTCTTTCCATTCATTGGCAAAGCTCTGAGAATCACTCTGTTTTAATCTTGGGTCATTTCTTGAAGGCCCAAACCGTCCCTCTGCCTCTTCTCTTTCAACCAACCTTGGGTCTCTTCTGGATGCAGAGTAAATAGACTTGTCACGATTACTTGGACTATGCTCATGTTGTCGTTCCCATGAAATATTTCTGTGAAAGGAGTCGTGAGCATCATAAAGGTCTTCTGTCTTTCCACCTCTAGATGGCGGGTCCCCTATTTCCATCCCCATATTTTCAAATCGTCAAGGTCCATATCTGCTTCAAAAATCGGGTCGTCTTTTCCAAAGAGTGATCCTCTACCACGACCTCTTCCTCTCCCCTTACCGCGACCACGTCCCTTTCCTTTTCCTCGTCCTCGTCCCCGTGTTACAGTAGGTTCCCAGAGCGGGCGTTTGTCTACATCATCAAGAAATAAGTCTTCTTCAAGGTCAATCAACTCCGTATATTGATTTTCAAACCTTCCTTCATCAATGTCCATGATTGTATCTTTTTATTGATATTAATTATATAATTATGAAATTATTTGAACGATATGAAATATTTCTAAGCCACATATTTCAATATGTTCAAATATAATTCACGATAATAAGATTTTTTTCTATTTGAATATCTTGTTTTCTGAAACAAAAAATATTGTACAATATTTTAGAAAACATTCTAAAAAACCCAATTTTAGTGAGAAATGTAATTTAAATATAAAAGAAGACGTGGATTCTCAAAAGTAATGTTTATAAATTATTAGAATAGACAAAATTTTAGTAACATTAATATATATTCTACAAAAGATTATAATGAACATCTTATGTTAAGGTAATGACACAGTAAAATAACATATCCATAAAATGTGAGAGACTATAAAACCAAGTGAATAAATATAAAGTGATGAAAAAAAAAAGGGGGGNAAAAAAAGGGGGGGGGGGGGGTCATGTATATAATGTAGGAATATAAAATAAAAAAGTTTGGTACAGTTATCAAACAAATTGATAGGTTGAAGTTCATAAAACATTATCAATTTGTTTGATAACGTGTACCAAACTTTTTAATTTTATATTCCTACATTATAAACATAGCCCCCCTTTTTTCATCACTTTATATTCATTCATTTGGTTTTATAAACTCTCACATCGAATGGATGTTATTTTACTGTGTCATTACCGTTATATAAGATATTCAATAAAATCTTTTGTAGAATATATATCAATTATCAAAGATTAGATGTTGTTAGTTATTGAGTAAAATTATATTGTAAAACAATAATAAAAGTTCAAGTACAGTAGTATTATAAGGGCCGAGTGACTCTCAGGGGCGCCAGCTCGAGGAGGGGCACCAAAGAGAGCACCAACCTAACCTAACATAACTTAGGAATAATATGAAAATAATTCTCGAACCTCACAACTCCAAACCTAACGTAACCTGGGTGTAATAGTGGAGTTGCTAAGCATAACATTCATTTAATTTTTGATACTAACATGAATTATTATTATTATTATTATTATTATTAGCACCGCGTCTTACTACCCATTCGGGTTATACGCACTTACGCTAATGTGTAAAGGTAGGATGATTGTGAGATGAAATGGAGGACCTACAGTTTAACGTGGAATCCGAACCACGGTGGAGGCCTGGCATTCCTCACATTCACAAGTTGTGATTAATACACATCTTGTCAGAGGTGAAGGAAGGGTTTGGCAATCAGATAAATCTGTGCCGGGACCGAGGATTGAACCCAGGACCCTCAGCACAGAAGTCTGACACCTTACCCCTAGACCACCAGGTCACCTGATACTAACATAAAATTTGACATAGTAGTATAGTTTCTTGTGGTGAATAAAATGGAGTAGAGTGCCACTCTTAAAGTTATTTTAAATCTGCCATTATAAAAAAAATGGTGCCTTAAAATGTTATTTTGCAATTATTTCTTAAATCGTTTACTATATCAAAATTAAAGAGGCAAACATTGTCTACAAAATGTGTTCTAATAGTTTTCTTTGTAATCCTAACTATTTCCGTACAATCTTGCAGTGAAACGTTTGTAATACTGTATTATAAACATTCATGGAGTTTTGTCTTCACACCTAGGTCACATTACACAACTAGGTTACATTAGGTTTGGAGTTGCTAGGTTTGGTATGGGCATAGGGAAAATTTAATTATTTTTTGGGGGGTTGAGCGGAGCGATGTGTTCAAAACCGTAAGCTTATAACACGTGTTAAAGACTTATGGTACCTACTATTAAACCCTAAGAATTAAGAACATTGTTATTTTATACAATAGTGGTGGAACTTTATTTGTGTGAGAGGTATAGGGAGGTGGGGGGGGGGGCCGAGCAAGAACCAAAAAAAGTTTTTTTTTCTTTGACTTTCTACCCTCCTNCAAGAACCAAAAAAAGTTTTTTTTTCTTTGACTTTCTACCCTCCTCTCCCCCAGTTAATCTTAGAAAATTGAATGCTCCTAGAAGCTATTTCAAATAGGCCTAATCCTCGTTTAGTGAATTTTTGAAAATCACACTCTTTTAACAGTTATTTATAATACTGCTCCTTCGAAATATTTTGAAATTTGGATGCTCCTAAATGATATTTGAAGTATTCCACCTTTGGCCAATTTTTGAAAACTGGATGCCCCTAAAAGCTATTTTAAGATATATTTTTTATAAATTAGCTTTCCTAGAATCTATTTGAAGTGGTGCTTACCCAGCATTTTTTAAAAATTGGGAATGCCCTAAAAGCTATTTAGAATGTTTTCGCCTTTTTTAAAAAAAAAATTGGATCCCCTTAGAAGCTATTTGGAATGACCCTCACCTGGTTTTTTCCCTATAATTTCAAGGCTACATTAGGTTTAGCGATGTTAATTTTGGGGATTCTTTTCATATTATCCTTTTATCCTCTGTTTTATACAAGGGGGCGCCAAAAAGCATACCCGCCGGACGCTAAATTTACCTCGGGCCACTCCTGGTTGTAGTGACACATCAGCTTAATACAAACTTTTGCTTGATGATGGCATTTTGTTGCTGAAACATGTATAAAAAGCTAATACACCCCTTCGGACATCTAGCTGCTGGACCCCATGGAGAAAGGGAATTTTAACATGTAAGACTCTGGAACTTTAGTCATTCTATAAAAACCAAATAATTAGGCCTACTAAATCAATTTTATCTTATCACTGCATTCCAACACTTGTCTAGATTAACTTATTTTAATTCAAGTAATATACCAAATATAATATTTTATTATGTTATTCTGAAAGAATCTTAACTCTATATTATTTAATGGTTAGTTAAAAATTAATATAGGTCCATGTTCATAATCAAAGACTTAAATTGAGAATTTTTTATTAATTTGTTTTCAGGCTTCACCTGTACAAATTGATAAAATATACCTTACTTTAAATTCAGTTATTCATCATATAACCTTACATATTGTCCAAAAAAAAACAGTGAAACCTCGATCTATCGGTTACAGATTTATCGTTTTACGAGATCCATCGTTCAATTTCTATGGTCCCTGAACAAATCCTATTCAAACAATAGAAAAAAAACTGCATCAATCATTCCTCGATTTATAATTTTCCTACATCTAGGGGAAGGTGGGGTTGATGTGGACATGGGGTATAAGTAGATAGTTTGAATTTCTCTCCTTTTTGTCCTATGAGCTTGAATCAACAAATTACTGCCATATAAGTGATGCTCGGTTTTAGTTTGAAAGTGATTGGAGGTCTGGGACTGAAGTTTATGGAATTTGAGTGAATTTCAATACAAAAAGTAAGTTTTTAAACTAATATTTGTAAGCCTCTGCTTCATTTATCATTGGCTTCTCTACCAAAGTTATTATAAAAGAATATCTAATATCTAACACTCTTGCTTTTCCATTATTATTTTAACCTTCAAGTCAAACCATTCATCCAAGAAATAAAAAAATAGTGAAATTGTGTCAATGGAGTTCATGTGAACAGCCATATGGGGGTAAATGTGTACACTGTCCATACTATAACTCAGGGATGGGCAATCTGCAGCACGCGTGTCAAAATACACTTCAGTGCCACTCTTTAAGGTTTATTCTTCTTGCTTCGACAACCAAACCAGACATTTATGAAAGTATGAATACCAGAGATAGTATCTAAAAACCCTCACTAAAATGGCTATTAGTTATGTGTATTTTAATGTTTTATTGTTAAAAACCAGTTGTGATCTTCTAGTAATTTTGCTATTTAATAAAAATGTATACTGTTACTGCCAATAAAACATAGTAGTGTAACTATACAATTAGGTTATAAAGTATAATACAAGTTTTTAAAATAATCTTAAATTATTTCTTCCTTGTGTATTCTGGAAACATGCAAATTAAGTTATTTCTTTCCAATTTTAAAGTGTTTTTCACCTTTATGGTTTTGTTTACATTATTTTATTGTAAATATACTATCCAGAGTAAATATAAATAACTCTAAACTTTCCCTACATCACTCAGGAGTAGACAAATTTTTTTTATAAAAGATTATTACATTTTTACTGTCTTTTTTTGCAGAGTAGTGGTAATTATTGGGTAAGATTATGAAGCAGAGGTTTGAGGCGGGAGTGGCACGCTCAAATTGATCAGGCGTAAATAATGGCACATCCTAGAAAAAGGGTGATCACAACTGCTTTTGTTAGTCATAGTTGATCTATCAAAAATCTAGCTTTGACTCCTTTGGGGAAATGCTTAAGAAAGCTTTGGGCATCCATATTTGCCTTTGTTTGTGTATAACGCCGGCAAATATTCAAGTTTCTTAATTAAAATATATGCATATTATACCAGCATGTTTCCATATTGGTGAGTGTGCAAAATACAATAATTATATTGAAAAAACTATTTCACCGAATTTTTAACATATAAAAATGAAAATACACTACTTACAAAGTCTATATGAGACGTCCATGTATTTCAACAAATTATAAACAAAAATTCTCTTTAATAAATGTCGATGTAAATTAATAATAATAATAAATATCAATCAAAGAAGAATGAAATCCGAACGCACAAAATAACGATATGGATTTATTAATTTACTATGATTGGAAATATCACTTGATATGAATGTCACTCCTATTTTAAATTAAATTTGACATCATTGTGTTGGTCACAGTATTCGCGGATACCATAAATCAACATTTTAAGGCATTGATCTCAAATAATATAACTGGATGGACATCTGTAGCAGAAATTCTCGAGCAGTAGTCTGTGTAGCATTGTGTAAGAGAGAAGAAAATTTTCGGGTATCTCTTTCTCTCCTACATCCATTTTGACATCGTTAATTAATTTGATTGAATATATTAGATAAATCAATGTGTGATCAGTTAAATGAAATAAATATGTTAGTAAAAGCTTAGAAGAGCATATATATAAATATATATTAGGCTACATTAACTTATTTAAAGAAAATACTCACCAGTTTCAAACGTTGCTATGTTCTTCTAAGCTTTGAAATCCAGTGTGCTAGCTAGCACTAGTTAGCACGTCATCATCTAGCGTCGTATGAATCAGAAAAAGTGTACTGATTATGCCCCTTGGTACTGGCTGCCATACTAATTGTGAGGATAGAACAGGCGCTATTTTCGTACTAGTTCCAACACTAGTCTGTGTAATTCGACCAATCAATGCGCGATAAGCCTGTGTGTAAAAAAATGGTAGAAATGATGCCAACATGGCCATCGGATGTGATTTTGTTGTTGGCAGAAAATTATTCTAAACATCCTTGTTTATATAATACCAAATTGCCACAATATAACAATATATTTTATACATATTTAATTACAAACATGTAATCTAAAAACGACAAACTGTGTTCCAGACCCAATTTTAATCTAAATAAACTTGATAGCATGCCAACCTTGGGTGGTTGTTTTTTAGAATATAAAAGTGTACGTAAGCCTAAAAAAAACATTTGTGTACCAAGGATACTGTACTTGGACACCCATGGGCTTAGGGGCCTCTGACCACATCGTAAATAAATGAATACAAGTTTAGAGAGGTAATAAACGTTAGTGTCACCCCGAATTTGTTCTACCTAACCTCCGAATGTATCATTTTTTAGCATCCTGCGACCATTATTTCGTCTTTCCATCCAGTCTCGTGTCCATATACTTTTACTACGCTCCCTCTTATAATTTTCAATATCCTTATTAATAATTAATGCAGCTGCTGCACCCAAAATTAATCTCTGACGTTCCATAAATATTTGCACTATAACCTAGTACCAAACTAGCAGCGTGTGAATACTCTAATCCCGTTTCTATTGTACTAGCTAGTATACAGATATCTAGGCGCTAGGTAGCACACTTGATTTCTAGTAAAGTAAGTATCGTGTGATAGTAGCTTTAGGCTCTATCTCGTAATAGAATCCTACCCTGTAGTAGTATTTAGGTATGATAAAAGACCGTCCAGATGGGAATTTCTACTTCCTTTCTACATGGCCGTTTATCGTACGTACCATAATACTGATATATAATAGGATTCTTGTATGAACTTAAGTCTTAAGTGGAAGGACTACCTTGTAAAATTTGAGAAGCGCTATCAGCGCAACTCCTAAGAAACGTCCATATATTGAACTATTTGGAACTGTCTAGCCAACACCGAACTAGAGTTACGGTGTTGTCATATTTGTTAAGCTTGTTCTGAAAGAGTGAAGGGGGAGCGAGCTAATCTGTTGTTTACATGGTCAAGTTTCTTGGAAGGGAAAGGCAGGCAAGAGTGCAGCTTTTATCAAAGACCACACTATGCAGAAATCTGCTGCTTTATTTTTAAGTTGAACTAATCAGTAGTATGGTTTTCTTAATATTTCTTACCTTGAGGAAGAAAACATTTTAAATTTGACTTTCTCGTATTAGACTGGTTTGATGGTGACGAGATTGGGGTTCAAATCCCAGTAGTAGTGTATTCTGAGGGTTTTTTAAAACGGTTTCAAACACGCTATTATTATTTATTTATATCACCGCGTCTTACTACCCGTTCAGGCTGTACACTTATATACTAATTACTCTAATGTGTTAGGCATCAGGAAGGTTAAAATAAGAGGAGGTGCATCCATATTTTTGTAGAGTGAGAGAAGAAAAC
>CABFWO010000202.1:0-33972 GCA_902155825.1 Timema genevievae
TGCCACTGCTAGATCCACCTGCCTTCTGTATTTTGTTTCACTTGCCACTGCATGATCCACCTGCCTTCTGTGTTCTGTTTCACTTGACACTGCATGATCCACCTGCCTTCTGTGTTCTGTTTCACTTGCCACTGCATGACCCACCTGCCTTCTGTGTTCTGTTTCACTTGCCACTGCTAGATCCACCTGCCTTCTGTGTTCTGTTTCACTTGTCACTGCATGACCCACCTGCCTTCTGTAATCTGTTTCACTTGCCACTGCATGACCCACCTGCCTTCTGTATTCTGTTTCACTCGACACTGCATGATCCACCTGCCTTCTGTGTTCTGTTTCACTTGCCACTGCAAGATCCACCTGCCTTCTGTGTTCTGTTTCACTTGCCACTGCAAGATTCACCTTATTTCTGCTGTTTTATATTAATAAATATTAATTTGAATTAGGATCTAGATTCTGGAATGATAATTATTAAGCTCTGACATTTTTTATTTTTAATATGAGTTGTTGAAAATAATGAATTTGTTTATAAGGGTCTTTATTTAGTTTTTTAAATACAATTTTCCAACATAGGCCGTAACACCTTATTTTCTTCAATTTAAAATCTAATCGCTTAGCATAATGGTTACAACATTCTTACCCTACCAAACAACTTTAATATTTCAAAAAAATTTCAAAATCCATATAGATTCAGTAAATTCTTCACTTTTTAAAAACTGTATAAAAATTTAAATACATACTAAGCTTTGTGTTAAGAAGTTCTACCAACACTTATTAAGAGCCTATACATTGTGTAGCATACACTTACTTAAACGTTAAACTTGCATATATATGCCTAAAAGTAGGCACAAGTCTATACATTTTGTTTTTAAATCAATGTTTCAAGTACATGCATTTTATCTTTGTGTGAAAGTTGCAGGGTCATATGTTTTATCTAACATCTTGATACGGTGCAATCTAACTTGTGAGTACTAACTACGCTAATGGATTAGGAATTAGAAAGGTTGAAATTAGAGGAAGTGAACCCGCATTTGCGTGGAGGGAGAGTGGAAAACCATTTAGGAAAGCCATCCCCAGTTCACCCGACCGAGATTCGAACCTCGATCTTCCCGTCCTCGACGGTCGAGCTCAACACGACTATCGCGTTAGCCAACTACGCCACCGAAGCGGGTCGTAAACAATAATATTTTACTATTTTATTAGTGTTGATAATGTCTAACAAAAGAGAAGGCTGCAGATAACATGACTTGACGTATGAATACGTGGGAATAAATAACATTTTTAGCTGTCAGAAAAAGGTTCTTTCTATGAAAATTGAACTGTAGGCCTAGCTGTGATATTTGTGAATAAATAGATTACTTTTTGTTCAAGATATCCCTAGCTCCTTACACAATACATCAGGAATAGAAGGGAGGATTTTAATAAATGTGCTAGTATATTCTTGAAGAGTGGGTAGAGAATCATGACCGATTAACCTGGGTATTAGATACAGGACCATACTCGAAGCATAAATTGGTCAGAAGCGTTGTTCTCGGCATTATTCCCTTAAAAACAGCAAAATTGGGACAAGTGTCTTTTTTTAAAGTTTATTACGTTTTTTTAAATATATTAGAATGGTTTCACACGTTTCCATTTCACAGTCTTCAGATGAATACTTCAGATTACCGAAACAAGATGCAGTGACATCTGAAAAGAGCGGTATTAGTATTACCTACCAAAGTTACCACCACTATTAAAGCTGTTTGGAATTGAACTCCTGACCTCTCTGGTCCATCAGGAGTAAAAACGATTAGAGTCTACATCAACCCTATTGATTCACTATCATTTCACAAGGTGATAAGGTGGGAGTGCAGGGAACGCGAGAAAAGAGCAGTATTTTGCACTCATCACCGTGTCACTTTCTTAAAATGCTTCCATCTTCCACTGTCCTTACACCATTCTTCCTACTTTAATTGGTTCTATTCTTTCCTCTCATTTGCACATTTTATGTTATTTGCTCCTCTCATATCTTTTATGGCCTCCTTTGCGGTATTTTTCCTACATACTTCATTTCCAACATTTTCTTTGGAATCCTTTCCTTTTCCATCCTCATTACATGCCCATACCATCTCAGTCTTGCTCTCTCTACTATCTCATGTACTCACTGTATTCCTTCTCTTTCCCGGATAGATTAATTCTTAATATTGTTTCTCCTTGTGACAGCTAACATAATCTTTATAACAACACAAATGTTGGTCAAAAGAAATCAAATATCGCTCTAATACAAACATAGAGCTTAGTTTTCTCCACATGTTGATACCAACAGTTGTTGAATATCTGTCAAAAGGGTCTCCTGGAAATTAATGACAACTTTTTTCTCTTCATTTAAAACGCTTGTAATCTAATGACGCAATGCTCATGACAGATATTCGATAACTGTTGAGCCATGTGAAGAAAATTAAACTCTTTGTTTGTACTGAAACAATATTTTACTTATTTTGTCAAAAAAAAGTTTTGCTATAAAAACAGCAAAACTACTCACCTTAACTCGCGTTCCCTACATCCCCACCTTACTATACTTGTGTAACGCAATCTGACATTATAGGCTTCAGTTAAGCACGTAAATCTGCACCAGTCTGGTTTTATATTCATCCGAAAGAATACAGTCTTCACCACGCGATGTAAACCAACGATAGAAATAATATAAGGTATCCATCCATCTATAATATGCATTAATCATTGATTGTATGGATGGTACTAAGGCAGGGCTAATTAATTATGTCATAAAGAGTTGATTCAGATCTTTTAACAGCTTGAGCTGTGAATTTGAACAAGAAAGGTTTAGTATCCATCTTAAATAACAATATATTTTATTGGAAAAGTGTAGTAAATCAAAATTAAAATCAGTGGAGTTTCCCCCAAATTTATCTTCTCAACTGCATGTATGTATGTATATATATATATATATATATATCATATTAGTACCACATCTTATTACCTGTTAGAATTATACGCTTATGTACTAATTACAGCAATGTGTTAAGGATTAGGAAGATTTAACTTAGAGGAATTTTACCCACATTAGCGTAGAGGGACAGTGGAAAACCATTTAGAGAAAACCACCCTCAGTGCACCCGATCGGGATTGAACCACGATATCCTCATCTTCAGCAATTCAGTCTGACAGGAGAGTGGTGCTTTTGACCATGCAGCCATCTGTTCTTGCACAAACGTTAACTGAATTTGTAACATGTTTGGTATAACAATTTAATACAGTTTTTTAAACTTGTTTTACAACCCATCTAGACTAACTTCATTTGACTCTATTAAGGGCGTAGGAATGAGGAAGGAATAGTTTAGTTGGAAGTGTGCCCACATTTGAGTAGATAGAGGCTATAAAGCCATTTAAGGGAAAACTACCTCAGGATACCTGGCCTGGATTCAAACCCCGACCTCCCCATTATCGAAAAACCAGACTAGACGAGTTTAAAATAGTAAAATACATCATCACTAGCCAGAATCGAACTAGTCTAAGAATGTTTCCTTTAGTTTCATTCTGGGAAAATGGAGAGAGGAAGAGAGAGAAAGAGGGATATAAAACATTTCATCAAATTATTCAATATTCTGTCAAAATAACTATTTTTAACTATTAAATTATCATGTTTTCAGTTTCAGTACCTATGTTAGTTCACTTCATTCTTGAACTATATATTATCACCCTTATGATACAATATATAACATATTGTATATTTGAAATTTGTATAGAAATATATAAAACTTTCATTTTAATATATTGTATTATTATTATTAGGTGTTCTGTCTTACGACCGGTCCACCTATTCCGTTTGTCAGTTAACTTAGACCGGCAATACACACTGTCCACTGTCTCCTATTTCAGCTCTCAGCATTTTCTTCTTTCCTCCAAGTCACCTAATATTTGAATCCTCCTCCTCCTTCCTAAGTTCCTCTTTCCCTCAGCCTTTCCTTCTATGACTTCATGCAGAAGACAGTTCCTCCTAAGTGTATGTCCGATCCAGTTTGCTTTGTACCGAAGATTCACATCCAACATAGCTATCTTCTCACCCACTCTTACTAGGACTTCATTTGTCACCCTGGATGTCCACCTGATCTTCTCAAGTCTTCTCCAGCACCACATTTTAAAGCTCTATAATTACTTATTTTCCATCTTCCTAAGAGTACAAGTTTCTGATCCATATAACGTAATACTTCAAATGTGGCCTTTCATCAGTTTCGTCTTCAGCTCCAAACTCAACCTGCTGTTCAGCAATCACCTCTTCTTGCTGAAAGTTTACTTGGCCATGGCGATCCTTGGTACAGTAGGCATCCTTTGTCTTCTATGTTCTTGAACTTCTCTATGTTTTCTAACTATTGGTTTCCAATTTTAATTTTCAGTGGCCCTTCATTTTTTAAAATCACGATCACTTTTGACTTATTAGTTTTGATTTCCAAGCCAAATCTTCTCCCTATCTCCACCGGTCCATCATTTCCTGCAACTATTCTTTGTTTTTGGCCAGCCATGCTATATCATCTGCACTAATAAATAATATATACGATAAAAGATAGGAGTGAAATACCACAAATACTGAAACTATTAATTTAATATATAAGACCATTATTTTGATATAACCTTGATCAATTTGAAGAAATGTCCTTGAGATGTCATAGTAAGCCTATTTATGTGATTTTTTCCCTCTCTTTAGCACCGCGTCTTACTACCCGCTTGGGCTATAGGCTTACACGAAGTATTATCTGCTTTCAGATGTAATCAATATTTAACAAATCGAGCCCAGTATTAGTCCAGGACATAGTACGTTTTATTCCGGAGACGAATGTCTCCACCAAGTCCAGAAGCACACTATCACTCTCATTGATGGAGGGGGAAAGTACTGCAAGGTGAGAGAGTGGTTGTCGGAGGAGGGGTGACATAAGAGGAGGAGGGGGAGGCAGATCCGGCCCCCACACCACCAGAAAGATCAAGTTGGCAGCCCCAAGACTTGCTGAGGGCACACTACACCGGACCTACAATATACATATCGCCAGGTATCAGCAGAGCTCCCCTCCGTCCGGTAAGACTTGGCCCTAATAAAGACGACGTCCCTGAGAGGGCAGCTCTCACTTGGTTGTCAGTACGTCAGCAGCAACGAGATAGTACTCTAGTGCGTGAGGTAAAAGACGCGCGTGTGCGAGTGATCGTTTGCGGTTTAGTGGTATTTTAACTGGAGAGATCCAGTGAGTCTTGAGGTTGTTGATTAAAACACATTTAAGGGAGTGACGTGTGGTTTGTAAAGTGTTCCAGTGTCTCAAGAGAATGAACATGTGAGTGAATTGTTATTTCAATTTGTAACTAAATCCTGATTTTTTTTATAGGAAGCTCGTTTAGACCACCAACATTAATATTGAAAGTCACTAAATTTTGGCTTTGTATTGATATTCTTTAAATTTAAAAATGACACAAGGACATGGAGATTTAATCCGGTGCCCTTAGCTTAGTACATCAATTACCTATTGAGCCATTCAGGAGTTATCCCATGCTCAGGGTCATCCTTCACTCATATTTTAAGGCAGAGTCTGTGATGGACATGCTGAAATTGTCAGCTTCATATGAGTACTCAATTAGGAGCATGAGCTATCAAGTAATGCACCCATCTTCGACTCACTAGTTTGCTGCAAATTGCACAAATATAACTGTACGAGTCCACATATCATGATGAGTTAATTAGCAAATCCATTATTTTTGTTAGTTACGGTTATGGCGGCATCTAAATATCATATTTTTAAATTGAAAAATGATACTTGGACAAGGGGATTAAACCCGGGTCCTTTGGCTTATTACGCCAATGCTCTTTGTATGACTATGTTTTATTTGATATATTAAAGCCATTAAAAGCTTCCAATAACACTTCCACATGGATTACTCTATAATTTCTTTTTACATTACTAAATAAATGGTCTAGGAATATAAATACAAATTGTAATATATTTATTTCATGTGGCAACATATGTTTACAGTTTTCAATCAACACCCTTCCAATGAAAATCAGACCAAACAACTTATATTGGTGTTGAAGGCTTTCGCGGTTCGTGTTTGATTTGAAATTAATAGTTACCACATTAATAGAATCTGGAACCTGTGTTTATTTATTGAGGGGGGCATAGATTTTATATTCCTACAACCCAATTTGTCCTATTTAAGGTATATTTTATTTCAAATGTCAAATGTAAGGATCCAATAACTATTCAAGATCAATCGTGCTATAAAATATAATATGCTCTGTATTTTAGTGACAGTAATTAATATTATCAGTTGTAAGATATACAGGTTGTGACTGGAACAATTAGACGATTAGTAACTTGAAAATTAACACTTTAATTGAAAAGTAAATATTCACTAGCTAAATACAAACAAACTACATACTACACTAGTTCACTTTTAGAAGATAATGTCACTGAGGTGAGCTCCCCCGTATGTCAGGCAAACCTCAGCACGTTGTCCATCACTTTCCTCAGCATGGATCGTATAATTGTCTACTCCTGACTTTGTATAACAAATTTAAATTATTAATTTTAATTTTAAAAAAGTTTTATTTTAGGAACATATCCATAAACTCCTCGACCTTTCAAACCTTTATTTTAACCATTCAATATAAATTTATATAGGTAGATAGTTAAAATATTTAATTTCAGTTTAATATCATTTTGTGTAACTCATTAATTATAAAATCCAATTCAAATTAATCTGATACTATTATCGATGACGGGGAGGTTTTTGGGCTAAATCCCAATCAATTGTACTGAAGGTAATTTTCTTAAACAAATTTCTAACCTCCCATCACGCAAATGTAGGTACATTTCCTCTAAACCTTATCTTCTTATCCTTAGTGTATACAAATGAGGATAGCCCAGAACTTTAGTAAGTCACGTTTTCAAAGGCATACAATTTTACAATAATTTCTTCTTCATAGTATCTCAGTACACATTCAGGTTACACGCATTCATTAATTTCACTAATGGAACATGGATGAAGAAGGTAAATTTTGGAATAAATGTAGCCAAATTTACATGAGAGGAGAGTGGGAAACCATTTAGTAAAAAACTACACTCATTACCTCCAACCGGTATTCAAACTCCGATCTCCCAATCACCGGCAATCTATTCTAAGAGGTGAGTAATGGATTAGACCATGCGACCAACAATACGGGTCCCATAGACTTCAACGAGAACATTCCTGACATCTATTTATTTATGTCTATGAGATTGTTTATATGGGGGCTGTGGCCTATTTCCTCTATTCACTTTACAAATACATCAGATATGCTACAAGCTATGAGTGACACTTCAACCCAAGTACAGTAAGTGGAACACATTAATATATGAATCTAGAGTAAGTCTCACATTTTGAAGGGAAAGACTAACACATTATACAAGGAAACGAAACCATTAAAAAAAAAGGCATTTGAAGGCTGTGGTCAACAGTTCAAAAAGGTTAAGACTTTGCATTGGGCGTACATAGTGTTAGGTAAAAGGTGCTATTTGGTTCACATTATCAAATTATTCCCAAACTGGCAGTTAAATACTGACTTTATTTAAAGGGTCACAAACTTGTAACCCGTGGCCCGTATCTACTTCCACACCAATGCGGGTGCATTCACTCTCTTTTACTGTATATATTCACCGTTCCTACGCTGTTAGTGAAAGCATGCGTATATACTCCATTCACGGTAGGAATTATTCTCTGAAAGGTCTTTTTTACTACCAATTTCCTACTATATAATAGGTTTCTGGTAGGGTAAAAGGCCTTTCAGAAAACAATTCCTACGGTGAACAGACACTAGTTGTGACGAGTAGTATGATGTAATAATAATTATAATATTAATAATAATAATAACAACAAAACTTTAAAAATCCAAATATTTAAAATGAAAATCTGTATTCCAAGCTTATCTTGAACAATTGGAAGATATAACTACAGTGAAAAGGTGCAAAATAAAAGTTATTCGGTTATAAATAAAAGGCCTAAAGAATTACGAAAGAATAACTCATTAATTTATTATTTAACAAACAAAAAAATGGGTATGGTAAAAGTGAGATAAGAGCAGTATTTTTGCAGTCTTTATATCAAAATATTTTTTAGGTAAGATAAATCAAATAATTCTCTAGTACAAAAATAAATTTTAATTTTCTTAACATGATCCCCTTAACATTTCTTGAATATCTGTCAAGGGTGACCCTTAATTTAATGATAACTTTCTTATCTCATTTAAAAAGGTTGTCATCTGATGCCGCTAAGCTCAAGACAAATATTCAACAACTGTTGATATCAACATGTTAAGAAAATTAAACTCTCTGTTTGTACTGAATTAATATTTGATTTATTTTGGACAAACAATGTTTTGATATTACAAACTGCAACCAAACTTACCCTTTCTAGTATTCCCCACATTTCAACCTTAAGGGAACTACCTATTTAAAGGAAAAAATTATCAAAAACGTAGTATTTAAATGACAGTTCTGAAACTTTAAAACCACTAAAATAATCGTCAGTTATCCTAGAACTTTTTGTTGTGACCTTATTAAATAATTGACATTATTAATTGAGGGAGGCTGTATCTATATTTCTAACCATTAATTTTTATCTCATAATTCAGACATGTTGCATGAAGCATCATTGAAAAAGATTGTATTTACTACTTACAATTTACATAAACCTTTTATTCTTAAATTATAAAATTTAACAGTCAAGATTTTTAATCTTTTAGGGAAGTGATACATGTTGATATATTTAACCTTCATTTTTTGCCTTGAAACATATTTTAAAACCACAAACCACTTTTTAAAAACGCGAGATTTCTGGACACACACCATTTGCCTCAACGCTCCGGCAGGCTGACCCCTGAAGGTTTGGTTTTTGTTTTTAAAAGAATAGTAAAAAAAAGTATATGTATATGGCCATATTAAAAGGTGTAACACACAATTTAAATATGAAGAAAATATTTTCCTGAATAAATTTAATAGTACAGATTAAAAACTTTGTTGAGAAAAGCTTTTTTTTACTGATATTATTATTCTTTAATTCACTAATATTATAATCGGTTGACTGCAACGCTCCATTTCAGTCATTCTCAAGCTAGGGATATATTTTTTTTACCTATTTCTTCTATTATTTTAAACTCATATTCTCTTTCATGTCTTTCTTTGGCATGTATATTGCTTCCATTATCTACCTTCTATGACTGTCATTTTTCGAGTTTGTCCTCTAGTGTTTTCTCTTCTTTATGCTCTTTCATAACTTCCTTTCCTCACCTACTTTATTCATAACATCCTCGCTCGTTACTTTATCCACCCAGACTAAACATATAATTGATACCCTTTCGGGTTGTACGCTTATGTACTAATTACTCTAATGTGTTGGAATAGCGGGGGTTAAATTTAGAGGAAGTGTACACATATTTGTGGATATAAATAGGAAAACCATTTAGGAAAAACCACCCTTAGTACACGCGACCGGGATCAATCTCCGTTCTCCCCGTCATAGGCAGTCTAGTTTATTGCGAGAGTAGCGCCTTAGACTACGCGGCCACCGAAGCGGACGAATATACATAATAATACGAAATAATCAATTGGTGGGAAAATAGCTTTACTATGGAATTAGGTGTTAATGGGAATTGCAAATTATTTTAAACCTAATTAATTAGTTTCAATAAAAGAGTGTTTTTTAATACAATGTTTCTAATTGCGCGAGCTTTTTTTTTTTAGCAAGCAGAAAATTAATTAATCAAAAGGCTGTGTAGCTAGAGAATAATTACACACTAATAAAGGATACGAAACCACAATGTGTAAATACAAATAATAATTCGTCTCTTAGGGTGCGGCGTTCTATGTCAAATTCTGCAAAACGACCCGGGTGACCAAACTTGGACCGTACGTAATTGCTACCTGTTTATATTCAAGTAGCTCAGCCTAGTTTACAGTTGGGTCAAAAAAATATTGATCCAATTTAATAAGTGAAATGTATATAATGAATGGTCTCAATGTTCAATAAACTGTTTATTATACTAGTTATAACAAGGTAAAGAAGTAAGGCAATGAGCTAGGCGTGGCTTTGGTACTAGAGACAATAAAAAAAATTGGATCTAGTTTGGATTAAAACGAGTTTGGTAATTTTTTATCACAAGTAGATGTAATGTCTTTACAACCCCGGCCTCTTGGTGTAGTGGTCAATGCACCTGGTTACGAGCCTAAGGATTCAGGGTTTGATTCCCAGCTGGTACCTTGAATATTCTTCCTGAAAGGGGAATGGCCACAAAGGACACCAGGATTTGGATTATTAGGCCTAAGTTTGTATCTTAGGCAACGTTCTGTGCCACCAGAGTGGTGAATAGTCTACACATATGGCGACCAGACTCGGATGTCACGTACACCCCGGTCATATATGCCATACGATAAAAAAATATTTATCAATTATTAGTTAGTTTGAGTAGGGAATTGACTCAAACCCATACTTTTGCCAAACACACTTGGATTTTCGCAGAAAGAGACTATAAAAAAATACAAACTTTTTCAGACAAAAGTAATAATATTAAAATATCTTATTTGTATAGAATATTATATATACATATAGATGATATCTATCAAAATTAACAGCTGCAGATAACATTACTTGAAGTACAAATAAGTGAAAATAGATCTATTAGCTTTACTTTCAGATTGGTTCCTTCCTGTGAAAATTGGACTATATTATACATGACCTCCAGAGCATGTTTTTATTTTTTATTCTCGTGTTGCGAATGAAAACTCGACTTATCAGTCGTTTTGATAGTAAAGAAGAGCATGTACTAAGTTTAATCCAGATAGTTTTCCTATGCTGAATATTTATCTTGAAAAACCGATTTATTAATTTTGTTAGTATCTTGTTTAATTTGGAATAGTTAGTGCCTCGGCCAATATTGGTGGCCTAAACTAAAATCGAAGATGGTAAGATGAAGATGAATTTTCATTATTTAAGAATAAAACAATCCTAGGTCAAATGTTGAGAAAATTATACTATGGGAAATTCAACGGTGGTTTAACTGTAAGTATTTTTTCCTTAGCACCACGCTTTACTACCCCTTTGGGTCATACACTTATGTACTAATTACACTAATGATTTTAGAGTTTAGGGAGGCTATATTTAGTGGACGTGTTTGAGTGGGTTGAAAACAACTTTGGAAAAACCATCTTCAGTACAGCCTACTGAGATTCGAACCTCAATCTCTCCGTCATCGTTGGTCTAGTCTGGGAGAATAGCGCCTTAGACCATGCAGCCACCAAAGTGGGTCTGTAAAAGTTTATTGGATACAAGGGAATTCCAATTAAAATCTGTATTTTTGCAATTTTTTTTAAAACCAAAAAGATATTTTAGACAAACTAAATAAAATATTGCTCATCAGATACCTTTAGTTTAACTGTTCACACATGGTAATGTCAAAAGTTTTTGAAATTTAGTCATGGATATAATATTAACATTTTATTTTATAAGAAACTTTTTTATTGAAGATAAAATGCTATAAACGAATTCAAGGATTCTCACAGCAAATATTCAAGAACTCTTGGGATGTGTAGACAACTAAACAAAATAATATATCTACTGGAATAATATTTTATATAATTGTGCAAACAAATTGTTATAAAAACTGCATAAATACTGGTTGTGACTCGCGTTTTCTCCCCCCCCCCACCCCCTCCTCCCACATTAATGTGTTATATTATTGGTTGAATGGGAACCTACCCTCTTTCAATGGTCTTACAAGAAACTAGACTGACAATGACGTGCAGCTTGGAGAGTTCGAATACCAGTCAGGTCTACTGAGGGTGGTTTTTTCCACTCTCCCTCCACGTGGTAGCACCTACTCTTAATTCAGCTTTACTTATCCCTAACAGATTTGCGTAAACAGTACATATGCTTATAGCCCTAATAGGTAACAAGACACGGGGCTAAACACAATAGGACAAGTTCCACGTTTGAACATAATTTGTAGACAATTAAATAGCAAAGGGCCTTTCATCCCACATTAACTTCTTATCCTTTTTTTCAAGTGCTCGTCTATTTACCCTGAAATGTTCTATCTTTATACTGTTTCCTAAGATTGTTTCTTAGGCCAATAAGGCTTTTAGATACAACACACCTTATAAATAGAAAATAAATGACGAACAAAAAATAACAAGTAATTTGTTTACCAACATAAATATTTCTTGCTCTTAATATTCATAAATCTGGGCTCTCCCCAGTTATCCCTCCTAACAGTGTTTCCGGAAGAATATTGTAACACACACTTCAACCATGTGTGAGAGCATAATAATGTTGTAACACACTTAAAACATGTCTGACAGCATAATTCATTATAAAATGTGTCAACTATGGTCACGGATACACGATTCTGAAACGCGCGAAAAAAAAACCTCCAACTTTCTCCGTATTGTAGGATGTGACGAGTTGGCGAACAATCAGGTTTAGAACGTATTTTAAATATTCAAGTTCATTGTTTCAAGGTCGAAAGTCTGGTTCATTCATCTTCATTCCATCAAAGGACTATACTTTTTTTTTACTTTATGACAAAGCAGTTGGTTATGTAATATAATCAATTAGTACTTAGTTACGATTGTCATTAATAAAGATGGCTGCGGTTGAGTACAAACTTTACACCTCGATGTATAAAGAGAGCAAGGTGTTTATTGCCAAATTAAAGAGCGTATGCATATTTTACTCTTATATTAAGGTGACCTAACCTCTGTGTAACAATGCGCAGTACTTTTATTTTAAATACAAATAAATTAGCTCCTTTTAATAAGATTATAAAACATTTCCATTAATTCATAATTAATATTATCTATATTAATAAAATAAAGATTTTATTTGTCGATGATGAGCATTGAGCAATATCTGTCGCATGTAGAGGTCTGAAATTTCAAAATTAGTAGCCCCTGTGCACCAAAAAGTGCAGCTCTAAGCAGAAATTTTACAATTTTTACTAACGGTTTGAAGCAAAGCTTTGCCCAGGGTAACCAGGAAACACCTTGCGCTGTTACCCCAGTTACACCGGGTACTTCTGCTAGTCATATTATACTACTATAAAGTCACATGGTTGACTCACTCACTCATTCACTCACTTACTCACTGACATTAATGTTTACCCACTTCCAGATGAGCTAGAAACTTGAAATTTGGCAAACTTATAGCGTCTAGCCTGTAACCAACGGGAAAGTTCAAAAAAAGTTAAAAAAAATTAATTTATAGCCCCCGAAAAAAATTCAAAGTGGTGGAGCAACTTTAAAGTCGGTGCGGACCTTTCTTTGGAGGTCTCTTGTAGCTAAACGGTAAGACCTATCAAAAAAAGGATTGGCCCAACAGCTACGGATAAGGATTTGGCGAGATATAGCTAGATTTTTTTAGTTTAGATAAATTTCGCACATTTTCCACATATTTTTTAATTTTCTGACACATTTATGGGACAGCTAGAATAAAAGAAAATTAGCAGGCATATTAGCACATCCAATGTCATAGGTATGCCAAATTTGATAAATGGTGGTTTGCTAGAGCTAGATGAGTACAATCATTCTTTGTTTACATCACCATGGAAACCATGATTTGTATATACTTTAGTATAAGTATATAAAATATGTCTCTTTGTTTAAAAGTAATAACAACTCAATTATTACTTGAGTGGTTTAGTGCAATAAATAGAGAGCTAGGAGAGGGGTCGTTTTAATGTTTTCATCGTGGCGGGAACGAGGAAGTATACATTTTGATTCAAACTAAACACCAACATCTTTTATGAGTAAACTTTCAACTTGAGAGTCGAATGCGGGCTTATTTTACAGGATGTTCCCGAGTTAAAGGGCAAAACTTTGGGAAGTGGTAGTGGATCAAAAAACTAAATCAAAATGTATTTTGAAGATTTGCTCATTTTCACTTTCTTTTACAAGCAATCAGCAAAATACTAAAGAAAAACAATATATGTAGGTATTAGATAAAATATTACATTTATTTATTTTGTTCAAATTGACAGCCTCCAGCTTGAAGAGAAGCATTGCATCTTTCAATGACAGAACGAGTGGCTGACCGACATTGTGCGACTGTTGTTTCTTCGTACGCTTGCCTTATCCTTTGTTGTGATGATTGAAGGTCATTAGTTAAGCTATCAATACGTTAAGCCGTTTAACCTGGGAACACCCTGTATACAACTTTTCCCAGTAAAAGTTTAGAATATATTTTAGTGCAATAATCTGCAACAATCTCTACATCGGTCTACTAGTTATAATATATATATTGTTTTCTTACTACAGTCTGAGACAACAGTTAACAGCAGTCTGTCTTTTTTTTTAGATACATATAGACTATCCTTCCTTATATAAGTAGTGGGTCTATGTCTCTCTTTAGAAAAGTGGTCTATCTTTACTTAAGTAAGCAGTATGTATTTCTTTAGAAACAGTCTGTTTCACTTTAGACATAGAGTTTACGTTTCTAATATCTTGATCAAGTATCTTGATGTTTATCTAACAAGGTTCCTTCACACACACTATGTATTTCTCGGTAAGCAGTATCTTGATGTGTATATAACAAGGTTCCTTCACACACACTATAGTATTTCTCGGTAAGCAATGTCTTGAAATTTGTTGACCAAGGTGCCTTCACACAAATTGGGTTTTTCTTGGTAAGCAGTATCTTAATGCGTATATAATATGGTTCCTTAACACACACTATATCTTTTTTGATAAGCACTGTCTTGAAATATTATAAAACATGTTTTATTTCAGATTACTAGGTACTTAAATGTTTGAATACAATACTATACTATGCTTTGACAAATTATTGATAAGGAAATGTAGCTGAAACGGTTTTAAACTCTAGTTTGAGGCTAGAACCTGACAAAAACACGTTAGAAAATTAATTTCGTCAACGTTATCCAGCTGACAGTTCTGGTTATCCACAACAAATAACAATTAATTGTGCAGGATGAGTAAAGTTACATCTAGTGAAATGTATCTACATTCTCGTGTAAAAATAAAAGTAAATTCAAAGTCAAATTAAAATAAGTAGCCTACATGTCCCCCAACACCCTCAAGTATTTTGTTTGGGGTATTTAAATGGCACTTTCTAATTTAAATTATTATTTTTGTGTGTATTTTTGTCAATGCTTCTTCCTATACACTCAATTTATACGCACATTTACTAGTTAAGTTGATATGTTAAGGAGGAGAAAAGGTGACATTTTAAACCAAGAGTAGCACCATTTTCATGGGAGGAGAATATAAAACATTTTATAAAAAACTACCCTCAGTACACCCAACTGGGATTCGAGCCCCGATCTCCACATTACCCGAAATTAGGGGTGTGCTGATCCGGATACCGATGAATCGTTATTGGGTGATTATTAGTGCATCGGCAATTAATCTTAGTCTGCAATTATTATGCCGATTAATCTTTTTTAAGTAAAATTTTAAGCAAGATTTCTTTATCTAGGAGTTTAGTGATAAAATTGCAAAAAACAACAACACACACTTATATACACTGCATCTGGGTTGTAGGCCATGCAAAGATTACATAACCAGATAAAGAAATATAAGTTCACACCATTGATAAAATTAACAATATAGTTCCAACTTTCGCCGGTTATGCAAAGATTAAGCTCCTGTTAACCAATGATTAATCAAAAATTAAGATTATCATAGCTTTAACTGTTGCTTTTTAATTTTTTTGTATTAATTACATTGATTGTTATCTTTCTCTTAAGCATATTTCCCAAAAGTTATTAATAAATAATCGATAATCTGGACTAATCGGTGTAAATAATCGTAGCATGAACAATTATTTTAAACAATCGGTATAGTTAATCGGTACACCTCTACCGGAAATACAGTATATTTTGAGAGTGACGTGTTCAACCACCGAAGTGGGTCTGATTGTCATCACATGACTTGTAACATAATTCTACAGTAGACACAGCACCCAGTCCCCAGACTGTTAATCAATCCCTGTTAAATGGGAAGGCCCAATCACAGTAATAATACATGTTTCGGCCGAACTGAGAATCGAACCCTTGTTCAGCGAAGAGACGCGCTACCAACAGAGCTCAACCACTCTCCATGTCAGTCCAGTGCACCGACTCGAAGTTGAACTGAATACCAACCTCCGGAGTCGGAACTGAGAGATTCAGTTGAACTTACTGGCGCTGGGCGTGAACCTTGTAGGTAGTTTATACAGTTGTTCAACGCAATAGCTCAACCAGTATTATATCTGCCTATTGAGATAATAATCCCGGGTTTGATTCCCAACATGTCCAAAATATTCATCATGAGTGAAATGTGAGTTTCCCCCTTTCAGAGTGCTGCACTAACGGCCTGGGGCTGAATGTTGTGTCTTTACTAGATTTAAGTCAGCTTATAAGTTGTGTGCTGATATAATCAGTCGGATAAGAAAGAGCATGTTAATACTTCAAATAATAGGAACAAAAATTGGTACAGTTGAGTATTAAAAACTTGTTGATCTTAAAATATTAATAATTATTAAATAATTTACTCCCTGTAGTAACACTTACTGCGATATTATAATATTAATCAGATATAATTATAAACGTTATCTTAATTCCATGCCAGAGAGTGGTTTGAGATGGCTGTCCCATTGGTTGATCTTCTTGCGAGGTGTGGGATAAGAAAAAGAAATTAATACAAGTTAAATTATCATAATATTAAAAACGCTTATCAAATATAATATACATACATTATTATCAATGATCGTGGCTTGCTACCCGCCCAGGTACAATCAAATAGCTATTAAAAAGGTATAATTAAGGTAAAGTGTAGCCGCATTTACGTAGATATAGGGGTAATAAAACAATTTAGTTAAAACTATATCAGTACATCGGATTGAAATTAGAATCGTAGCCTTCCCGTCTACGGCAAGGCAGACTATGATTACGAGACTGATTCTTTCACCTGCGTGCCCACCGGTGTGGGCTCAAGGTCATTTAAACAGGAAGAACACATCAAATACAGAAAATACTAGAATAGTCTAATTCACTTATAATGTTTGTATGAGACCATATCAAAGGAACAATTGCTTAGAAAATAAGAGGGAAATTTCACTTAAATTGACTAGAAACAAAACCACAAAGATAGAATATATTTTATAACCTTAAAAAATAGTTTAAGCCCAAAGACAATTTTATAAATTATGTAGAGAAATAATCATTTATTTTATATAATTTATTCTAGAAAGTTTCGTATCATACACTTTATTGGAATGTTGATAAAATATGAAACGGTAAGCAATTTAAGAAAATGATCTGATATGTGGTTGCCATAAAGGTAAATGAACACTTTCTAATGTCCCATGCATGAATACCCATAAAAATTAACGTGGACTTTCAAATGTATACTGCAAAAAAACCTCTAAACTATCAGCTAGAGTAATAAACAGAAAATAATTATTTACATTATTACACAAAGCCGATCCATTAATTATAGTAGGTAGTGAATGTTTAAAATGATACCAGGTAGACCCTGGCTAATGTGATCTTTGAATTAACAAATCTGTGATAATATAAAACGAGTTTGACAGTTGCAATATAAAAAAAATATTTTAATAAGATTCTGCCTCACGTTGTTATAGGGGTAGGCTACTTTATATAATCTCTTATCCAGAAATTTTATAATTTAAACATTAACTGTGGGACCTACATGCCATTACATATTTGTTATATGTTGCATTTGAGTTTGTATCAAGGCTGATTGAATGATGTATATATTTTAAAAAGGGAATATTTATATAACGACTGATGCATACATTTTTATTATTACTACTACTATTAATTGATACAATATTATGATTTAATTTATATGAAAATTCTATTAAAAAGTAAAACCATTTCCACTTAACATAAATGACAGTTTGAAAAAAATGATCATAAAACGTTTTTATATTATACTTATTAATTTTCTATTCCATTGTGTTAAGTTTATTGATATTCAAAATTGAAGAAGATGGTACAATTTTTAAGAAACAAATTTCAGAATTACAAATTATATTATTAAGAATAACCGTAAATTGAACCATAGTGTGAAAATAATGGCAAAGAATTAAATCGGAGTATGATAAGAATGACAAGAACAAAAACAGGAGTTTTATACCAGAAATACAATAAGTTAACCAGAGTTTTAACCAGAATGTCAAGAAATTGAAACCAAAGTTTGAAAATAATGGCAAGAAATTGAACTGGAGTTTGAAAAGAATAACGAGAAATTAAATCGGAATTTTTAAAGAATAGCATAAAATTGAACCTAAGGGTCGCTATAAATCTTTTATATCCTCAGTTGGCTCACGTTTCAACAATCCCAGTCTTCGTGCCATTCGTCACCAAGCTTGAACTTGCACCAATGATGGACTTGTAACAAACTTCCTACCGCTATCTCTCTATCCAACCCACTATTGGTTATCCTGATAACCAAGGGCTGAGAGCCTTGTGATCACCCAGAGCGAAGGTAACAATGTGCCTGATCCATGTCCAACATTACTTTTCCCCAAAAAACTGAACAAAACTGCAGTAGCTCTTAATACAATGAACGCCTTCTATTATTTGTATTTGCCTTTTTACTCGAAATAATGCAGGAATAAATTACTAATGTGTCGCGATTCGTTATATATGTTACAGGAAAAGTAGATTCTCCAGTAAGAGTCGACTTTACCTAGGCCGAGTCGACTCTTACTGGTCTTTTTAGTAAAAGTTGATTAAAAGCGAAAAGTGATGAATTTCGATTAACATTTACTAGTCAGAGTTGACCGTACCTAGGGAAAGTATACTCTTACTACCTTGAGTTAGTACAAGTTGACTTTTTGCAAGGAAATGGTCTACTACCTAATAAAAAACAAATAAAAAAGCAAAACCTTTATGATACAAAAAGAGATATAAATATTTATTATTTATTACAGCAAGGTAAAGATTTGTGACACTTTGAGTTGCAGAGCTAACCTAACCTAACCTAACCTAGAAAACAACAGTAAACAAATAGAGCTGGTATATTCAAAACAAAGATGTGCGCGCGAAGTCGCATGTGGAGATCAACATCGCGGAATCAACTTTTACTAAACCACTGCAGGCATAGTTAACTATTCCTAGGAAAAGTTGATCTGTTTATTCTCTATCAACTTTTACTGATACTTTTAGTAAGAGTCGACTTTACCTAGGCCGAGTCAACTCTCCCTAACAATCTACTTTTCCTGTGACATATATATTCTTGAAATTATCTCATTCTGCCGTTTTCTAAAAAACGAAATCCTTAATTTATATTCATTAGCGGTGACCTGGCGGTCTAGGGGTAAGGACTTCTGTGATGGGGGTCCGAGGTTCAATCCTAGGTCCCGGCACAGATTTATCTGATTGCCAAACCCTTCCTTCACATCTGACATGTATTAATCACAACTTGTGAATGTGTGGAATGCCAGGCCTCCACAGTGGTTCGGATCCCACGTTAAACTGTAGGTCCTCCATTTCATCTCACAATCACCCTACCATTACACATTAGCGTAAGTGCGTATAGCCCGAATGGGTAGTAAGACGTGGTGATAATAATAATAATAATAATAATAATAATAATAATAATAATAATAATAATAAATTCATTACATTTAAAAATGACACCTGAACACGGGGATCGAACCCGGAACCTTTGGCTTAACACGCAAATGCTCTAACCACTGAGCTCTAAAGGAGGCACCCACCTCGGTGGCATAGTTAGCTAACGCGCTTGTTTATTGTTGAGCTAGACTGCTGAAGACAGGTAGATCAAGGTTCGAATCTCGGTCGGGTGAACAGTGTTTTTCCTAAATAGTTTCCCACTCTCATTATCTGCTATGACATATGAGGAGTCCAGATTGTGGACACGTGGGTACCTGGAGTGGACTATCTGCTATGACATATGAGGATTCCCGGTTCCTCTTTTACTTTATCTCAAACTGGACACTGGATATTTATTTAGGGGGCCATAATAATTTGGGCGTGTTTTCCATTTGAACTGTTTGAAACCAACATTCCTTTCTTTAATGACTCCTTAGAATGTTTTTTTTTTAATGTTAGGTCCACACTAGCAAGACGAAAAAATTCAAACTATAATAAGAACAAGCATAGACAGTTTATAGTTTACCTGACTAAAAATATATATTTTATATATAATTTTTTAAGTTTTATTCTTTTCGTTTATTTAAATTACATAGAATTTGATATCGACATATTTAGATTAACACACAACACCAATATATTATACGTAGTGTTCAAAAATGTACGCATTTCAAGATTTTATTATATTTAATTACCGTACACAGAGAGGATGTATTCATTTAAATATAGTCTATGAATCAAACAATTAGTGTTTAATGACCCTAATTAGGGAATACTCTGTATAGGACAGTTATTGTAAAGTAATGGAGCGCTAATCCATATGTCTGGAGGTCGATTCCTATACCAGCTGTCATTTGTTAATACTATATTTAAATATATTTCATTAAATATTTTGCAAACTCTCCCAGTGTTTTTTATTATTATGAACAGTTGTAAACGTCCTTGTAACGGTCGATAGCAACAATTTAGGTGTGTACTAAATATTTAATAGTTATTGCTGTAATGAACAAGTGAAATAAGTGCATAGAGTGTACTTAAGCAACATATATATTTTATCTTACCGCTTTCCCGTAGACCACACCTTCGAGTGTCAACTAGGTCAGGTTTCGCTCGCTATACAGGGTGGCGCCGTGTAATGAAATAGATTTTTCATTTCGTAATAATACTAATAAAAAGTTCCCACTCTTAAAATATTTAAAATTAATGAATAATTTCAGAATATAAAACTCAATATATCCACATGTGTTAGAGAATATTCTCAAACACCTGGGTGATAGTTTTTTGTTCTGCTTACAACGACTCTCTATCGTCAACTTATATTTTCCATTGTGCAATGTCCCTCCACCCTTATTGCAAATACTTGTGAAACATAACAACGTCGAAAACTTTTTATTTATTTCTCTCTCTCTTCTGGAAAAAATAGAACATGGTGAGACTTAAAAAAAGAAATACAGAATATTCTAGAATGATTTCTTTCGAAACATATATCCGAAAAGAAGGCTGCTCTCTTCTTTCAGTGCGCAACCTTGATGTAGGAACGGTCCACGATAAGTAATTATCCCATTTTCAAATTCGACTTCCAACCTTACTGTGGAATAGTCCAATTTTCATTTGATCTTACAATAAAATGGTCCAAGACGCGCACTAAGCTATCAGGTCTAAGCTGCCGCATATATTGTTTAAATATAATAATTGTGGGTCAATTGCTTTTATAATTAAATAAAAATAAATGGTAATCACATTTACTTAAAAGTAAGATTAAAACCAAATCCTCATAATCACCATCATCCTCACACCGTATCTCAAAGAAAATCTCTTCAACGAGGCTTCGAAGACTAGATATTTCAACGCAGGATTTCACGAGAAATTATTTTAAGAACCGAAACAACTAAACGATTATTAACTTGAAAATTAACACTTTATTTGAGAGGTTAATATTCATTAGCTAAATAAAAGTAAACTACATATTACACTTATTCACTTTTTGAAGATAATGTCATTCAGGTGAGCTCCTCCGGACATCCAACAAACCCCAGCACGTTGTCCATAGCTTTCCTCAGCATAGATCGTATAATTATTTCCACCCCACCCTGTATTTACAATGTTAGATAATTGATTGAGAGAGTCAAGTGATTCTAAGAACAAAATTCCATACTTATTATAAATCTACCTTGATAACATCATATAAATAATTAATAATGAAAACGATTTTATTGGTTACACTTCATACACACTTTAAAAATTATCAAGTATTAAATTAGTGGAATGTGTGGAGTTATCATGTTTTAAATGTGACCTCTTAATCAATTAGTAAAATACTCGAGTATCTGTAAAACTTCTTTAAAGAGTAACCTGTTGATTGAAACCATTTCTTTCATTATTAATTATATAGACGCCCCTTACAAAATATTATAATGTTTTCTAGATTGTTGTTATATAAATAACTTTTCGCCGTGGTAAAATAATTCTGTTTGCTACTTTATTTTTCACTTCGCCTTAATTCCCGTTCGGGATACACACATGCATACGAGTAACCCACTTCGGTGGCCGCGTGGTCTAACGCACTTCTTTCACAGTAGGCTAGACTGTTACTGTGGATTCACACGTTCATCGAAAAACTAGCGCAGAACAGAAACGTGGTCACGTGACACACTCTAAGCCAATCACAAGATTTCCGCTTAAATCGGCGCGAGCTGTTCTGCTGAAATTAACTGTTCTCTTCTTTGTCCGCTCTGCTCAAGATGTTAGGCACAGGAGAACCAATCAAATCTCAGAACCAACCATATCAAATTAGTGCGCATGCGCATTTGTCAACGCATGTGCTCTACAGCCAGAAGCTAGCAGACATCTTCGTTGGCCGTTATGAGGAGATTTGAAATAACTCGCTAACGTAATAAAATATGTTGATACTCAGCTGTTTTAAAGCGTTGTAATGCATCACGGGTCAACTTAAAGTGTGTGAATTACTGCGCAGATTCTGCTTTCAATTTTTCGGCGAGAGTGTGAATCAAGCTTTAATGACGGGGAGATCGAGGTTATAATCTCAGTCGGGTGGTTTTTACAAAATGGCTTCCCACTCCACCTCCACGAAAATACAAGTACACTTCCTATAAATATAACCTTCTTAATCCTTTAAAACCAATAGCGTAATTAGTACATAAGCGTATAATACAAACGGGTAATAAGACGCGGTGTTAAAAAAAAAAGTACACCAGTGGGATAAGTATTGGGAAAGTAGAATTTCAGAGAAAATGTACACTCATTGGCATGGAGGTATAGTGGGCGAACAATCTAAATAGTCAGTCACTCTTGTGTTAGACTAGCCTGCTGATGACGGGGAGATCGGGGTTCAAACCCTGGTCGGTTCTACTGAGGGTAGTTTTTCCTAAATGATTTCCCACTCTCTTTCCACGCTGGTAGATTATCTCTAAAAAGCTTCCTTCCTCATCCCTACCCCATTAGAGTAATCATATTTGTGTATAACCTGAACGGGTAGTAAGACGCGGTGATAAAATGGCATATTGAGGGAAACTGACCCTCAGTGCACCTAGCTGAGAGACGAACCCCAATCTTCACATCAACGGAAATCCAATTCAACAAGAGAGAAAGCGCGTTAGACCTTGTGACCACCAATATGGGTTTGACGATTCTTAGAGCTTTAAGAGTTTATAAACCAAAAATACTACTAGGTATTTAATATTGTGAGCTATTACTAGCCCCACCATTTAGCACATGGTCAACAGGGTTCTGATTCTTCGGTAATGGGGAGGCTCGGGTTCAAATACCAGCCAGATGTACAGTACGTGGGTAATTTTTCTCAATATTGTGGCCCAATATCCAGTCAGGCACATTCGGGTGCAATTTATCTACTATACTTTTCTCCAGAGGCTTCAAAACAGAGGTAGCTGTGGCTCAAGCACCCCTGTTTTTTTTATCTTGGAGGCCTGTGATGTCTTAAGACCCCCTCCCAATATTTCCTAAGTTAATTCAAAAGCCATGCACAAAACATACAGATTTTACCTTAAGTTTGATAACTATAAGTAATGAAGACATATATTTATAATTAATTTAGTAGCAAGCTGAAATGCCCTAATTTTGCATTATATATATTTTTTCACATAAAAAAATCTTTCACAAAATTATAGTAAGCATTTGTAAGTATTTGTGATTGACTTGAATAATTTTTTTTTTTACAGAATATTAAAGCTAAAAGGTCAATAATTAATTATTGACACTTTTGACACAGAGAGACCAACCTCGAGGAGGGTAAAGAGTCAGATAATGAGTGACGTCACATTACAATTAAACGTATCGCACAGAGTTTTGTGTTAATTAACCCGATTAAAAATAATATTTAAATTTAAATAGAGAAAAGGCGGGTTGCGTGATACCGGTATTGTGATTTAATATTAGAAGAGGGTTTCACAAAATTATAGCAAAGATTGAGAAGGGAGGTGAGGGGGTAGAAACAAATTAGTGTGACGTAGTTTATGGATCGCCCTTGTTATTCTTCATAATCGGAAAGCAAAGGAAACGATTTATCATTAAATCATAGTTCATTGAAATTATCCTTATTAATGAAGGTAAATGATACAAAAGTTTTCTTAGGTTTATTTAATACTAGCAATCCCTCACGGCGTTGCCCGTGACCCTTCAGAATTTTTTTTAAAAATAGCCTAATTAAAAAAATTATTAAAAATTTAAAAATCTGGCTTTAAGGTGCATTTAGACCCCCTTCCATCCACCTATGTTAAAAATTTGAAATCTCTGCGTGCCGTAGATTTGGCTGGGCATCGTACACAAACAAACAAACACACAGACAAACACTTACTTTTATTATTATAGACTGAAACCCCTTAAGAAACTGTCCTGTCATAGTGAATTACCTACTTTTTTTTGTCTGTGTGATATAATTGAATGTATTGAGAGAGTATGACTTGTGTTTTTGTTCCAAGGTCATGCAAAAACTTGAAGAAAGACAGGTGGTAGAGTTAAGGGCTTTCACACACTTCGGTGGCCCCATAGTCTAAGGAACTACTCTTGCATTAGATTAGAATGCCGCTGGTGGGGAGATCGTGGTTTGATCTCGGTCAGGTGTACTGAGGGTGGTTTTTCGTAAATAGTTGCCCATTTCTCTCAACGTAAATTCAGGTACACTTCCTCTAAATTCAACCATCTTCATCCCTAACCCATTACCGTGACTAGTACATAAGCGTATAGCCTGAACGGTTAGTAAGACGAAGTATTAAATAAAAGTGAAGAGATATCAATGTGCGTTTAACCATGGTATGATTTTTTTTAGGAGGAACAGTATTAATTTGTTAGTTATTAAAGTTACTAAAACAATATTAATATATTCATACATCAAATCATGTCACTGACATTGTAGTAATAGTAAAATATTATCAAATGTTTGTATTTTCTAAACGCCCCTTCCTATCAAAATTTGACTAATGACCCTCCTGTTCAATATTCAAGTAGTTTCTATTCCGAGAATCCAAGACAGCCGCTTTCTCGCACTCTAGAACACGTGTTCCCTGTATCACCTCAACGAGATTATCTTAGTCTCTCTATGTTACTTTCCCAGCGCCGGAACTATTGACATTCTGAGGAGGACTACACCCAATATCATTGCTGAGGTAACTAAAGGTCTTATCTTAAAGGTTCGTTTAAACGGGCCATATTTTACTGCAATATTTGGCTGCAATTATGTAGCCGTTATGTGGCTGACAATATGGCAGCCTTGTATCGAAATATCACCGTATGGCCCGGAAATATAGCCGGTATGTTGCTGACAATATTGCAGACTTGTATCGAAATATCGCCGTATGGCCCGGAAATATAGCCGGTATGTTGCTGACAATATTGCAGACTTGTATCGAAATATCGCCGTATGGCCCGGAAATGTAGCCGTTATGTGGCTGACAATATTGCAGCCTTGTATCAAAATATCGAAGAGTGGCCCAGCGATGTAGCCGGTATTTGTTGACTATTGCAGTTAGTTGCTCGTGTGTTGCCGGTGTTGTCCACCTGAATTGGAAAACTTTTTGAATGGCTCAGCCATGTCTATATCTGTCTCACTTTCTGACAAGTACCTCTCTCTCACTCATTGCTGCTCGACCCTCCATTCACTGCGCAGCTCACAGCTACTACACGGGATTTGGTTTGTGTCGTGAATTTACCTGTTATTGAGATTATAACAAATTTTTTTTAGCACCGCGTCTTACTACCCGTTCGGGTTATACACGCAAGTACTAATTACGCTAATGGGCTAGGAATTAGGAAGGTTGAATATAGGGGAAGTGAACCCGCATTTGCGTGGAGGGAGAGTGGAAAACCATTTGGGAAAACCTCCCCCAGTTCACGCGACCGAGATTCAAACCTCGCTCTCCCCGTCCTCGGCAGTTGAGCTCAACACGACTAGCGCGTTAGCCAACTACGCCACCAAGGCGGGTGATTATTACAATGATTTATGACAATTATATTAAATAAAAGCGCAACATCACTTTTTGACATTTTTTAAAAATTTTTTGAACAGATAGCTGTCTAGTATTAATTCTAGGGTTAAATAAATCGGGCTTGCTCGGGACTTTGGCAATGCCCAATTATTATCAAATATATCCAGGGTTAAATTATTAATTGTTGTTTCACGTTTGCTCAAAAAAGAACGCATCCACACATCTCGGTTTTTTTTTAAGTTTTATTTACATGGCGCAGGATAAATGCTGCAGAAACAAGTACAGTATGATCCATCTTGGCCAGTCTGTCATCATGTAAACATGCAATCATACGGCAATGTGTGGCTGTAAACATTGCTCAGAAATACTGGCCGGAAATATTGCTCAGCCACAAGCTGCACGTGTATTGACGGCAATATTGCAGGGCCATATATTTGGGAAATATTTTTAGCAATGTGCAATTTAAATGCCCGTCTAAACACACCTTTAGCTCTCTATTGGTCAACTTTTGCCAAATCTCCTTATTCTCAGCTATGTCGGAAGGTGGTGTTCTGAGGTAAGGAGCTACTGGCAACATAAACAAAGCAGCGTTGCGGAACTTATAATATATTTGAGGGTAGATTGAGCACACCGAAACGAGAGAATGACAACGCTTTTTCCCAATAGTAGCCGTGAAGTTGCCTCAGCGATGATATTCAGCTTACTCCTTCCTTTATGTTCCTACGAATCTCAAGCGGCAAATGATGACCGATCGTTTTTGCGACAAAACTCACACTTTATATCTAAATATGATTTTAGCACCACGTCTCACTACCCATTAGGGTACTAATCAAGCTAATGTGCTACATATGAGGGTAGTGGAATTTAGGGAAAGTGTACCGGCACTTGCGTGAAAGTAGAGCTAGAAACCATTACGTACGCTCGACCGGTATTCTAGCCCCGTTCTTCACATCATTGGCAGTCTGGTATATTCCAAGAAATATGCTATTTTATATATTAACATATTATTAATAATAATGTAGTATATGTTTTCAGCCACTCCTGTGGCCACATCGATAGTACGTCACGCTCATCTTGGCTGGTTTGACACTGTCCTGCGCGTATAATAAAACAAAAAAATATGCCAGCATGTTGTCCAATAAAATGTCACCAAACAGTTTAATGATTGAATACCAGAAACTTATCTAAATAAACATCAACAGATGGCTTATGGATTGTTTAAATGACAGCATGTTGTCTAATTAAACGCCAACAGATAGTTTATGGAATGTTTAAATGACAGCATGTTATCTAATTAAACGTCAACAGGTGGTTTATGGATTGTTTAAATGGAAGAAAGTTGTCTAATTAAACGGCAACAGATGGTCTATGGATTGTTTAAATGTCAACAAGTTGTCTAATTAAACGTCAACAGATCATTTCTGAATCGTATACATGCCAGCAATCTGTCTAATTAAACGTCAACAGATGGTTTATGGATCGTTTAAATGCCAGCAAGTTGTCTAATTAAAGCTCTACAGATGGTTTATGGATTGTTTAAATGCCAGCATGTTGTCTAATTAAACGTTAACAGATTGTTTATGGATCGTTTGGATGCCAGAATTTTGCCTAATTAACGTCAACAGATGATTTATAGATTGTTTAAATTCAAGCATATTGTCTAATAAAATGTCAACAGATGGTTTATAGATTGTTTAAATGCCAGTATTTTGTCTAATTGAACATCAACAGATGGTTTATGTATTGTTAAAATGCCAGCACGTTCTATAGCTGGACGACCACAAGTGAGCTAATGATAATTTTATTCCCACAGGTTGAACCTCCTCGCAGTTGTGTTGGTCGCAGTCTACCCAGCATGTCAGGGACAGTTGGAGGTGATCAACCAGTGGAGCTTCCTGCCCTTTGATCTACCTCCAGACTTTCCAACGGGAAACTACATCCCTGAGAACAACGTGTTCACAGGACTGGAGGTGGGCTGGGGGCGGGTGTTCCTCACTCTTCCTCGCCTCCGTTCGGGGGTGGCTGCAACTCTAGCTACCATCCCCCGCGCTGACCTGCAGGGACAGACCGGGACTGCACCCACTTTACAGGTATTGTACTGTGCTCTTTACACTCAGACCCTCACCCTGACCAGTAGAAACACCTGGTAGCCTTGCAGGTATTGTACTGAGCTCTTTACACTCAGACCCTCACCCTGACCAGTAGAAACACCTGGTAGTCTTGCAGGTATTGTACTGAAGCTCTTTACACTCAGACCCTCACCCTGACCAGTAGAAAGACCTGGTAACCTTGCAGATACTAACTTAATAACGGTTAGTTGTTAAATTGGTGACTTCAGGCACTTGGGACAGTGCTGATAAAACACAGATACCCGACTGTGTCGTGAATTATTACGAAGCTTTTCAAGTTTTCCAAGCTTCTTCTTCCATCTTATTCCTATTTTTGATAGATGATTTAAATTTAATAAATTATAGCTTGTACTTGCATCTATCATCGCTTGGTCTAAGGCGTCAGACTCACAATAGATGGGACTGCCGTAAACGACAGATCAAGTTACAAGTGTCCGCTGAGTGAATTGTTTGGCCCTCCCACTTCTTCCCCACGCTAGAGCGTGTGCATTTCATTTATAAAATACTGTATTTTACTATGCTGATGGGGTAGCGATGGGATAGGTAATATTTAAGGCAAGTTCACCCGTATTTGGTTGACGGGTGTGATAGAAACATAAAAACTGAGAATAGGCTTACTATCATTTTCAATTATGTAAAGATTTTATTTTATCTGATTTAATAATATTTGAGTTACAATTTATCTTAAATGACGAGTAGTTTAGTGTTCTGAATATATATAAATTAATAATAAAATATATTAATACTAAAACTCATCTAATGGGGTTTATTTGTGGGATAGAGAGATATTAGATTTATACTAATAATTTCAATATGACATACTGGTGTTGCTTAATTAACTAATCTTTCCATTAGAAGTAATTGTTAGATTATGCAGCTACCCGTTTCGGTGGTGGCATGGTCTAACGCGCTACTATTGCAGGAGACTATACTGCCGATGACGGGGAGATCAAGGTTCGAATCTCGGTCGGGCGTAGCTAGAGTGGTTTTACCAAAATTATTTTCTTCTCTCCCTCCACGCAAATACAGGTACGCTTCCTCTAAATATAACCTTCCCAACTATTAGCGTAATTATTACCTAATCGGAAACCTGAACTGTATTAAAACGTAGTTCTAAAACAAGAAATAAAAAAATCATGCTGCTATACGCACATATTAGTTACGCTAATGGTATAGATATAAGTAAGGTATATTATGAGAGGAAATGTACACACATTTGCGTGTGAAAATAAAGTGGGAAAAATTACTCTAAGTTTACTCGACCATGACCTTATTCCTGATCCCCATCACTGAAAATCCTGTCCAACACGAGAGTGACGCGTTAGCTCATGCGACCACCGATGCGGATCCTATTTATCGTCAGCCCCCCCCTTCATTCCCACGAGTCCCCTGCCTGAAGATGATCCTTGTCTCGGCGTGTGTTGTTTGTTGCAGGCGTACCCCAACTGGCAGTGGCACCGCGCTGAGGCCAACTGTTCTGGTCTCATCTCCGTGTACCGGGCGCGTGCAGACAGGTGCGACAGACTCTGGGTCCTGGATAGCGGCATCATGAACAGTCTGGAGAGCTACACTCCTGTGTGCCCTCCCAAGATCGTGGTGTTCGACCTGAGGACAGACAGACTCGTCAAGAGCTACGAGTTCCCCAGGTGAGGACAAACACCACCATTGGCATATATTATCTAAAATAACGTACTGTCTGCATGTAACATTTAAAAAACAGTGTACTGTCAGCATAATATACCATTTAAAAACAATGTACTGTCAGTATAGTATAAAATTTTAAAATAATATACTATCAGAATAATATACAATTTAAAAAAAATACTATCGGTATAATATACAATTTAAAAATCTATGTACTGTCAGAATCAAGACCGTAGTCGGGGGGGAGGGGTTTCGGGGTTCAAACCCCCCCAACAAAATATATATGGCTTTATTTATGGTTCAAACAATATCAAAATTAAGGTACAAGTACAAATTAGGGGGTTGTGTTACCATAGAAAGCACTTCAGAGAGCTTCTAGAGCCGTTTAATAATTAGAATTTGTCCTAGCCTCCGATAGGGGTTAGTGGGTGACCTGGTGGTCTAGGGGTAAGGTGTCAGACTTCTGTGCTGATGGTCCGGGGTTCAATCCTCGGTCCCGGCACAGATTTATCTGATTGCCAAACCCTTCCTTCACCTCTGACAAGACTTGTATTAATCACAACTTGTGAATGTGAGGAATGCCAGGCCTCCACCGTGGTTCGGATTCCACGTTAAACTGTAGGTCCTTCATTTCATCTCACAATCACCCTACCATTGCACATTAGCGTAAGTGCGTATAACCCGAACGGGTAGTAAGACGCGGTGCTAATAATAATAATAATAATGATAGGGGTTAGTGTTGCCATAAAAAAAACATTTCAAATAACTTCTAGAAGAGTTTTTTATTTAGAATTTTTCCTAGCCTCCGTCAATTGGGGGATGGGCCCACCAAACCCCCCTAAATTATTGACTGGCTACGGCCTTGGTCAGAATAATATACAATTTAAAAATCACCGTACTATTAGAATGTACAATTTAAAACTCAATGTACTGTCAGCATAATATACAATTTACAAAACAAAGTACTATCAGTATAATATACCATTTAAAAATCAATGTACTGTCAGCATACATAATTTAATAATCAATATACTGTCAAAATAATATACCATTTAAAAACCACTGAAGTACTGTCAACATAATATACAATTTAAAAATAGATGTGTCAGCATATACAATTTAAATTCGATGTTTTTTTAGTAACATACAATTTAAAAACCATTATGTTGCTGGCAAATGGGCCTACCTTATGAGGGAAAAGTTATTTCAAAAGCGGTATATTGTTGGATAATTCAGTTTCAAAATCATTATGACAAATGAAAATTAGTTTTCTGAAGCCTATATCATTTCACTGGCACATAGATTATGAAATTTATCTTTCTTTTAGCTTATACCATTTAAATAGAAATATACCTTCGGGATATTTAATATTAAATAAATACACAGGAGAAATTCATAGATATATGTTTGAGTGCTTCCATGAAATTACTTATAACTTTTATTCCGTTTAACTTTCACACATTCATTCTATCCTATCATCACACGGTCAATAAATAGGAGTGGAATTTATATATATTTTTTACATTAAGGCTTATTTTTCTCCATCAGAAGAAATGCTAATGTATTTTCTTAAAAAAACTTGCTCGTTTAGTTATATTCAAATAACCGGTTTGGTGGCCGCATGATCTAACGCGCGCTAACTCTCGTGTTGACTGCCGTTGACAGGGAGATCTAGTTTGAATCTCGTTCGGGTGAACTGGGGATGTTTTTTAAAAACGCAAAATGCGGGTAAACGTCCTATAAATAAACCCTTCCTAACCCCTAAAACGATTAGTTTAATTAGTACATATGCGTGTAAACTGTAAAGGTAGTATGACGCGTTGCTTGTGTATATATATATATATATATAAAACAATGCAGACCCCGTAACCAACCACACACTAGCACTATAAGCACGTAATTAAAGTTATCCCCGTCACCTAGAATAGTGTCCTAGAGAGTACTTGTGAATGTAACAGTGACACGTGGTTCCTAGGGCGTCACTCCGTCTCAACTCCCTCCTCACCAACCTAGTGATCGACTACCAAGGTGGTCAATCATGTGATGACGCTCTCATCTACATCAGTGACACGGCGTCTCCTGGTATCGTCGTGTATGACGCCCGTCGAGACGTCTCTTGGAGAGTCACTCACACCAGTATGTGGCCCAGCCCCGACCACGCCACATATGAGGTGAGTTACTGTCCTGACATCAAAAAGAATAACACTCGCTTGAACCACAGGCTTGGCATTGACTTGTACAACAGACTTGACACTGACTTATACAACAGACTCGACACTCACTTGAACAACAGGCTTGGTATTGACTTGTACAACATACTTCACACTCACTTGTACAACAGACTTGACACTCACTTGTACAACAGACTTGACACTCACTTGTACAACAGACTTGACACTCACTTGTACAACAGACTTGACACTCACTTGAACAACAGGCTTGGCATTGACTTGTACAATAGACTCGACACTGACTTGTACAACAGACTTGACACTCACTTGAACAACAGACTTGACACTCACTTGAACAACAGACTTGACACTGACTTGTACAACAGACTTGACACTGACTTGTACAACAGACTTGACACTGACTTGTACAACAGGCTTGGCATTGACTTGTACAACAGACTTGACACTCCTGGTACATCAGTTTTAGCATCCATTTGTACAATAGCCTAGACACTCCTTGTACCATAGTCTTGATCATTACTTAAACTTAACATGAACTATGCATATATATCGTAACAATAGAATCAAAACTGGAAATACAACTATTCAAATGAAACGCATTTTAAAAGTAGTTTTATATATTGTGATTTTAATATTATTACCCCTCCTGAGCCGACATATTGCCAACTCGAATCTTTTTCCCTCCAAAGAAGTGTTTTCTTTGTTTGTTTCCCTGTGAGGTGATTGTGTTCTGCTTTCATCGGGCACTTGATTATCGTAGTTCAAGAGTCGAGTTCTCTGGCGACCGCGGTTGGCGTAATGCCGTCAGTGGGACATGAACTGGCCTCCGAGCTCTATAGAGTTTCTAGACCAGTGTGCGGTGAGATGATGTTTCCTTCAATGGTTTGAGCCAGGCGAGTTCAACTACCCATGGAGCATGAGTGAAAAATACTTTACTTTCTGGAGTGTTCAGTTGGTAATACTGGGGAAGATATATAATGATATGTGACAGTGTTGAACATTGAGATGAATGAGCACAAATGATTCATTTAACAACTGCTAGAGTAACGTTATAATTATATTAAACAAAGTGTAACTATTTATGAAGTATTATATCGTAAGCTATGCACCGGCCCCCCTTCCTTTGGGTTACTTAATGGGGGCAATTACAGTAGCTTTCGATAAGGAAGGAGTTAGGGGACATGTAAACACAAATATATAATAAATTACAAACGAGGGAATCAATTGTAGAATTGATTTAATGAGATAAGGCACATAGCATAGTTTGACACAAGGTATAGTTTTGCACATAATCTCAGTAAGTACCATTAAAGAATGTTGATAAGTTATTAGATTGTATAGTGTACATAACAACTATTAAGGCCTAGCAACCACAGGATACATGAAATGACAATATTGCAAAGTCTTAAAAACAGTTCTTGTCCGTGTGCTCCAGGTGGCCTTAGCCTTGGGTAAGGTCGGGTTCAGGTATAATGAGCACCTGCTAGGTTGGGCTAGAACCCATCGCCCAGCGGGCGAAGACAATTTTACAAAACACTAGAATTCGCGAGCCGAGCAGGGTCGGCGGCAATGATCCACAAGTTGAGCACCCTTAGAGGAGTGCAGCAAAAAATGAAAGCCAGTGATACAGAAAACCTGGCCAGTACCTGAGGGGCAGTATCGATACCTGAGTCAGATATTCCTGAGGGGAAAGCAACTGAACTCGAAAGGCAAAACACGAGCCGCGTCTGAAGGACAAGGCCGGCCCGCAGGTTGAACACCATAACCTACGTTAGAGTACAAACAAAAGTGCCTAACAAGGCATACTTCCCAGGTCCTCACTAGTACCTGAACCGTTGCTTGCCCGCGAACCACATTAAAAAATACCACAATGGTTACATAGTATGTGGTGCGGGATACAACACTTAGAA
>CABFWO010000202.1:35815-93162 GCA_902155825.1 Timema genevievae
GGGGGAGCTTTGGGGGAGGGGGGAGCTTGTTAACACGAATAAACTTCAAGAGATGGGGGCTCTAATGGTAGAAGTATAACTGCTAAGAGGTAGAATCCAGGCTATCACCATATTAACACCAATGGTATAGGTAGGAGGATATAATTTAGATTAAATATACCCGCATGTGCGTGGATAGAGAATTGAAGCCATTTATAAAAATGCATACGTACACAAGGCCGGGATTAAAACCCTGACCTGCCCATCACTGGAAAACTAGACTAGTTTGACGTTTATTCTGCGTGTGAATCTAACCTTTGAAAAGAAATAAATTGGAAACTACTTCTTGAAGTCGCTAGGAAATTACAGGTTGTAAACCTTGCAATTATATATTTCTTTGATCAACTGCAAGTCTAGTTCAGCCCCCTCCCATTTCTCTGACAAATATACAGGATGATCAAAAAGTAGCCCTTAGATGGTTATTGGCAATCATTCTACATAATATGTATCTATCCTTGCCGATAAAATGAAGCGAGCTATTATTCACCAAGAAAACAGTGTACAGCCCTTTCAACACACCACTCTAGACCTGGTGTTTGTATTGTTTCTTAGTACAGTCAACTCTGGTTTTAGTGAACTCTGTTGTAGTGAACATTCGGCTACAGCGATCCTAATTCAATGGTCTCAACCCACATACATTTCAACTTCGGTTTTAGTGAACAGAAAAATCGAAACTTTCAGTAAGAAATGTCATTCTAACATCATAATTCCTTAAAAAATACCTTTTTGATAATTTAACAAAGCTTTAATGAAAATACAGAGTGTGGAGGGGGAGGGAGAGAGGGTTGAGCTTAAAAAGTCACAGCAATCTTTGACCTGGCTCAAGTTTTAATACCTTTGTCTGCGACAAGTAAAGGAAGACAGTCTTTTGAATTGTATTAATACGACACGAGTTACAGGACAGTGAATTACAGTATGTGGTAATTTAGTAATTGTTTTCACTAATCCCTTTCCTTGAGAGGAAATAAACTCCAAAAAATTAGACTTTTCTACTCATTTTAGTTTTTTGAATTCATGGATAGTGTGGAATCAAGTGTGTAAAAAGCACAGACTATAAAGAAGGATCTGAAAAAAATATCAACTAAAACAGTATACAATAAACAGCAGCATATAACAGATTTTTTTAGATTAATTAATACATTTCAATAAAGAGTGATTTTAGTTGAACTCTTTTGTTTGTCACTAACCCACTACTTTCAGATATTTTTTTATTTTAAATCTGTTTTAGTGAACTTCGGACACAGTGAACAAAATATCTGAGTCCTTAGAGGTTCATTATAATCAGAGTTGACTGTATTATGTAAAATATTTGTAAATAAAGTGCATATTGAATGTCTAGTACTACAGCGGAAGAACTTTTTGATAGCCCTGTACTTTATTATTCGTGAATAGGTTCAGCTTTATAAGCATCCAAGGTGACCTGGTGGTCTAGGGGTAAGGTTTCAGACCTTTGTACTGGGGTCCGGAGTTCAATTCTCGGTCCTGGTACAGATTTATCTGATTACCAAACCCTTCCTTCACCTCTGGACAAGATGTGTATTAATCACAACTTGTGAATGTGTGGAATGCCAGGCCTCCACCGTGGTTCGGATTCCACGTTAAACTGTAGGTCCTCCATTTCATCTCACAATCACCCTACCATTACACATTAGCGTAAGTGTGTATAACCCGAACGGGTATTAAGACGCGGTGCTAATAATAATAATAATAATAATAATAATAATAATAATAATAATAATAATAATAATAATAATAATAATAATAATAATATACTCATCCAATACGAGTGGATGAGTTTCGAGTCATGGATGCTTTGTCTTTGTTTGGGTTAATTATTTGAGAGCGTATAACCCAAACCGGTTGTAAGACGCGGTGCTATATTATATATGTAGGTATTTTAGTGGTACTCGCTTCGGTGGCCACATGGTCTAAGGTAACAGTTACCAACCTGTGTTACGCGTACCAACAATGGTACGTACAATAATTCCCGGTGGTGCACCGTGAGAAGCCAAACAATGCAAGCAAATTAAAGTCGTAAAAATATAGGGCTTTATAAAATATTATAGATAGGCTATATTCTGATCAAGTTTAACCAAAGGAAGAGGGATCTAAACAGTGGTTGAGGGTGTATCTATATTTATAAATTATTTGATGCTTGTGCATTATTATACGTGTTGATTGAGTAGAAATGTTAAATAATGATAAATAGAAATATGTTGATTTATGAATGGTGTTTTGTTAATATATCCCTGGGCACCGTTAAAAATACACCGAAATGGTAAATACTGGGTATTATCTATGTGGTACTACAAATTTCGGAAATTGTTGGGGTGTTACGTCATTCAATAAGTTAGGTGGACGCATGGTCTAAGGCGTCACTCTTGCTATATAATGAACTGCCGATAACGGGGATGTGGGGGCTCAAATCCTGGTCTGGTGTACTAAAGTGTGGATTTTCCTAAATGGTTTCCACACCCTCCCTCTATGCAAATGTGTGTACAATTCATCTTAATTCAACCCTCCTGATACCTAACACATTAGCGTGATTAGTACATATGCGTGCAAACCAAACGGGTAGTAAGACGGGGTGCTAATTTAAATATATATTTTTGTTGTATGTCATGTCATTATTTTGTTGATAATTATGAGTACGAAAAAGGAATGTTAAACTCATATGTCTGATTATTAAATTTCTTATCCTCTGTCCACAGATCGCCGGTGAGTCCTTCACGCTTCCCGACGGTATCGTGGGTCTAGCTCTGTCCCCAACTCCAGAGCCGTCCCCATTCAACCTCCCTCACCTCAACAAACAGAAGGTCCTGTACTTCCAACCCTTGGCCACTGACCGCATCTTCTCCGTCCCGACGTCAGCTCTTAAGACGCCCCCCAGACCTGACGACCGTGAGAACACGCTGCCCGTCTCGCTTATAGGGTACAAGTCCTCCCAGTCCGCAGTGTTAGCCGTCAACCCCTCTGACGGGTCCCTCGTGTTCAACCCTTTGCCCGAGACGGCCCTCACCTCTTGGGATCCATCCACCAATCACAACAAACTGCTAGCCTTGGATCCAAACCTCCTCCAGTTCTCGTCCGACCTGAGGTTTGCCGACAGGGACTCGGGTAACATATGGCTCATCTCGACCAGGCTTCAGAAACTCTTCAGGAAGACTTACAGTCCGAAGGAGATCAACTTGAGGGTGATGAGAATACGTATCGCCCCGACGCCCTACAACAACTCCCTTTATTTGTTTTAAAAAAGAGGATACGGTATCTCCTTTTTCCCCGGCCAAATTTATTGCAATCTCTTAAAAATCAGGAATACCATACTGCCCCAATGCCTCACAGAAATGATCCCTTTCGCTTATAAATAAGGAATTCTATGCCCTTCTTAGAGTATTTAGGAACCAGGTGACTCTTCGGTCATCAACATTATCGCCTTTCTGACTATAAAATGGAAGGCCAGATCTTACAGCATTCACTGGTGCGTTTTAATTAATATTAACAACAATGTTTTTCGCAAAATCCATTTGAAAAATTCCATTTAGCTGTAGAACTTTTGTCATAACGGTTTTTTATAAATAAAAATAAGAAAAAAATTTAATTCTAAATACATTTAAATAGTTTGACTCAAAGTTATTCAATAAAATGTGTGTTTAGTCCAATTAAATACTTATAAAAACATCATTTTAGTTTGATTTTTATAGATATAATGTGAAACTTAGTAGGTTTTTTAATTATTATAGTTATAAATGATGTCATCTGATCTACTTTATTTATCATTTTAATAAAAATTAGAAACATATATAATAGAACTATTGTTAATTGGCTTATAAACACATATTTAAAAGGATAACAATAGTTAGGCTGTGATTATGTTTACGGATACCGCATAGCTAATGGCGAATAGTGCATAGCACATAGTGTACAAAAAGTTGAAACCCATATTTTTCAATGATGGCCTTTACAATCAATAAATAATGAATAGTGATTAGTTCACACTTCATAAAGTTGATTTAACTTGAACTTCTTACGCACTATACATGAACCTGAGCATAGACAGCCCTTGGACATGAGACGCATCAGCCAATGAGAATGTGAGGAGAGGCTCTAGCCAATTATTATTTTTTATTATTAGCACCGCGTCTTACTACCCGTTCGGGTTATACGCACTTACGCTAATGTGCAATGGTAGGGTGATTGTGAGATGAAATGGAGGACCTACAGTTTAACGTGGAATCCGAACCACGGTGGAGACCTGGCATTCCTCACATTCACAAGTTGTGATTAATACACATCTTGTCAGAGGTGAAGGAAGGGTTTGGCATTCAGATAAATCTGTGCCGGGACCGAGGTTTGAACCCCGGACCCCTAGCACAGAAGTCTGACACCTTACCCCTAGACCACCAGGTCACCTCTAGCCAATTAAATGTCAGTAAACGAAGCAGTAGGAGAATGTATTCTAATAATGTTTGAAATTCACTGTGGTAGCCATACTTGTTAGTTATTAATGACTTTTATTTGTTTTAATCTCATTAGTATCTACGATTGTAAATATGAGTGAAAATATTATTAAGAAGATCTGCTCTAATATTCATGGCAATAGTGAAATTAGAATTAAATTCAAATCAAATTTGATTTAATAGAATTAAATTAGGTAAATTTTATGTTTCAAAATACACAATATATTGAACTTATATTTACGAGTAAACCCTTGAAATAAATATTTTTAAAAACTTTATAAACTTGAGCAAAGAGTTTAAGCCAACTTCTATAAATAAAAACAAAACAATTTGAGTAAGACTTTAATCCCTGTAGTTCATTTTAAATGGTTATATTTTTTATCATTAAAGTAACATTCACTGTTAGGTATGCGTTGTGTACGAATATAAGCCCAGCCTCACAAATATTGCTACTAATAAAACCATCATATTTATTAAAAACCCAAAAATATCTTGATTGTTTATGTACACTTGAGACATGGGCTAGTGGCAGTTGACATCACCTAGTCAAGTTAAGTCCTAGGTTACCATGCATACCAATTTCACCATCTTGTTAGAAATCGAACATGCAATGTACTATTATTAATGACTTATGCTGTAATTACTCCATATAAGTGTGACAAAATAAAAACAATAGTTGTTAATGTTAGTTTAAACAATAAGAGTTAGGCGTTTGAAACAGTCGGTTCTGACCTAGAGTTACAATTGAATTTAGGACTGTCTGGTAGTTGTATAAATGTTTTCTAAAATATATAGTTTTATATATTATTATTAATTATACATTATATTTATCTTTAAAATTTAAATGACTGCAAAGCTTGCTACTACTGGTATATTACAATATTGCTGTATTTTGTTTATGTTTGCATATCTAATTGATCCTGTTTGTTGTTATGCTAGTATATATCAAAGAGTGTAGTATTTGTCCTTGAGTACGGTTTGTATATTGGTCTATCTCTCTGAAAGTTGTGTTTAGGCTATCTATAGCTTAGATTACTAAAATTTTATGAATAATTCATACAAATATCCAGGCCATACTCTTCACTTACCAATCCCATTTAATTTATAAGAAACGTATAATATATAGGTGCAACAATGAAACAGGTGTAGTTCATTCTTACCCCTAAGTTTTGCATAAGATTGGAAAATTGCAGACTAAAATTTTAGACGAGTATTTTTTTATACCTCCCACTACTACTTAAAGAACTAAAATGTTTATACTATTCATAAAAATGTGTAGGTATGCTTATTTTAATTGGAGTGTAAATATTTATGGGAGTTTTATAAATGTTTAAATGTATTTTCTTATGATTTTGAGAATTTCTAGAATTGTATGTTAATAAATAAAAAATATATTGAAAGTTGTAGCTATCATGAAGTCTTGGGGTTGAAGAAAAATAGGTAAATCGAAATTTATGTGTGAATTAAGTGATTACTGATTAGGATATCCTTTTAAAATTGTAAAGTTTTTATTCTTAGTTAAGTTTATTATTACATATTTTTTAAAAACCATAATTGATTTTATAATGGCCTAATACTTTGTAGCCCCCATCCAAATCGGTCCAATGTAGCTTTATTTTATAAAATTAAAAAGAGTTACCAAATACAAAATTTATTTTTATTTTTATTTATAATATTGAAGATTCAATCACACCAAACTATAATCAGAATTCTTGAGAGGGGAATAAAACTTAATATAGTGTAGCTACAAAGATATATTTTTTAATTTGCTTCTATACTAACAGAACATTAAAATAGCTTTAGTGTCTCACACAATTAAAGCTAAATACAAATAGCTAGCTTATCAAAATAACTTTAGTTCACACAATTGAAAATTAATACAAACATCCAACTTAGAGAAATGTAGAGAAGAAAAAATAAATGGTACGGTGCACTGCAAATACTTTCTCTCGCTTTTATCTTAAAATAGACATTTACTAAAAATACAAAGGATTTGTGAAACTAAATAGTAGATGTATACATTGTTGTAGAAACATTACACCAAAGATCATAAATGAAATAATATAGCAATAGTAACTAGGAGCACTGTTAGAAAAAAATAGAGCAAAGAGAAACATCTCTGTCCACCAAAGAGCATACTAATCAAGTTCATTTTCAAAGATCTGAATTAAATATATATATATATATATATGCTTATAGCTCCGAAATTATTGGTTTTATAAAAATATATTTCAAATAAAAGATGTATATCTTTAATAGTTCTACAACTTTACAATGATAGGTTATTTCGTATCCCAAATAGTTAAGGAGGAATGATGAAAATTGGAAAAATTCCTTTTGTAAGGTACCCTCAAATTGGTTTTCATGAGAAAATGAGGCTTGTCATCTTGCTTATAGTGATAAAAAGTATCTATATATAAAATTTAATCAAAATATTAGATAATATTTTGAAAAAATCTATATATTTTTCTCCTTTTTTCCCCTTCAGTAAACTATCCTTAATTTAAGGTTAGATATCTAATTCAAAAACCCCTTGGGGGAGCTTATGAAAACCCCAGATGCCCAGTTTTAGCCAATCGGCAAAATGGTTTCGGCTCTAGCTTGAGGTACAGACAGACAGGCAGATGGCACTGATAAAACAAATTTTGGTTACAGGTGGTCATGAAACATCGACCTTTATCAAAATATTGAGCTAGATTTTTTTGACGATCACAATACTTTCTCTTCGAGGTGTCGAGAGAATATAAAAAAAAAATAATGCATCCCTTCAACTTTAGCTAAGATATATACTGTAATTGATCATTGAAAAGTTGATCATTATTGATAATTCTGAAGAATATTATAAAATATATAAAATTGAGTAAATAAAAACATATTTTAAAGTAGTTTCGGAATGTTTAAAAAAAACGTGGGACGTTATATAGTTTATGCACTGCAACAATATATTCGGAACGTTAATAGTTGATTTACAGAGTTGAGATCGTGAAACAAGTCTTTTTCAACATTTATTAACAAAAGAGGAGTCAAAAGAATTTGGCTTAAGAGAGACCTTTTTCCATTTCTGAGAGCTTTTAAGTTTAGAAAAGACTCTCTCACACTTAATTTGCTTATATGGAAGCGTCACTATAAATTTGAAAGTGGCTTACAGATTAGTGAGGATTCAAGATTGCACTGATAAATAGAAAATAAGCAAGGTAAACACTTATTGAATTTTTCTATGTCAGAATGTTCTTTCATACTATGATGTTTGAAATTAACAACTGAGTCTTCGATGTCATTAAGCTCATATTCTTCTTCAGACTCACTACTACAACCACTGCTACCATCATTACATCAAAGTTATATTTATAATACCATCTCTCCCTTTCCAGTTTATTGTGAAGTTAGCACTCTGGCTAGAAAACTGTTTTAGTCCCAAAACCAAACTATTTCTATTTATATTGGCGGGTTAAGAAATTTGTAATAAAACGTCACTCAGAAAAGTTCAGAAATTTATTTTTATTTTTTGGATCCACCCATGAACAGTCTATTAATAATTCTTTATTTGGAACAAGTCTTACTTCGCTGCTTTTAATACCGGTGTCTAGAATTTCAAAATAGATAATTTTGTATTTTTGGAAACTTGAAACGTTCCTAGCCTCATCCTTAGCTTTCTCATCATAACATATTTTTTGATTGGAATTTATTTTTTTTTCATAAAATATTCTTGAATATTTACAGACTGTAGTCGTTTAAAACATTTTTAATATTTTGGGCAAATTTTTGGAATTTTTGAAAAGTTTCAAGAAATCACATTCATTTCGTTTAGCTTTAGTTTGATCCAATAATGTTTCAACTGTATGCCACACTCTTAGATAATTTCATAGCTTTTGTTTGTAAAATTACTGGAACTGTAGAGGTCACAGAAAATAAATTTAAAATAGTAGTTAATCACCATCAGTAAATTTTCAAATTGGCTCCATTTTCAAGTAAAGTACCAACTAAAATTTTTTTTTTTTTGCCGTCACCAGACACCAGAATCTTCCGAAAAAATATTTTCTTACGTGGGTTATTTAATGTTTCACTTACTGTGCCACAATATATATACATACACAAGTGCTCTTTCACCAGATACTAATACATTTTTCTTTTCATGGTTAGTTTTCGTGAAAACCAAAGCACAGCCTCTGAAATAGGCACTGTTTAAAAATTTCATTACAGAATGCCTTTTTCCTAGTCCAAATAAGTACGAAGTAGAGTCATAACCTAAAATCGCTTGTGAAAAAAAGAATATATTTACAACATTCAACCCTAAGTTCATGTTTCAGAGCTTTGATATTCCATATTCTTGTTTTCTTCTCTAAGATACTTTTTGATTCTGGCTTGAATATGATATCAACATTTTTCATCTCTGCCTGGAAGCAAAGCAAAACTAACAAATCAGTGTCCTCACTTATAACCAATGTTTTCATTGTGCTAGATCTCTCAACAGCTGTTTTTACAATCAATACATTTGCATCTTCTTCAGCAGAATAGTAAAACACCCATTTGACCGTAATTTATCAGAATGGATATTAATAATTAATTGCCGCTTATTCTGTAAATTACTCAGAAACATTTCCTTTCTCAGCTTAAGGATCATTTTTCCCGCAAATAAAACAGTTTGTGAAGTAATTCCCTTTGACATTCTTGAATGGGTAACATATTTTGTTGATGAACCAGTGGGGTAATCATCGAACACTAATGTCAATTTTCTATATATTTGTTGACATATTTTATGTAACTTTCATATATATCATCAAAAGTAACATTGTGCACTCATAGTATAAGTTGTAATGAGGCACCACTGCCAATCACATAATGATCATTCACAATGGGTTCTATTTCTTCTTGTTTATTAGCTTGTAACATGAATCCATACATGTCAAAAAGTGCTGAAGGATAACTACATGGTTCGTACTTGAATTAAGCAGGTATCCATTTCAGCCAGTTACCTAAAACAAATTTAATAATATTATTACCACTTCAGTTATTTACTTCCGGTTATGTTTGGTATCTTTGGAAAGGAAATTTCAAGAGTAAAATAAAGTTGGCAATATAATTTCGCTAGCTGGGAAAGGGAAGTGAGTATTTCAATAATTACCAGTGAAAGTGTCGTATTCACACGCCATTTTGAAATAATTGCTTTCTTCCACCATATATACTTTGGTATACTTTGGATATATTATTTATGGCATTTTTCAAGAGTGAGTGGCATTGGTTTCATCTTTGTATTAATCATTTTCAGGTCAAACAACACATTCAGGGGCATATATCCTCTGGTTGTCACAACAGTGTTTTCTCATCCAAAGGATGTTGTATGGAAGTATATTTATATAATTTATGAATATTTACTTTCCTTTAGCACTGAGCCAGGGAGCACGCATATAGAAATGTTTTCATATTTCCACTCTCACATTCCCCGATATTCCGAGTACATTTACTGAAGCATAAATTGTATAATATTAATTCTTACACGTTTCAAAGTAATATACTCGGGTTTATTGATACCAGAAAATCTTTTGTCTATGTGCAGTAGTGCAGGCCTACATTCTTATGAAAATAAGTTGTTTAGTACAAAAATCAAAACTAGAACATATCCGATCTAAGGAAGCTAAAAAAAAAGAAAAAAGAAAGAGGTTTATATGAGTTATTTTTAAAATAAATTCATTCTAATCGATACATCTGAAAAGTTATTGTTCTACTGTATATATATATATATATGCAAACCCCAAAACGTTGGATATATGGATATATATATATCCAACGTTTTGGGGTTTTAAAACAACATTTCTTTTGTGTCGTTATTCACGTTTCCGAGTGAAAATTAAGTTTACACTTAATGAAATGTAAATAACAAAGTTGTCTAACTTATTCAAATAATTCTACTTTCATCCAAAAGTTAGAATTAATAAATTTGACCTGTTTTAAAAGAACCATCTCCAAGACTGTTTTACTACTGCAGCCAGGCACTCCACAATTGAGTCAACTATTTTAACGCTCGCCCAGACGTAGTGGCTAAGCTAGGAACTAGTCAGTATACCGAGCGCCGATTTCAAACCTTGCGCGGAATGAACTTGTTTAGTAAATGAAAAGAATTTCCTTTCTTCTATGCAATAGAAGGGTCTTGCATAGTTATATAGAATAAGAGGGTTTTCAAAATTGACTTACTTTGGCGTCATCTTATAGACCAGTAAACTATCTACGTCGTATTTAAAAGAAAGATTTAAGAGTGAATCAATAAAGTCTGACAAAAATACAAAAGATAACCCGCTTTGTTAGCCGCATGGTCTAAGGCGTTACTCTAGTAATAGACTAGATTGACTATGACAGTGAGATCATGGTTTAATCCTGGTCGGGTGAACTGAGAATGGTTTTTTATATATTGTTTATCCCCCTCACTCTATCTTCACGCAAATGAGGGTACACTTCCTCTAAAATTCAACCGTCCCCATCCATAGCCCACTAGCATAATAATTGCATAAGCGTATAGCCAGAATAAGTAGTAGTAGGCGTTGCTAAAAAAAATACACATTTTTTTCTTCTTAGAATATGGAAATACATATATGACTTTTTGAAACACTGATATACAATTCATTTGGTAAGAAATTAAATTTCAACTTTTAACATTTTTTGTAGCGATATTTATAAATACATTTCCCCGAGATTATGATAAAATTATTTGATTATGTTAACAATCAACTATCTTTCAAATCTAGTTATTTTTATTTATGAGGTTAAAAGGAATCAAAACCAGATATTATGTATTAGTTCTGAACGAATGAAATATTGACTAATTAATTTGTATTGCATTCTTGATCTATGAAAACCTTATATATAATTATCATTGAAAGTCCTACTATTAATATTAGTAAAAGTCGTGTTGAGGGTTCAATTTTTCTACAGGTCCATTGACTTGTCCAAAATAAGCTCAGCATGATGTTTTATCATCAGCTTCTTTTTTATATCCTGAAACCATATCTTCTTTCCTTGTTTGAGGTAACCTATTAGTTGCAATCATGATCTTCCTGGTTTATTTAACCCTTCCTCCTAACTTTCAACGATATCACTCAATAAGCCATTTATTCGCATAATGTGATCCATCCAGTTGGATTTTCTTCGTAGAGTAAGGCCGCTTACCCACTGGTCAAAACCATTTGCTTGTAACAAATTGTTTCAGACAACTGCTTAGAACAAGTGTTCGATACTGTGGAATATCATCATCATACATAACAAGAAATCCATGAACCAAAACAAAATGTCCTCCAGTAGCCAACATGGCGAGGGGTGAGGAAGACATGGATTTAGTTTTATCTTCTACCCCTTGTTTTCTTTTGCTCGAAGAAGAAGAGGCTGCAAATAAACACGAGTTCTGACACGGAATCTACTACAGTTTCTTTTTACATGATTTTATAAATCATAAAATATACTAAAACAAAAACACAAGGCTGTGACGTACTGCAGTACTATTCGCAAACGCAGAGAATGTGGGTAAATCGCGCATGCACAGTTTGCTTTGTTCTTCCAACTATTCCATTGAACATTGTACAGCCGTATTTTGTAAGACAGTTGTTAGATGTTCGAAAAACAAAAAACATCTTTTAAAATAAAGCTTTGGTCTGTGGGGACGCTCCAATTTAAAAATAATGTAAATTTATATTTCGAACAGTTTTTCTTTTTCGTTGAACAAAATATTTTGCTCGATGTTGGTTTTGTTTCGAACAGTGTGTAAGTGGCCCAATACATATTGGTTAGGTTTTCAATGACTCTTCTTTGAGTTCTTTATTAGTCCCCCAATCTGATCACTTAATCATCTCTTTTCTCCTTCAGAACCATAAGGCCTTCCAAATATTATTTTCTTCTCCAACTAAGGTATTATAATTGTAAACTTTTTACAAATATAGTATTTTTGTTATCAAAATAATAGTCTTAATTTAAGAGAACCTAACTTAAGGAAAGTTCCTCAAAACTGCTATTTAATGACGTCACTGTTGACAAAATATTTTAAAACCGTTGTAACATTTGTAAAATATTATATATGTATTTTAAAACACAATTATAATGTTGAGATACTAAAAAAAAAGCCAAATTATGCTATTTGCAAATGGGTACTTGAATTGTTCTACAGAATACTCTCATCTATAGTGAACTAAATACTTCAAGGTCCACGGTATGTTAGACCATTGATATACATCTCTTATGTTTATTTAAATAATGAAACCACGCGAATAGTTGCTAAACATACTGGAACATGATTTGACATTTTGACACAGTTTTACATATTATGTTTTCCTCTGTACGCTGTGGGAACCATTTGTTTTGGCGTCAACAAGTCAAGGTCACATGAACTATCCCACACATGTTGTTTCCAATCTAAGGCCATGGGCAGACTACTTCTCGGTTGAACAGCCCTTGATTTTTAGTGGATTATCTAATGACGTTGCCTAAGCTACTTGGTGAATTGAAAGCTATTTCGCAACGGTTCTTCTTAGTTTGATGCTCTTCTAACAGCACGCGATCGTATCCATCCCAGCGTCCTTGGTTCGGATCCTGACCAGGTCAGTATAAGACCTGATCACCCATGATTCACGTGCGTCACTTATATCGCAGCGCTATATTTAAATATATTGTGTTCGGGCGCAGATAGTTTCCCGTTACCTATCAACGATTCGACTGAGTTGGATTTAAATAGAAGATAACATAAATTAAAGACCAAAAATAGAATTTTGAATTAGTTTTATTCCACCCTTTGGTTCTGGTTACTAAAGAATGCGTCTACTAAATAATGAAAGTGTTGTTGAAGTGACTGCATGAGTGTGTAAGCCACGTTCAATATGTATGATGGTATGATCTCAAGCGTCTAACACACGTCCAATCTGTTTGATTGTGTAATCGCAAGTGTTTTCCCCCATGGATGCCTTGAGGGCTTCTTACTCCCTCATCGCGTCCTCTTGGACGATTTCATTTCTTAGAAATAAATCAACTAAGGTCGCTTCAAGTGTCACTTATAAAACTGCAACTCAGTTCAAGGAGATCTTTTAAAAAAAATTCTGTTCCTTACTGTTAGTTTTTAGGGATCGTGAATAATAAAAAACACAACATGTATTGTACTCTTATTTTAGAAAGTGAGACGAAGCTACTTTTAAGAACGTTCTTCACTAAAACTCATAGATTCTACTAAAGTTAACATGGAATATATATTATGCTTCACACTTAAGCTCCCTAAGCACTATCAGAAACGCCAAGGTACATACAAAATTTAAAGAGAGAGAACAAAATGATTTGTCTACCCTACAAAGCATATTGTTTATCTTCTTATAACACTTTGCCTCTTTGGCTGACGAGTATAAAATTAATTCACTCTAATATGTGCAACTAGACAGAATGAACTTATATTTCAAAATTGACTTTCTCTTATTTACCATTCAGATAAACATGCGTCCAAGAAATTTTTGAATCTACATCTCAGAAGGAAGATTTCTACTGACCATTTTTTCCAAATAAACCAAACAGCTTGACTTGCAAATAATTAAAATAAAATAGGTCTGTAAAAATACTACATCAAAACCAAATAAAGAATTTTGTGACAATATAGGGTTATCTGTAAAACTATTTAATGATTGAATCGTACTCTGAAATAACTCTGTATGACACATTTTTTCCATTGCCTGGTTTTCAGGGGAATTGTGATATATAGGACTCCAGCCGCCTGTGGCTGTAATACTTTGGTCACTAGATTGTGCCTCATACCTTCATCCATAGGTTGCAATTTTTGGCTGTGTCGCTGAAATAACGTTGTACAGCACAAAGATGGCGGGAGTAAGTGGTACTTTTGTAAGTCCTAGCTGCATGAAACAGCTTAATAAAGGAAGCTAAATTTGAACGAATGGGCGGATAACAAGAGAAAGAAGCTGAGGGATGCTGGGGAAGCATATATTTCACGAAAAGGGGAACCAGTTCCTGCAATTACACCACCTAAACAGGTAAGTGGAAGAATGATGTATGGACCATAAGGAAACTTTCCAGGCCTAGGCGTAGGTTTTTTTTTTTTGCTTTCCTGTAAAAATGGTAATTTGTTTCATTCAGCATTATTCCAGAGCATGCTTCAATTTATGGTTCTTGTTTAAATGTTCGTTCCTTAAAACTTTCTGAATGAAGCCTAACTACACTAACACGGAAAATCCTAACTTATGCCGGGATCGCGATCAACTTAACGTTAACTTAAAGTTAACTTAACGTAAATGATCTCCTTTTGTGTTTAAATGGAGGCGATCACGATGCAGTTAACTTAACGTTGACTTGCAGTTAACTTAACGTAAGAGATGTCCTGGGAGGTCTTTTACTTTAAGTGAACGTTACTTGAAGGGTATCACGTGATCTAGCAAGCCAATCATTATTCGAGTGACGTCAACAGGGCTATTTATTAACTCATTTATAGGTATTATGACCAATGTTTACTCTTTAGCCTAAGTTCTAGTGGTCAGACATTGAAACAAAATAATTAAACTAAAATAGTAAAGCTAAATTTATCAAAAAAGTTTTGTTATAGATATCTATTATATCGATTGAAAACTGTAAACATTCACAGATCATCACTGTAAAACTAGTAAAAATCACAGATCATACTCGAGAATGAAGATAGTTTGGCTCGAGTTGTTACTTTAAGTTACGTGAATCGTGATTACACATATGTTAAGTTAACTTTAAGTCAACTGTAAGTGAACGTTGATCGTGATCCCGGCATTAGCTTTCCACTACGTCACATGTAGTGTAATTTCTGAACCGCGCCATGAAGGTTCTTTTTGTCTACGATAGACGTAACTTCACTCACTCATTCTCTGGGTCATAATCATTACTGTTACAGGAGATGTCCTAATCTATATTTTAAAAAATCGGCTATTCCGGGCATCAAACCCATACCTTTTAGCTCAGTAGACACATGTTATAATAACTGAGATCAGATATCTATCATACAACAAACAACCCTTAGTAAAACGTTTATGAAACCAAATAAAAAGTCTCCAATATGTTTGAAAGAAAATATTAATTTTATTTTTTTAATAAAAAATACAGCGTTTAATACTTGTTTGAATAATGCGCATATTATATTAACCACGCTATTAAAATAGGGATGAGGAAGGTACAGTTTTTTTAAAAGAAAAATGAACCCTAATTTTCACAAAAGGAGAAAAAAAGATTCTCAGTACACACGACAATGATTTTTTTTTAGTTTATAGCTCTACGATTAACGCATGGTTATAAACGACTTATTTTAATCAATAGAGGATTGACAGAGTATTCTGTAAGAAATGTATCGTGGAAAAGTGGTAGTAAAATCACAGGAATAGTTCACCCCTAATGTACTTAGCTAATATTCGAGCATTGAACTTCCTATCATAAGTTTATTCCGAGCTTAGCGAGCGGATTTAATTTCACTAGAATTTCTTTATTTTAATTTTTATTTTTGTGGTGCTTGGTTGGTATAGTAAGACTCTGGTAGAAAGGAACCTTTAGAAGAGACACTATTCATGTGGCAAACATTATTAGTAAGATTTTACTTTATTTGCTATGCTATAGGTAATGCCAAACGGAATATTATCATTAATAAGTAAATAAATGGTACAATGCACAACAAAGACTTTCTTTCTCTTTTGTCGTAAAACTAGCAGTTTGACCCGTTCTTCGCAATTCTAAAATTTTGGATGTTATTCTGCATTCTGAACTGTAAAATTTCAAGTTATTACAACATGGAACTTTCTCTCTCTTACTACATACAGACAGGTACGTTCAAAGTAAAGTGCGGCATGGTATAGGAAAAATAAACTTCGAGAAGGATAAAAATTGTTCGGTGTGCATTGCGAGAAACGCTACCTCCCAAAGTTATCTCTCAACTTCATACGGTTAAGACGTATTGTTTTATCCGTCGCAAATTCCGTTATAATCTGGTAAATACTATAAAATAAGTGTGAGTTCAGATAATACATTATCATCAATCGATACGTGAAATACAGAAATTATTCCAATTCCTTTCATAGCCACAACACTTTATATGTGAATAAATACGGAAAACCACACATCAAAATAATAACACCGATACTTTCTAACATGATAACATATATGCTTTTGGGAATAGATAAAATATCACGTTAAACGTTATAAAATACGTTAAAAAAGAATTTTTTTTAAATGGCTAATTGGCTCAGAGACTTAATGAAATAATAATACCAGCTTGACTAAATTTGACAATTAAGCTATGAAATGGACTCAATATTGGTTTTTGAATAGTAGATAAAACTTAATGTAATATATTTAATAAACTTAAATTAAGTATTAAATTTATGTTATGATCTTAGAAAGAATATACTTAATGGAATGTAATATATTAATCATATCTTTATACTATCACATGTGTTTACGACATTTAAGGTGAGGCACGAGCTAACAAGCACATTGTGCTTAGCTGGACCATGTTTGGTGAGTAAATATGTATTCCTGATACAATTATAATAATAATAATAGATCTTCTAAATAACTTTAACTAGATCATCATCGATGACACCCCTATTCCTCAAATTGTGACCGCAGCTATAATACACCCATCGTGGTGGTGCATAAGGTCACACACCGACAACCAATTGTGAACATTATGTTACCCAAGCTCTAGAAATAGAGGGGCACAAATACAAATAATAGAAAGCAAAGTTCTCGACAGATAAGTTAAATGCAAAATTAAATAGGAGTGCGCAGTAAGAGTAAGTATTAATGCGAAGAAACTGGGTACGGAAAACGTGCACAGCAATACCAACAAATTAAGCAAAAGTAAACACGATCCTCCTTCATTAAAAAAAAAAAGTAGTAAAACCAGATGGGCTGTGCCTGAGTAGAATGTATATCCTAAACTAGGGATAACTTAACCTAACAGAATTCAAAAGACGGCAAATAGAAAATAAAGTTTTATTTATATATAAAAATAATTATTATATTAAATATTATTTTGGACATAACATTGTTGCTTTCTTTCATCTTTTCAATTAAATAAATATAATGTCTTTCCACAAGTAAATTCAAGGTATACCTAATCATCAAGTCCAACCGTTTAGTTCACAATTTAAATTTTACTCAAAACATATTTCTCGCATACATTCCTAATGTTATAGCGATCAGACAAAAAGAAAATAGTTATAAGTTAAAGACTTTAATTTTAACATTGAACAAAATGTAAATTACGCCTATCATTACTGATATCAGACAGTTCATGATAATATCCTTATTAACTCCGTAACAATAAGACGTAGATTTTAACACAATAGTTTAAAATTTAATATTTAACATATATATCACGCAAAACATCTTGCTTAATTTCGGAATGCTCTGACTTAAGGTCCTTCCATAAATAGTTGTAAACAAAATCATAAATTAAGTACTATAGGCTAAGTTTCAATTTTAGACAAAACTATCTTCCCTCGTAACACCATTGTTAATAGTGACATGTTCCAACTAAGTGTCTTTACTAACTTCTTCATAAGGAACATTAATAATTTTATAAGTCTTCAGTTAAATATTATGAAAAACATTTAAAAGTTTATAAGTCCAATTTTATCTAAAGACTACGAAGCTATTTTCCATAACCATGACATATTTCAATGTCCATCTAAAATGACTGTAAAGATCTTTTCATTAACAAAATATATTGATCCGAAAGAGAATTTTGAAAAACATGAATAAAAAATTACGCCGAAAATGAATTTCTCCTTACATTTTACGTGACAAGTTCTCGAAGCCTAAGCTTCACCTATCTGCTTCAAGCGCTGACCAAAGAGTGAAGCCATAGCCGGTTGGGCGGTCTTTTATACGGCGCAACTTCACGAACTAGGGTGACAGGATCCACGAAGGGGGGGAATGTGCGTAGCCATGAATAACGTCTACATCTTTCTGGAAGCCTTTTCCACTTCCTTCTAGAAGAAAGTCTCTCGTCTTCTTGGAGTTGTTATGTTGGTACTATTGTGGCGGACTCTAGCGGGGCGTGTCCGGACTCTTGAAAGCTCTCTGGCATTTGTTGAGTGGGTTCCGATGCGGCCAGACGTGTTGTTGATTTCTTGCTGAGCCTGGGTGGTGATATAGGGTAAGTACTGCTTTGTTGCCTTGTTGACTGTACTTATAGCAACAAATGCTACAATTAAAACTGGCCACCAAAGAGGTGACATGATCTCATAAATACTAACCGCCTTCCTTCCTAAACTGAGCACTACAATGGGCTAAAAAACCAAGTGTTTTTGCAGCTTTTATAACAAACCATTATTTTTTTTGTCAAAAACAAACAGTTTAATTTTCTTCACACGGTGATAACAACAGTTGTTGAATATCTGTCATGAGCATAGTGGCGGCATTTGATGACAAACTTTTTAAATTAAGAGAAAAGTTGTCACTAAATTCCAGGACACTCTTGACAGATTTTCCACAACTGTTGATATCATCATATGAATAAAATTAAACTACATGTTACTGCTATATCCTTAATACGAAAGTGTATATTATTGTAAGACCAATATTGACCTATTTTATGGGTATAAATTGACAAATGAAAACTTTAATAGAAGTGTGATAACCAGAAGATGTGAAACCACCATTAAAATTACAAAATTCCGTAACTGGAAGTCAAAAAGGTCACCCTCTCCAACCCGCCCCAACCCCCTTCCAGACGCATCTTGGAAACCACTGGGGTTGGGGGGCCCATCTTTGAGGGTAGGGTACCCCTTGAGATCTTATCCGAAAAAAAATAGCTCCCCCTCCTTCCCCAGACCAATCTCTGGAACCGCGGGGCAATCATGCCCATGTTCACCCGAACACCTTCACCCACCCACCCCAGACGCATGTACGGAAAAATTCCCCCACTCCCTTCCATTCCCCCTTCCCATGATTTTTTATATGTTTACCTAGGTGTTGCACTTTTTCCGCACATGTTTACTAATTTGATTTATTTTTAACAGAAAACAGTTTTTATATAAAAACTGTAGAAATGTTGGTCTTTACTCGCGTCCCCTTTTTACCCATTGTAGCTCTAGAAGGTCACCTAGTCCCCGAACAAATCAAATCCCCGCTGTATTAGTGCCTTTGGAGCATAACGGCCACCTCTCCTAGGCTGGCAGAGCTGTACAAGTGATATCAAGTATGATTCACCCTCTCTTGGCTCCTGATTGCTTCTCATACACCAATTACGTCAGTTAGTTTGAAAGTTATAAGGGAAACTCAGGGACGGATATTTAATGAAACATCCTGTACCATCGTACGCACTACACTGGGTCTTTGCCAAGATCTGTTAACAAGGTCTCCACTCTATCGCTTGACAACAGCACGACGCTCTCTTGGTATCAAATCTCTTTATTCCTTGTGTTGAACCTGTTCTAAGCTCAAAGGAGCTGATCTGATGTTCAATGTAGGATTTTTGGCCGACTTATCACTTGATTCCCGCAAGGAAACACTTTTAATTATTTCCTCTAAAGTTAACGGGTGTACAAGATAACAACCTTGTGGTATATTTGTAGTGGTTTTCCCATCTTTTTCATGACTAGTTCCACAAACCACAAACTGTCGTTAAGATTTTGCAAGTGATAATAATATAAACTGCACAATATGTTCTGAATATAGGTGGGGTGCTGGTGAATGTCAGTTTAGGGCCGTATTTTATAAGTTTTTTGTAGCATAAATATTTTTTGGCCAAAATAAATCAAATATTTCTTCCATAGAAACATAGAATTTAGTTTTCTGCACATGTTAATCTCAACAGTTGTTGAATATCTGTCAAAGGTGTCCTGGAATTTAATGACAACTTTTTATCTTTATTTAAAAAGTTTGTCACCAAATGCCGCTATGTTCATGACAGATATTCAACAAATGTTGGACTTAGTTAGCATGTGCAGAAAACTAAATTCTATGTTTCTATGAAAGAAATATTTGATTTATTTTGGCCAAAAAATATTTATGCTATAAAAACTGAAAAATTAATGCACTAAACTCGCGCATTGAGTGAGTCAACAATTTTATTTAGCAAAGCGTCTTATTACTTGTTCAGGCTATATCTATGTATACTAATTACGCTAGTGAGGCTAGGTATGAGGAAGGTTGAATTTTAAGGAAATGTACCCGCATTTGCGTGGAGGTAAAGAGAAAAAATAGTTTGGAAAGATCCCTCTCTTTTAGTACACCCAACCGGGATTCGAACCTTGATCTCTCTGTAATCAACAAACCATTTGTTAAACTATATAATTTATTTTGTTGTATACTCAATTTTGTTTTATTGTACTGAGTTAATACATAGCTATCTTTGCATCAAAAGTTTAGGCCTACTATGAGATTTAAAGTTGGCGATGGAATTTAGATTTAGTTATATTGTAATGTAAATTTATCAATGATATTTAAAATTAACAACCAAACTTAATTAAAAGATTTATATCCATAAAATAAGATTCAAAGCTAAAAATTATTTGTAAAGCTGGTAATAGTAATAGATTAAGTAACCAGATGTAAAGTAACCAAAATAATGTAAATGTAAATATGTAAAGTTACTAACGCAATATAAATACACCAACAATCTATATAATAATATAAGGAAGTGTTTGTCTGTGTGTGTGTTTGTTTGTTTGTTTGTGTGCGATGCCCAGACAAATCTACGGCATGCAGAGCTCTGAAATTTTTAACATAGGTGGACGAATGCACCTCAAAGCAGGATTTTTAAATTTTTAAGTATCTTTTTAATCAGGCTATTTTTAACAAATTTTTGAAGAAAATATTATTAATCTGGTTTAGAATTACGTTTCAGAGATAGCTGTGATAAAAATTTGCCGCAACCTCCTCGGAAAAAAAAAAAAAAGTGTATGAAATCGACCGTAATTCTAAACCATTTTTGTTGGAGGGGATGGGGGGGGCGGGCTTATGTAATTCTTATACCACAATGGGTCACGGGCATTGTCGTGTGGGATTGCTAGTATGTAAATATATTAGTTGGTCTTTTGAGTTGTATCGAAATAGATAGCTATTAAGTAAAGCTACAAATAAAATGGAAATTAACAATTAGATCTAAAGTTAGAAATTGGATTTAAGTTTCCATTAAAATGTAAACTCATAAAATGTAAAGATTAACATTGAACCATACAGAGTGACCCAAAAGTCTATACACATGGGTGTTATTACATTCTTTCTGTTTTGGTCTCTAATCGGTTGGATGAAAATGATCGCTTCATAAAAGACTGTATGTTATTCAGCGACGAAGCCTTGTTTCACATTAACGCTGAGATCAATTGACAGAATATTTGGTACTGGGCACAAACCAATCTGCATTGGACGCACCCGTATAAACAGCAAGGGGCGGAGAGGATTATGGTGTGGTATGGATTGTGGAAAGCACATGTATTAGGACCGCTTTTCTTTGATCGGAGCGTCAAATGTTAAGCGACCAGCCGATGCCCCAAATCAACGGGTTAGGCAAAGGCCTACTTGAGTGTTTCCAAAAAGATGGGGTCTTTGCCCATAATGCCACGGTTATACGGCACTGATTGGACGAGAATTTCCTTATCTGTATTGGGATGCGTGGCCGTGTGGAATGGGATCCCCACTCACCAGATATTAGTCCCCTAGATTACTTCTTTTGGGGTATGCTGAAGAAAAGGGTGTACGCAATAAAAATCAGAGATATTGATCATCTAAAGGACCACATCATCAATGAAGGTGCTAAGATCGACGAGAATGTGGAGTTACTGTATCGTGTTCATATCAATCTTTCAAAGTGCGTCGAACTCTGCATCGTTAAGGATGGACAGCATGTTGAAAATGTTATTCAATAAGTTGACTACATTTCACCTTGTATCCAGACTTTTGGGTCATCCTGTATTTTAAATTGAAAAATCACATCTCGACATGGCAATCAAACCTGGGACCCTTGGCTTAGTACGCGAATGCTATAACCACTAATCTATCCAGGAGTCGTCACATGCCCAGGGCCATTCTTCACTCATGTTTTAAGGCAGAGTCTGTGATGGACGTGTGGAATTTTTCAGCTACTTATGAGTGATCAATTAAGATCACGAGCTATCGGATAACGCATACAGATCACAGACTCTACCATAAAATATGAGTAAAGAATGACCCTGGGCATGGGATGACTCCTGGATAGATTAGTGGCATTGACGTATTATGCCAATGGTACCGGGTTCGATTCCCGTGTACGGGTGTCATTTTTTAATTTAAAGCATAGGATATTTAAAATCTGTTCAGCGTAGGAATTGTTTTCTGAAAGGCCTTTTTCCCTACCAGAAATCTTTTATAGAGTAGGATATTGGTAGGAATAAAGACCTTTCAGAGAGTAATTCCTACCGTGAATTGAGTTTAGATACGACTATAACCGCATTTAAAAAAATATAATTGGTTGGCTATACAATCCATCATAACACTGAAATGTAAAGTTAGAAATGGGTTTAAAGTCATCAACCAGATGAAAGATTATCAATGAAACGTTAAGTTAGCAATGAAATTTTAAACTTGCACTAGATGTTTGAAGTGTGGTATACATTTCAGGCACATGTATGTTGGTATCTATGAATATTTTGAGAGTTCCACAAGAGAATATTAATATTAGATAGTTCCTTTAAATATAAAGATAAAAATATGTCGTGTCAATGAAATTGATGTGTTGTATTCCTTAGATTTCAAAAAATAATCTTATGCCCTAGAAGCCCGTCTGGGATATCATCGTATTTATATTAATTGGGTTGGCATGAGAAAGGTATCTTTTTAGGGGAAGCTTACTAATATTTGCGTGGAAGGATATGAGAAAACCTAATGGGTGAAAACACCTTACTAAACTTGGCAGGAATTATAACCCTGACCTCAATGACACCTAAAATCCAGAATAGATGAGAATGACACTGTTATCGGCGTGCCCACCAGTGCGGCTGGCTCCCTAATGTATATAACATGTTATAATTTTTTAGAAAGATATAGCCACCATCTTGAATGTATTTTTACGTCTTGTTTTTTATATATTGCGGTAACAATTTCTATCTCATTAAACAAATACATAAATTAGATATTAAAAATATATTTTAAAAATGGTAATTACTAAAGCCTCAAATATTAATTTGAATGTAAAACTATCAAAACAGTTAACTGTGGGAGCTGTGGCAATTGAAGTCAAAGATGAATAAAATTAAATTTAGAATAATTTTAAGGTATTTAAAAAAAATAGTTACAGTTTTTTCAATCGTAACTCTACATGGCTGAAAACTATCAAAATTTACTGTAGACTATGCACAATTATATATAAACCAGCAAAAAAAATTCTGGAGTTAAATTATGTTTATTAAATGTATAGCTATAAATTCACTTTTTAACTAACATGATACAAATATTCATAGTAAAATACTTCTCTGTTCAATTTAATTATACACTATTTAAACGTAGCTAAGTTGTCACTAAGTAATAAATAACAAATTTTAATCACTGGAATGCAGTAAAAAATTACACAAAATAAAGTTTGTTCATATTTAATTACGTCCATACTGATATTAATCACTGTTATTTCCAAGACATGTCAAACTTAGGTCACGTGTGCATGGAGTGCCATTGCCTACATCGTTTCACTGTTTTACGCATACGCACTGTTGACCTTTCTTCTTTACCACGTCTTCTGTTCTTCGTGCAAGAAAGGCTGGAAGAATTCCAGTATTTCCAGTGGAATTATCTGTCTTGTTGTCTGGGTAATTTGCCAGTAGATTTTACGTGTCGGTCTCCAACCTTGAACTTCTAAACATTATAAACAATTTTCCTCTCTCACTCGCTAACGAATGTTTGAAAATTTCGTCACGTTTGGGTTATCACGTCAGATATACGTTTAAAATCATTTCAAAATATATTTAGTATAGTTGTCAAATTGTAACATAATCATAGGGATGTGCAAAGGTGTGCAAAGGTTCCAAATATCATAGTCGAATGTCAAATCTTCTCTTTGATTTAGACACCCACAATAACCTTCCATCTTCAAAATATTTCAAAGGAATACTTCGATTTATTAAACACATAATTAAAATATCTTACTAAAAAGACGTAATTTAACAACTACTAAACAGTAGTTTAACATCGACTAGTGATTAAAGGAAATACATAACGTAATAAATTAGAGTAGAGTTATTCGACAACTGCAAAAAAACTTATCTTCGACCTCGGTTTAACTTTGCTTCACATGTTTCAAGTTTCTCTTTGACTTCGCAATTAAAAAGCGGACTTCACACACCTAACTGAATTATATTTCAGAGTGTAATAGACTCGTTACGTTAAACTTACGTTAAAACATATGAAGCATTGAATAGGAACATCCATCGCATCTTCCCCAAAAGTACTAAATTGATTCTCTCTCTAAAAATTCGAATTTTAATAAAATTAAAAATTAAAAAAACACACTAATACTCAGATTTTGCCCATTACATGTCTCTAGATGATTCAAGGATTCTCTGAGGATCACAATATTGTCATTACTTTCTTTGACATAGAAAATGACGATAGGATGTGAGGGAAACATTAATTAATTAAATTTGAAAGACTACCCGGAAGAAATTTAAACTCCAAAAATGACTAAATTCAATAATAGCCTTAGACTGCGTGGACCCTGGTGAAGTTGACCATAAATGATTAATCACAGCGGTGGCTGCATGGTCTAACGCAGGGGTGGCTGCAGGGTCTAACGTAGGGATAGCTGCACGGTCTAAAGCAGGGGTGGCTGAACGGTCTAACGTAGGGGTGGCTGCACGGTCTAACGCAGGGGGCTGCATGGTCTAACGTAGGGATAGCTGCACGGTCTAAAGCAGGGGTGGCTGAACGGTCTAACGTAGGGGTGGCTGCATGGTCTAACGCAGGGGTGGCTGCACGGTCTAACGTAGGGGTGGCTGCACGGTCTAACGTAGGGGTGGCTGCACGGTCTAACGTAGGGGTGGCTGCATGGTCTAACGTAGGGGTCACTGCACGATCTTACACAGGGGTGCCTGTATGGTTTAACGCAGGGATGGCTGCACGGTCTAACGCAGGGGTGCCTGCATGATCTAACGCAGGGGTGCCTGTATGGTATACCGCAGGGGGGCTGCACGGTCTAACACAGGGGTGGCTGCATGGTCTAACGCAGGGGTGGCTGCACAGTCTAATGCAGGGGTGGCTGCATGGTCTAACGTAGGGGTGGTTGCACGGTCTAACGTAGGGGTGGTTGCACGGTCTAACGTAGGGGTGGCTGCACGGTCCAACTCAGGGGTGGCTGAACGGTCTAACGCAGGGGTGGCTGCATGGTCTAACGCAGGGGTGGCTGCATGGTCTAACTCAGGGGTGGCTGCATGGTCTAACACAAGGTTGGCTGCATGGTCTAATCCAGGGGTGCACAACTTTTTTTGTTCGCGTACTCCCAGATAAAATTTCTATTCGACTTTATATTCCCAAAGCTGTTGGTGAATGATTCAAGCTATACCTATTCTATAATCTACATCTAACATAATAAAAATACTACCATACAAAATAATGAACTAAGCAATAAGCCATAATTGAGAAATATATATGTGTATATAGCCTTTATACATGTTAAATTGTACATCCCTCAAATAAGTCTTCGCGCATCCCCTGGGATATGCGTGCCCCAGACTACAGACCACTAGTATAACGTGCCCCTCTCATGCTAGACTGTATTGTTGGCGAGATGGAGATCTGGGTTCAAATCCCAGTCAGATTTACTGAAGAAAGTATTTCATAAATGATTACCTTCTTCCTTTCCACCATTTAATAATCGTTATTGTATAGAAAATCTAACGTGGCTGTTACTTTACTCTCCCCACAATGAAAACTTGGACTTGACCATTACAACACACATTCCCCTGAAACTTTAATCTCACAATCTTATATATATTTACTAAACACACTAAAAGTCTTCAAAACTGAAAATCAAACGTAAAATTAAAATAAACTCTAAATTGATACAATCAATTGCGGATTTTATAATGGAAAGAAGACGTGTATCAATCACAACTTGTGAATGTGAGGAATGCCAGGCCTCCACCGTGGTTCGGATTCCACGTTAAACTGTGGGTCCTCCATTTCATATCACAATCACCCTACCATTACACATTAGTGTAAGTGTGTACAATCTGAACGGATAGTAAGAGGCGGTGATGATAATAATAATAATATAACGGAAATAAAAACACATTTCATACTTTACAAAAATTTAAAGTCGTCCACCATAGTTCGCCAGAAATTAGTGAAGAAGTTTTCGGAACGGTGTATCGAATATATCAGAATATACTATAATTCTATTGAATTAAACTAGATATAATGTTTTTTCTCTATTTTTTATTAACAATGTCGATTTTTGTTATATTTTTACTAAACTTGTCTTATTCAAAGAGCTAAAACAAACATTACAAATTGAAAAGTGACAAAGAATATAATTACAAGAGAGCGGCCATCTTAATTTAATCTATATATCGTAGCTTTCGATATACACGTTGTAATATATCGATTGTTTGTTTAGAATCGATTCATGTATTCTGACAGTATCAATTAACTTTTACTTTTTAAAAAAGTGTGTCAAAGTTGTTAAATTTTCACTTCTTGCTACTGTCATAATGTCAGGTCGTATTATATTTGGGGTTGTACTATATCCGGGCCAATACGGCATATTTACAATTTACCGGCATTTAAGGGAAACGGCAACTAAACTAATATGAGAGATAATCGATTATTAGATATTCTGAATGTTGCCGTTTTGGTTAGTTGCCAGATTTACTGAGCTAAGAATCGAAGTAACAAGAATCGTATTGTTAAGATCGATTCTCGATTCTATCGATACCAGTAAGAATCGAGGGCATCGATGTATCGAGTTTGACAGCCTTATTTTTAATGATCAGGACAGGATATATCTAGCTCAAGATAGGGATAGGTTGTAATGAGGTAGTCTGGATAGAACTAGCTCAAGATATGGATAGGTTGTAATGAGATTAATTGGATAGAGCTACCTCTATATAGTGATAGGGCGTAATGAGATGGACTGGATGGAACTAGCTCAGTTAGCGATAAATTTTAACATACACCATACATTTATAATATAGACATACATAATTTCTCGATTGGCAGGCTCAACTTTAAATCGGAAAGTTGCCATTCTAGTTTATTTTTTTCTAGTGTGGTTTTCAATCCTTCCTCCAGGCGATTATTCATTAGTTCTTATTTATTTATTTATTTATTTGTTTGCTTATTATTCTCATTCTTAATCTTATAGATTGCTAACAATCCTTGCGATCTACATCAAGGGATACTCAGGGCAAGGAGTTAAATTCGTCTTCTCTGTTTTGACACGGTGAACCACGATTCTTTTTACTCAATGGTTTCCAACTCACCCTCTACTCAAATTCGGATATCTTTTCTATAAGCCTGCCTCAGATAAGTGGTTAGCCCGGACGGACGTGGATCAAACCAAAACATATTTTTTTAGACGTGGCAACCATTTAAAAATAAACCTTAAAACGTGGTCAGCCTTTGCGTAGGAAATAGTTCATTGCTTTAAATGTAGTTTTTGTATTCTTAAACTAACAGAATGTTTATTATAATTATTATCATTATCATCATCATCATTATTATTATTATTATTATCACCGCGTCTTACTACCCGTTCGGGTTACACGCACTTATGCTAATGTGTAATGGTAGAGTGATTGTGAGATGAAATAGAATGTATCTGCAGTCTAACTTGGGATCCTAGCCACGGTGTAGGCCTGGCATTCCTCACATTCACAAGTTGGGATTGATACACGTCTTGTCAAAGGTGAAGGTAGGGTTTGGCAATAAAATAAATCTGTGTTGAGACCGAGGATCGAACCTTGGACCTGTAGCACCGGAGTCTAACACCTCACCCTTAGATCACCAGGTCATCAACAAAATTATTAGTTTCACAAACTTGCTTTACTAAAGTTACGAACAGCCTTTTTAATATCCAGATGACACGATATTTGGAAGTATAATATCGCAACAAACCGTGCGGGCTGTTGAAGACTTGGTTTTTGTTTCGAGTCATGGTGTTGTGTTTCAACATCTAAGGTACATCAACTGCTGTAACCCCCTCCTCCCTCTCCTATGATGTTTCCCCTCCGTCGACCAAACAGAGAAAATTCCCAGACACGGCGCTAGGTAGCTCTCCAGACGAACCGCAGCAGTTCCTCCGACACAGGTCTGCAGTCAACCTCTGGTACAAAGTGTGACGTGCTCGAGTTACGACGTCCGGACCTTCTAGACAGGATCAATCGGCTGCGACGAGGAGTTGACACCGCCGTGAGTAACGATGCGTGTTATACTTGCCCTCGTTTAGGTTGGACAGATGCACTTTCGAGAGAACAGAAGAGTTTGTGGGTTTTGAGGGGGATATTTTTTGTTAGAGGTTTCAAACAGAAGATCGTAAATTGATCGATAATTGATTTAACTTACTATATGGTACCTTCTCTCCCCCCTACGGAAAGGTAGATTAAAGTGTGTGCAGGCATATAGCCCGAACGGGTAGTAAGACGCTGTGCTAAAAAAATGTGTACGCTATCCTTAAAAATGAGCTCAATATCCCTACAAATTTGTTTTTAAACTTAGCATTGATATGTATATTAATTGATATATATACATCATACTTATATAATATATTTTATTATGTAGCTATAATATATATCTACATTATATACAGTATATAATACACACATTTACATATTTATTGTATATATAAAATATATATTATATATTTAAAATATATATAAGATAAATAGTGTACTATATATTATAATTATATTTTATATATATAATATATATGAAGTGTATGTATTATAAATAAAATTATATATAGTGTAAATTAATTATATATTATTTATATAGTGTATATATATTACAAATACGTTTTATATATCAAAATATATAGAGTGTGTGTTTTATATATTGTATTATAGTGTATATTATATACAGTATATATATTTAATATTCAATATATAGTATTATATATTATTATATAGTCTATATATTATATATACCTACATAAATTAATACTCTAGTCTATACTCTGACACTCCTTTATCTAATTCATGACCTTGCACACCTCTATTCAATCCCTAACCTGGCACACCTCTATCTAATTCATGACCTTGCACACCTCTATTCAATCCCTAACCTGGCACACCTCTATCTAATTCATGACCTTGCACACCTCTAGTCAATCCCTAACCTGGCACACCTCTCTCCATTAGCTAACCTGACATCCAATAGCCTTCACAATATGTTTGGCGATGCACACAAACCATGAAGTTATTCTATTTGTGACGTTCTCTATTATCCTGTTTATTCGCCCCTCTTATGTCCTAAATTCCTTGGCTAACTAATTGAATCCAATGCATTGGTATATGCACTTACTAACAATCCCAGATATTTGTACATTATATAATGTTTCTTTATGCTATATACCCAATCCCTAATCTTTTCCAAGCCACGAGGAAGTGAGATCTGAACCTACAGCCTCTGGTGCAGTACACCTGAACCTCTACCCATTCTGTTTGTCCCCGAGTGAACTCCTGGTAATTCACCGGCCGTTCATCCTAAACTGGAATTTGCATGTCTACAAAACAGAAGAGATTGTGTCAACATGAGAATGTCATTTGTAAGCCAGGCAACCGTTATATGACTTTCAATATTTCTTGGTTGAAACCACGTGGTCCTCTTTATGAATATTCTAAATTTGGTGTTCGCTCTGTTGAATATGCTGTCTTCCGTTGGCTCAAATTTTTATAAGATTTGTTTCCATAATTTTGATTTTCGGTTATCAGTTTCAATGCCATTTTTAGGTTCAAAGTTCCAATTAATTACACAAATTAATCTAAAGTCATATATTCATCTCCAAAACATTTGAATGTAATATTACTTACTACTAATTAGTTTCCTCTAAACCATTTATTTTTACACTAAATAAAATATTTAAACTTAGAGACTACATTCATAGGCATATTTTCAACTAAATTCGTGTGATGGTTATTATTAATATTTCTATAACAACTTACGAGTTGTACCCAAGCAAGAAACTACCTAAATAAATATTCTTGCTTGTCCACGTCACAGCGTAGGTTAAAACTCTCTATTCATAGTTTATAAATGTGTAAAACTGTTTGGCAGAACTCCTGTAATCATTCTCGAAAGTAATCACTTCACGATATATTTATGCAATACTCCATTTGAGATACCTCCCATTTCACAAATTGAACCTAATTTATCTCAATTTCGTTAACTGGCTTCTTCTATAGACCACTTTACGAACAGGTCAAAATTAACATGCACGCTTGTCCATTTCATGAACTGAAAACTATTGTCCTCTCTAGTACAAGCTAATTATAATTTGTTTTCAAATATTATGTGTTAATAAATATAAAACAACCCACGCTAACTAAACCTAACCTTCCAATCTGAAATGATTAAAAGTTAGGACCGAGTATGTTCTTCGCTTGACAATTTAACGAACCTGGCCAAAAACTCGTCCATTTCATGAATTGGGTAGATTTTGGGGCGTCAAAGTTCATGAACTAGACGATTTTTTAGCCTCTCCGTAAAATGGTCAAGTGATGAAGCCAGTTCTAAGAATGGACAGAAATATACCCTATTTATGAAATGGCCTATTTCACTTTTGTGGTGTAACATATATATAAATATATATAGGCCTAATGTATAAAATGTAGGCCTAACATGATGTTTTTAACAAACGAAAATAATACGAAATATTGGCTGTTGTCTAGAAAAAAAGTTAATATAACTTTAAAACCCACAATGGAGGGTAGAGGAGGATATTTCTGAAAGCAACTCAACACCTGCGAATAAAATACAGTTTTTTTGTTTTTATTTTAAATGTAACCATCCACAAGCTATTGGAAGTATATTATTAAAGCTGAATTAATTAATTTTGATTTTTGCACCGTAGTATTAAGAGCCGTTTAAACTATCATGATCCACTTTGGTGGCAGCATGGTCTAAGACGCTACTCTCGCAGTAGACTAGACTGACGATGACGGGGAGATCAAAATTCGAATCTTATTCGGGCGTACTCAGGACGGTTTTTCCAAAATGGTTTTTCACTCTATCTCCACGAGAATGTGGGTACACTTCTAAACAAAACGCTCCTAGTTCCTGAAATAACTAGCGTAATTGGTACACACGTGTATAGCCCAAACAGGTAGTAGAACCAGGTGTTAAGAAAAAAGGTAAAATATATATATTTTTTTAATTTTGTATATGGCGTGTTTGGGCTACATCAATCCGTAGCTCAGTTTATGGAAGATTAGCCAGTACTAATGTACTGTTGTCCAGGGGACGCCCGAATGTACTTATTGTACAGTATTTCTTTGGATACTCTTTCCATGTCCCGATAAGATGAGGGGATGATGATAGTGAATATGACAGGACGAAGCTAACTTAAGCTAACTTAATCTAACTTAAGCCTAATTAATCAAACCCAGGTGAACATGGGAACTATTCCCCTTTCTGGAAAAATCTCCTGGTAGCAGCCGGGAATCGGACCCGGGGCCTCTAAGTCAGTAGCCAGGAGATCTAACCAATATAACACGAGGCCAGTTAGCTATCATAATTTAATAGCATTAATTGATAAGATATTTTTATTAGATGGAGTGAAGTGGAAAACCACTTAAGAAAAACCACCCCAGCTGGGAATGAAACCCTAGCCTCCCAGTCACCAGCAGACCAGACGATACTGCTCAATAATGTGGTTTTGAAACAATACTGTTCTGAATGTTGGTATTATATATAAAATACGCGGGAACAAGGAAGCTAGAATTTTGTTGTTGTCTTGACACACCTTATAATCAGAAAGAAACACGATTTAAGTGCATCATTATCATCAACATCATCAAATGTTTACACCCGGTGGCTGGGTCAGTTGGTAAAATGTCTCCATATTCCTCTATTCTTCCACCAGTCTTATTCCTTTAATTGCTTCCATTCTTCTCCTTTCACTTACACACTTTTTGTCATGTGTTCCTTCCATCTCTTTCTTGGCATCCTCTCTTTTTCCATCCTCATTACATGTCCATACCATATCAGTCTTGCTTCCTCTACTATCTCATGTACTCACTGTAACCCAACTCTTTTCAAGATGACTTCATTCCTAATCTTGTTTCTCCTCGTGACAGCTAAAATGCTCCTCACAAACTTCATTCCCATGACCTCCACTTTCCTTGTCCCTCTTACATTCAATGTCCATGTTTCTGCTGCATATGTGACACTGTGTACAAAGTACATACTGTACAACACTTCCTTACACTTCAAGGGAACTTCTCTTTTCCATTGCAGGTCTCTTTCCTACACACCTTTAGAACATCTTAAATGAGTGTGTGTTGTAAATAAATAAAATAGAACGACCTAAATACATCCAAGTGAACAACAATTCACCAAAATAAAAAAATACCCTACACAATAATTATCTCGCATCTCGAATGGTAAACAAGGCACCGTGTCGATTGGCGGAACGAATGATTTCTTCGCGCTTCTGTAATTAGGTAATTTATAAGCAGTTTTGCGACGTATTGTCATGAAGCGGTTGCTCAATTACCTCATTTATAGTAAACATACCTGTCTTCAAAGTATGTTGAGGAGCTGTGCCAACAACCAGGACCTGTTTAGAATAAAGTCGTAGAGTATCAAACAGTTTATAGGGATTTTTGTTTTTTCTTCTACGCCACGTCTTATGCTAACCCGCATATTTACACTAATGTGAAAAACGAAGAAGGTAGAATTTTTTTTAACACCACGTCTTATAAGCCGTTCGGGCTGAACGCTAGTAGTTTTATAGATGAAGAAGGCTATAATTATAGGATGCGTACCCGCATATGCGTGCAAGGAGAGGGAAAAACCAATTTGGAAAAACCACCCTCAGTACACTTTACCGATATTCGAACCTGGATCTCCCCTTCATCGAAAGTCTAGTCTACTGTGAGAGTGACGTAATAGATCATGAGGTCAGCGAAGCTGGTGAAGGTAGAATTAAGGGGAAATATACACTCATTTGTGTGGGTGGAGAGTGAGGAAAACCTAGGAAAAACCATATTCAATACAAACGGCCGGTAATCGAACACTGACCTCCCTGTAAATAGTACACCAGACTAGAAGCTTAGTCCGCATGCCCATCGATATGGGGCCATTTGGGCTATCAACATATTTACACCAAAGGAGTAGGGATAAGGAAGGTATAACATTGATAAAATGTACCCACATTTGCATCTACTGAGAGTGGATATCCTTTTAATAAACAACATCCTCAGTATACTTGCTGGGAATCAAGCCCGCCCTCTTCCAAGATCGTAACACTAGACCAGACACGCTTTAACGCCTCTGTCGGCGTGCCCACTGATGCGGGTTGATGACTAAATAAACCTATTTTTTATTATGATCACACAATATTCTCGTTGATGCACTAAGTTAAATGGTTAAATTTTTATACACAATGACTCTTAAGTGTCAGTAGATGTGAACACCAAAATATAAATTCATAATAGTTGTTAGTGTCGGTGTGTGTGTGTCACATAAAAAAGATGCGTAATTCATGACTTGGCGTATAGGCACATGCGATATGATAAATATACCCGCCTCAGTGGCATAGTTGGCAAACGCGCTAGTTTTGTTGAGCTCGACCGCCGAGGACGGGGAGATCGAGGTTCGAATCTGGGTTGGTTGAACTATTTTTCCTAAGTGGTTTTCTACTCTCCCTCCACGCAAATGTGGGTTCACTTATTCTAAATTCATCCCTCCCAATTCCTAATCCATTAGCGTAATTATTACTTAAGCGTATAACCCGAACGGGTAGTAAGACGCGGTGCTAAATATTATTATCAGATATACTTTCCCACTTAGTATATTAAGACCCGCTTCGGTGGCCGCGTGGTCTAAGACGCTACCCTCGCAGTAGACTAGACTGCTGATTAGAAAATCTCGGTCAGGTGTACTGAGGGTGGTGTTTTCCAAAATGGTTTTCAACACTCCCTCCACGCAAATGTGGGTACACTTGCTGTAAATATAGCCTCCCTATTCCCTAAAACCACTATCATAATTAGTACATTAGAGTATAATACGAACGGGTAGTAAGATGCGGTGCTAAATATATATATAAGGTTTTTTATCTGATGACCGGACAATCCATAAACTTAGAAGGGAATTAAATGTATAACAAAGACATGCTAATATTAATTGGTAAATTATTATACTATTTATAAATTATTGTTATTTACGCTTAGAGTACAAAGATCAAAATAAGAGGGGTGATTAAGGATATACTTGCTACAGCCTAATACTAACAAGCTTCAGTGGCGGAATGGTCAAACTAAGGCATCACTGGCCTTCTGATGATGGAGAGACCGGGGCTCGAATCCCTGTCCGGTATATTGAGGGTAGTTTTTAGTAAATGGTTTCCCACTCTCCTTCCACGCAAATTCGGTTAGATTACCTCTAAAATGATTCCTTTATCGTCCCCAATCCTCTAGATTTAATATCATAATATGTGTGTATAACCTGAATATGTAGTAAGAAACTGTGATTAAAAACATAACAAATACAAAATATAATATTATATTCAATTATAATTTAAATGAACTTTTTCTATACATTGATATAACTGGCCCCGTGGTGTAGTGGTCAATTCACCTAGATACGAGTCTAAGGGTCCCGGGCTCGATTCCCAGCTGGTACAATGGGTGTTTTTCCCGAAAGAGGAACCACCCCGACGGTCACCAGGGTTTGGTTAGTTAATCTTAAGTTAGGTTAAGATCTTTGTTGGCTCCACACCCTCAAACTCACTATCACCATCACCTCATCTCATCGGGACATGAAAAGAGCCTCCACGTAAAGGATGTACGATTAGTACATTTGGGCGTCCTTTGGGCAACGGTTCATTGTTACTGGTTAATCTTTTCAAAGAAAGGGCTACGGATTGAAGTAGATTAGACGCGCAATATATTTATATATATTATACTATATAAACATTAATATGAACTAATTATACTTAGGATAAAGAATTTAATCGATGCTCAAGTACGTAGCCAAATTAATGGGGAGGCGTCTTGGGTTTTACACCCAATTTACAAATGTCACCTTTATAAAGTGTTATATTTATACTACACTTATGAAAATACGAATCGAAACGCATTGCATTTTGATCCATTATAAAGTTTGGGCCTGAATATAAATCATGGACCGATCCACGGTCGTAGTTTGAAATAACTGATTTATATCTAGCTGCCAGTTGAGTTAAAATATTAATCTAGACATATTTCGGGGTTATTGCTCATTCTCAATTATTGAAGGTTTGGCGGTGAAGTTCCTTGAACCTATAACCTGTTTAATTTTCGTCGGTAATGATAAAACGTAGCTGGTTTCACATGCGAAGCGACGATAATAATTTATTAAAAAATAACAGTTAGTCGTTCCATTGAATGATCAGAATTATTAGCTGTTCCAGTTTTATATTTTAAATTATAAAAAAACTTGTCCACACTGCGAGTAGTTGACCTTTTAAAATAAGCAGCTACTTTTCAATATCTCGAAAATGTGACAATCCTAAATTAACCGTTATTGTTTGCTTAAACCTGTAATATAATATAATACAAAATTAACAGTTTTTAATATTTTTCAAACCAAGTTAAACGGTTAATGGTTTCCCGTGTTTGGAGTATTTTTTAATTCAAGACTAAAGAGAAATAACTGTGAGAAAATAGCACATAAAATTATCTATGCAATTTTTACCTAATCAAATTAATTTGTACAGGCTTGTTATTATATAGGGAACACTACTACATATCTTTAGATAGTAAATACTATATTTTAGCATTCAATAAAGCTGTAGTACTAACTATTAATTCCCCCCCCCCCAATTATTTAAGGTATTTAACGCGCACTTTCTGAAACGACTGTTCATATAAACTAACTTAACACAATATTTAGCCCCTGACTGTTAATTCATCACTGTGAAAGCGGCAACACACATTTCAATAATGATAATTTTTTTGCCATGCCGGGAATTCAACCCGGGACCTTAAGCTCAGTAGACATATATGCTACCGACTGAGCTAAAGTGTCGTAATATCAAACACATTAATGGTTCAAATAAGCGTCAATGCATGTCTGTTGAATTATTCATATAGATACATGTATATGTTGTTGAAATGGTCAAATAAATATTCATCCAATTATATATGTTGAAATAATCAACCAGATGTCAACACGTATGCTGAAATATAGTGTAATTCTGGTAGAAAAAAACTTTTAGAGAATACAAACATACATATTTGTTGCCAACATTGATAACTTTTTACTATATTATTAGTATTATTTTATACGTTTTTATATTAATATAAAGAGACATATAAATCACATTATATGTTGTATGTATAATTGTATAGGCTTATGTACAATGAAAATGGTTTTAGTAACGTTTGTAGCTCACAAAAAAGTCCTATATTAAACCGATTTTATTAGCTATATTTATATATAAAGGGTTTATCAATTTATGTGGGAAGTAGCTGAGATGTGGATAGTAAACCTCAAAACAACACAAAAACATATGTTCTATGTTTGATGGTTCCGAAATAAGACCTTCAAAGGTTCTGCTGAAATGTTTAATATCCCTACCTGCACAATATTGTGGTCTTTAAGAAAGGGCCATAGGGTAATTAGTATATATAGGATTTCTATATTTCAAGATAAACAAAGTGTACACCATTCTAACGTTGTAACCTAAAAGTCAATACATGTATACTCACGCTGTTAAATAGGTAGGAATACAATCATGTATGTTGAAGTAGTCAAAGAGATGTCGGGACATTTCTGTTGAAGTCGATAAATAGGTTTTGTTAAATGGTGGGTCAAGGGCCCCCCCCCTTTCTTAAGCCTATCCTCTTGCCCCAAGCCTTCCCCCTGTCCCTCCTCCAAAATCACAGGAGTCTTTAACTTTATATTAGAATTTATAAGCGAGGCTATTTGGTTTCTCCCATCTAGGTACTTAATATTAACTATTGTTAGAGAGAACCTGTGTTTATCCTATTGAGCCTATATGCGTATAGCCCGAACGGGCAGTAAGACGCGGTGCCAATAGTAATAATAATAATCTTGAGCCTATATAGTTTGTTCATCATTGTTCCTATTAAAGGGCGCTTCTGATTTCTAGCATATAGGCCTACACAGATCCCAATTTCTACCCGCTTCAATGCCCGAATACTCTATTGTGTTAGATTGGACTGCTGATGATGAGGAGATTGGGGCTCAAATCCCGGTTGGGTCTACTTAGGGTTGTTTTTCCAAAATGGTTTCCCGCTCTCCTTCCACAAAAATGCTGGTATATTACCTTCATAATGCTTCCTTCCTCATCCCGATCCCGATAGAAAATTATTGTTATATAACTTAAACCGCCAGTAAGACGCACCGATAAAAAAGAAATCTCAAATTTTATCGGCTTTTCTATCAAAGGGAATATACGATTCCTTATGATATGTAAGTAATTATTTTAAAAGTTTATTTACATCCATTACTGTTTCCAGCCTGTGGCCTGGGTCAGGTTTTTATTCTAGCTTGCTAGGTCTGTCGTACCTTTATTTGACTTATAATCTAATTTAAGACTAGGACAGGCACAACATCCAGTCCTCGGTCGTCAATTTATCAATGTGAAAGAGTAAACCCATACTTTCATCAAGGATCAATTTTAGGCCATGCCGAGAATCGAACCCGAGACTTTATGTTCACTAGGCAGACACGTTATCAACTGAGCTAAGGTGTTGGACTCATTATTTAACAATATGTTACATTATTATGATCTGCAAAATTAAATAAATTAACCTATTTGATTCCTTACTCTAAGCTTATTAATGGAATCGTTATTTATGGCCGGAAATTAAACGCAGCTATGAACACTAACGATTAGGCCCACTAAAAAAATTAACGTGCTTGTACACGCGATGAGAGTTTTTTTTTTATCACCACGTCTTACTGCCTGTTCAGGTTTTACGCGTATATGATAAATTACTATAATGGGGTAAGGATTAGCAAATAATTATTTCAGAGGTATGCTACCCACACTTCTGTTGAAGTAGAGCTGGAAACCATTTAGGAAAAGAAACCCTCATTATACCCGCCCAGGATTCGAACCCCATTCTTCCCGTTTTTCAGCAGACCAGTCTAAAACGAGATTAACGCTTTATACCATTCGGCCTCTGAATGAGTATGAGAAAAGTAGGGTGAGCTCTCAAATTAGGTAGAAAAGGTCAAGGCAGAGTTTAAACGCAAGTCAGTCAGTTGGTCTCAATGTGCTGTGCGAATGAATAAAGGATAATTATATCTAGGAAGGTCATTGCTTTGTAATTGAATAGTCATTCAAATAAAGAAATATTGAATACTGATCTTCTAAGTGTTTATTCAAAGTCTTACAGTCCAAGGTCTTACAAACATATTAGCAACTTGTAGGGAAAAAAAGATAATTTAACTGTGAGGACAAATCGTTTTCTTAAGATTTATTTACGCTAAAGTACAAATGTTAAACTCATTTATTTCGAAAAATTTTCTGCATATCGACAATAATATGATTAATATGCCATAATTTATATCCGAGTGATCCTGAAAAATTATTAGTTATACACTGGTTTCCCTGCGTGTTTATTAGTTTATTTTAGCACCATAACTTATTACCTGTCACAGGTTACAAAAAGCATATATATACTAGCTACGCTAATGTGTTAGGAATGAGGAAGATTTTGTTTAGAGGAAGTGAACCCACATTTGCATGGAGGAAGTGTGGAAATCCATATAGTAAAAATCACCCTCAATACACCCGGCCAGGATTCAAACTCCAATCTCCCCATCATCGGCCAATCTACTCTGTTGCAAGAGTGACGCCACTGAAACAGATTATGAGGGTTTGTTTGTTCAAGCGCCAGGGCTGAGCATTGTACTAGGCGTACTATATTAGTTTATTTTGAAAGTCGTGTGCTGATATTGTGTATGTCTTTATGAAATGTACAGCAAATTCACCGGTATATAAGTTATAATTGTTATTGAAAACACTTTCGTTAAAAATAAATGGTGCGGCGCACCACACAGATTTTCTCCCGCTATTATCTTAAAATAGACATTTACTAAAAACTCGTAAGATTTGTGAAACGAAATAGGTGTATAGATTGTTGTAGAAACACTATATCAAAGATCATAAATTAAATAATATACACTGTTAATTAATTACTCTATGGCATTGGAGCTAGGAAAACTGTTTCAGAAAAATTGAGAAAAGAGAAACATCTTTGTCCACCAAGGAGCATAAGAATCAAATTAATTTTTGAAGACCTAAATTAAAAAGTAAATACATTTGCTTAAAGCTAAGAATCTATTGGTTTAAAAAATATATTTCGATCAAGAGGTTTTTATCCTTTACCCTACTACAACTTTACAATGATAAGTTATTTCATATCTCAAATAGTTGCGGAGAAATAGTGAAAATGGGAAAATTTCACGTTGATAAGATACCCTAAAATTCATTTTCATGAGAAAATGAGAATTGTTATCCTATTTACAATGATAACTAGTGTCTATATGTGAAATTTAATCAAAATCGTTATAGCGAATTTCGAGATAATCGATTTTTTCACTTTTTGGCCTTCAGTAAAAATCATTAGAAAACTAATTCCAAAAATCCCTCGAGTTGGGGGAGGGAGGGTGACTTAGAGAAACCCCAGATACCAAGTTTTAAAATAGTTTCGGCTCTAGCCCGAGCCAACAAGACGTGTACACCTGTTCATTCTCCTACTAGAGTCAACAAGACGTGTACACCTGTTCATTCTCCTACTAGAGTCAACAGAGACGTGTACACCTGTTCATTCTCCTACTAGAGTCAACGAGACGTGTACACCTGTTCATTCTCTTACTAGAGTCAACAAGACGTGTACACCTGTTCATTCTCCTACTAGAGTCAACGAGACGTGTACACCTGTTCATTCACCTACAAGAGCCAACAAACGAACTCACGTGACCTAGCCATAGGAGTTTCCAAAGCCACGAATGTTGAGCAAGAGTAGTATTTGCCCTGATGTGGATGACCACTTGATGTGTTTGAAGAGTTGCCAGAAGGACAACACTCCTATTCCCCGTCACAAGCTATTGTTGAGTCAGAGGTTTACGGCCACGGTCAAATCCTCTTGTGTGAATCTCTTTAGTCGAAAGTTGACTCTATATATGTCAAGTACAATGTGTTGAAAACGTCTCAGATTTAAAGAGGAGCCGATGTAAACATTTATGGTGGGCCTGTAAGAAACTCGATAAAAGACCAGTATTTTTGCAGTTTTATAGTAACATATTTCTTTGACCAAAATAAATAAAATATTTCTCCAGTAGAAATAAATCTAGTTTGATTTTCTTATAATGGCTGTTGAATATCTGTCATGAGTATTACGGCATTAGTTGAGAAACCTTTTAAATGACTAGAAAAAGTTGTCATTAAATTCAAGGACACTCTCGACAGATATTCAGGAACTGTTGATATCAACATGTGAAGAAAATTAAACTCTGTTTGTATTAAAGCAATACTGGATTTATTTTGACAAACAAAACGCTTTTATATACAAATGCAAAGAACACTGACCTTTTTTCTCGTCCCTTTTACTTCACCCCTTAAAGTTGTTTAAACTAGAATTAGATATTGTTAAGGTATTAAACGCATTAATTAAAGTAATAGATGTTTATTAGGTGTTCTGTCTTTCGACTTGCCCATCGCTTTATCTAGATTGAGTCCTCTATCATTTCCAAATAGAATCTTCTTTTTACTTTATCGCACCTCTAATTTAGACAAAGTATTGTGATCGTAAAAAAATTGATCTCCAGATTTTGATGGATGTCGGTGTTTCATGACCCACTCAGCCCAAAGAAGTCTGTTTTGCATAGCCTGTCTGTTACTGGGACTAGAGCCAAAACCATTTTACTGATGGGCTAAAATTTGGTAGCTAGTGTTTTAGGTTACTTAGAGGTATTTTTGGAACTATCACTCCATCCCTAAAACTAAGGGAAGTTTACTCAAGAATTAAAAGAGAAAAAAATCTATTTTTTTCAAATTTGGTTTTAACAATCTTGATTAAATTTTGTAAGTAGGTATTGTTTACCATTACAAACAAAATTTAAACTCTTATTTTCCTATTAAAATTACTTTGTGAATTTTCCAATTTTGATAATATGTACGCAACTATTTGAGATATGAAATAATTTATTATTGAAAAGTTGTAGTAGGCCTACTATAAAGTAAATTTTTTTTTATAAAATCAATGGTTTCTGATATATTGGCAGAATATAAAATTGTGCTGACACCAACATTGTTTTATGGATATGGAGCGTGGGCTTGTAAATAGAAACACAAGAGCAAAATGAATGCAGTTGGAATGAAGTATCTAATAAATGTGTGTGGAAAGCTCGTACGGGCAGAGTGAATGATGAATGAGTGCTGAAGGAGTGCGGTTTGGAAGGGAACCCAATAGGTAAAAGTGAAAGAAGCGTCTTACGTTGGTTTGGGCATTTTGAAAGGATGAGTGTGGATCGAAGGTCAAAGCAAATTTATGAAGGTAGAGTGTGTCAATCAAAAGGAAGGGGTAGGGCATTTAAGACGTGGCTTGATTTTTTTGAAAAATGTGTAGAAAGAGAAACATTAAGAATTTTAATAATAAAAGAGCATGCATGATTCGGCGTATGGTTGTTGTTGGATCCAAGGGAGTATGTAGGGATATGGAAGTGTGGAGAAAGTTAGTAACTAGATACCGCTGGAAGCACGTTGGAACCAATACCACGCCATTACCGTGGTACGGACACTATCACTCACTTGGTATCTCTACCGACAATCTATCGGAAAGGGTAGATACCAACACTTTTACTGATGTACGCTCACAATAGCCCTGCAGGTCCAGTTAGCTAATCAATATTATTATTATTATTATTAATATTATTATTATTAATATTATTATTATTATTATTATTATTATTAGTAGTAGTAGTAGTAGTAGTAGCATTCCTCTTCTTGTTGAAAGAAGCCTTTGTCATTGCTATTTTTGACTTTATCTCTCATATACACTTCACGCCTATTGAAATTAAATAAATAAATATATAATAATTGATGTTTAATTCAACCGTTTAGCATTACATCTGTTTGTTTTTTTCCACTATTAATATCAAATGAGTGGACCAGTGTTAGTGAAATATGGTAAGGACATTGTATGAACCTCGGCCTAACGTCTTATGTATTTATGGTTTCACAATATATTTACCCATTTCAAGATGGCCGCCACTCAAAGATTGTTTCTTTTAACAGCTTATCCCAAGTTATTTTAATTTAAAATTCTAAGCAATCTATCAAGCACCACTGGCGTAATTATTTGAATTCTGACATTGCGAGACTGACCTCTTAAACCAAATGAACAATGGCTAGTCTCTCTGGATGTAATGTAGTATCTAATTGCTTTCTATATAGCTTTATCACAAAGGAAAAATTTCAACTTTAAATCCAAGGAGAAATTAAACGATATGTTTCAATTTGAAATAAAAAGAGAAATGTTAAAGACAGTTACGTTAAAACTACTAAACTTATAAAGATGAAGGTAGCGAGAACTACTGTCCACATAGCTACTAGTAAATAAATATTAATTTTTAGAGTCTATGATATTATTCTCCGAGTGCTAAACGGGACCTTAACAAATCAGATTCCAGCACTCACATAAACGTATCAGTGAGAGTTCCGCAAGGAGGTTTGGGTTTCGGCGGAAAGGAAAGTGTGTTATCAAAACAATTACTGTATATAGAGTGTTTGTGTAACTTCCACCGGATATGTAGGGCCGACTTGATTTCCTTTGTTTACCGCATGGTCGAACAATGATCCCACCGTTAACCATTCTACCTTGACAATAGTCACAGGATTCCTGGATCGTAGTATTTACCGAACACACACGGACCTCTCATTAATTGGACCAATCACGACCAACAATCTGCTAAGGCTTGGCCACTATACATCGGTCGATACAGTGACGTGATTTTTTTTTTTGGTAGGGCTTTGATATATATTTTATAGTTTTTTTCTATATTGAGCCGGAAACAAAGATGGAGTCATTGTGAAACCGTAAAAAAATATTTTGGACTTAAATTATGAAAACTAATTAAAAATAATAATAACATATAAACAAATATTTAATTGTTAGCACAAAAGTAATATTCTCCTGAATTCATAATTATTTTGATGAAAGATTTTTTTAATTCGGGGTATTTAATGTGCACTTTCTAAACCAACTGGTACGAATTAAAAAATAAATTAGTTCAAGAGCCAAAAACAAAACACTAAACATTAATTTATCACATAAGTATGATGCTACATTTTCAAAAATGATGAATTTTTGGCCATACCAAAACTCGAACTCGGGATTCTTAACTCACTTTCGGACTGAGCTAAGGCGTCAACATGAACTTAATAAAGAAACTGAAATTTAAGTTTTACCCTCCTTTAGTTAATTTATAGACACGTTTAATTTTATCAGAGCAAGTAAATTATGATTAATACAACATCGGTTCCTACATATTCAAGAAAATTTGTTCCTGTTTATGAAGGCAACTTGGATTTCTAAACAAATTCTTTGAAATGGTTATGATTAGCGTATGTTAAGATATTACCAAAATCAGTCCAATTTATCGATGACTGTGATAAAAAATATTATGCTGTTTAGTTGGTTACTTTGTTTTAATTCGTTGTAAATTATACCTTCAACAAACCTAATTGAAATCTAGTATTAGACTATTCTAAAGTTAAAGCCCCATGTACACGATATCACTGGGTGACATATCGTTGTGGATGAGTAATTGAATAATGACTCAATGATATCATAGCCAGCCCCGTGTTTTAGTGGATACCAACTTAGGGATCCCGGACTCGGATCCAGGCTGGTACCATGGGTATTTTCCCCAAAGAGGAGCTATCCCTAAGGTCACCAGGATCTGGTTATTTAGACTTAACCCTAGCAATCCTAAGGGGGGGCCCGAGGATCCCACACTTGCATCTCTTATAATTTTAACCTACTAATATTAATCTGAATGAACTCAACCTTCATGTAGTTGTCTCCTAGACTCTTATTCACCGAGCCAGACTATTTTTGTGTTTTATTTATTAACATTTTATCAACAATTGTAGTTTTTCTTAGGTAGGGTAACTGGAACCCTCCCTTAGGATGATTTTAAACATAATTTCTTAACATGATAAATTAACATTTAAATTTATATTTATTTGTCTATCTATCTACATAGCTTATATAAAGCAGGCAATTTTTCATGTCATTTGTGGTATCACTCTCTATAGTTAAAAGTGGCAGCTCTGAATATTATTTACCAGTAAACAGATGTTTTTAAACTCTACATAAGTTGATAGTAAATCTGTTATGAATTATTTTATTTAAATAGTTGTAAATTTTGCATATTTATAATGAGTTCAAGACACTTTTATGATGCGAACATAATTAAAGAACTAGAATATGATTTACCTGAAGAAGATGACGGTTTGAGTGAAGAATAAAACAGTGATTATAATTAAGAGAAAATACCTGATTTAGAGCATGAAAATAGTCAATTTGAAAATGATGTTTTATATTCAGGTAAATCAACAAACAATGAAAATAGGCCTAGTGATATTATAACAGTCATCTAGATAAAATTGTAGTTAAATCTGGAAGAGTTTGTGTAACTGATCCTCCTAGACAATTTTGGCGGGGATTTGCTAACATCGTTCCGTACCACAAGGTTTGAAAGAGGAAGGGTAAACAAATGGTATTGTGGAAGCTTTTGAATTGTTTATGACACCTAAAATCGTTAAAATGATTGTATAGTATACAAATGAAGAAAAAGATTACTATACTATAACCACTGATTTAGAACTTTATATTTTCTTTGGACTAGTAACTTTGATGGGGGTAAACAACGAAACAGAAATATCCATTCTTGATATCTGGTCTGTTCTTCTCGGTAGACCTCTCTACAGGGACACAATGAAGAGAGATAGGTTCTATGAATTACTAAACATCATTCACTTCGATGACAAAAAATACTAGATATGAACGGCGGAAGACTGATAAATTTGCACTTGGTGAAATGCTCAGTTTATCCCGTGGAAGACAGACAGAGAAGACAGAGGACCGGCTGAAATAGTAAAACGGCTTGTTGAACCAATTAGAAACGCTGGCTACAATGTATCAACATATCGGTAATATACATCCATCGATTTTGCAGAATCTCTCTACTCATATTTTGGACTAACACTAGTTGGGACACCACAAGCAAGTTGAAAAAACTAAAAGACGCGTTCGGTACTCTTCAAAATTTGTTTTTACGGATCCTGCAACAAAGATACCTCCTGTTATTCTAGTTTCTTACATTGTAAAGGAAAAGCCAGCAAAAAATCTCCTAATGCTATCCATTCAGCACAGTGACATCCACGTTGATGAAAATTAAAAAAGAAAAACTGACATAAACTTAGATTACAACTCAACCAAAGGTGGGGTTGATACTATCGACCAAATGGCATGATGTTACTCATTAAAGCATGGTATACGGAGATGGCCACTTTCAATTTTTTACAGCCTAGTTGACATAATAGGAAATAACGCATATTTTATTTTTACGGAAAACGACCAATATTGGAACTCTTCAAAACCAAACAGAAGAAAGCTTTTCCTACAAGAACTTGGTCTCAAACTATTAAGACCTCTTGTAGAGGTAAGAGCTAAGAATTAAACTGGTTTATCAAAATATATAATATTGGCAATGGAAGTAGTTTTGGTAAAATAAAAGCTCGACCCTCGTCAAAAATTGAAGCAGACTCCAGGAACTTCAGTTAGAGCAAGATGTCATCAAGGTGTAACAGAAGCACCAAACAAAAAAGCCAAGTACAATTTCTCAAAGCCTAAAGCAACATGTTCTCATTGTCACAAACATGTTAGTACAAAACACTCTAAGAAAACTCTTATGTGCACAGACAATTGTGAACCTATTAATATTTTTATAATTTTCTACACAGTAATAAATATGTATAATATATTCATAAATTAGAATAGTTTTACATTAATCAATAAAAATGAACAATAAAAAAGTTGGGCTCGATGATCCTCCCCCTAAGTAATAACTGGGACAAAATATAGCATAGGATTGCTAGGATTAAGTTAGGTTTAAGAGTTTCCATTGTTTCGACACCCTCATACTCACTATCACCCTCAAATTCACTCTCACCCTCATACTTATTATCATCATCATCATCTTATTGGGCATGAAAAGAGCTTCCGTGGAAAGGATGTACGATTAGTACATTCTGGCCTTCCCTGGGCAAAGGTACATTAGTACTGGCTAATCTTTCTAGTACAGGCTAAGAATGATATAGCTCAGACACGCATAAATAAATGACATCGTGTAAATATTCGTGCAAGTTGATGATATGTCATCATGTTACCAATATACTATCACTAATATATGCTGGCTGTGTTCCAAAATCAGGGATCACTGAGACATAATTAAGAAAAATGAGGCAGTAAAGTCTATTAATCGGTTTGTTAAAAAGTATAGAATATTCCTATGATTATAGGATGTTTCAAGTTAAAAATATAAAAATATGCAGACCCATGGAGCAGTTTTACACAATGTATTTTTTTAAATACTTCATCTTATTACACTTTTGGGTTATAAACCTATGTACTAAATACACTAATGTGTTAGGGATTAGGAAATTTGAAATTAGAGTAATTGTGCCCACATTTGCTTGGAGGAACAGCGGAAAGTCATTTATTAAAAAACACTATCAAAACACCCAGCCGGGATTGAACTCCGATCTCCCCATCTTCGGCAGTCTAGTGTATTGCAAGAGTAGAGCATTAGATCATGTGGCCACCAAAGTACGTCTTTCTGTACCAATGGGCGTGGAGCAATTTGAAATAATAACAGTTATAAGGACGATACATTTAATATTATTATTATTATTAATAATAATAATAGTTATAATCATAGTAATAATAATAATACTATAATTTTATTTTCCTTTTTTTAAAGTGCTAGCCAACAGTTATCTCCTCTAACAGGTTAGCACTGAAGATATAAAACATATTATTATAGTTTGCCAAATAAAAAATAATAAATACATCATGTTTGTATACAGGCTATAACAATAAACAAATTTAATAGCTAAAGCATGGTAAGAAGGAAAGCAAGGGAAAAACCAGATTTACTAATAATAATTTATTTTAAAGAAGAGTTCACAATAAACAAATACAATAGTAATAAATGATAAGGGCGTTCCTTTAATAAATCTCTAATTTTGATTCTTATTTTATGGTGAAAATCAAAATTATGGAAATATTGAGTTGATTATACAGTGTAAAAGAGGCTTGACGTTACTTATACTTATAGTGATATTATTAACTTTATGGCTATGCAATAAATTATCTATGAAAGGCTACGGATAAATGCAATGCAAACATTTGCGACAGAAAATTACCCAAAAGTACAATAACATTAATTTTATACTTGTAATTGAATAGAATAAAGAGAAAATAGCTTATGCGTATTTTCCAATACGTTAGCATTTCCTTAAAGATATTAAAAACGAAACGCAAATGATAATGAATCTATTTTTCTTGTCAAGAATGGATCAAATATATGGTGGCGTCCACAACGCTAAAGAATAGTTTAAAGGATAAAACTTAATGGAATGAATAGTGAGTAGGGGGTGATAGGTAATTTGAGGGTAGAATATAGTGTAATGATTAGCAGGCAGTTTGGAAGGTAGAAGGTATGGGGTGATAACCAGGTATTTTGGAAAGTAAAAGGTATGGGTATATTTATAGCATAGCTTGAAAGGTAGAGTGATTTTGTATGCCACTAAAATTTGTGGGCTCGACACCCTTGGTCTTCTACTAGTGTTGGAGGATATGTAACCGTCCTCCTAGGTTGGGTCACAATGTGAGTGCGGTTACATCGTTTTGATGGAATACTATGCTGATTATAATGATGATGATGATGCTTATGCGGTGCCAGTTGAAGTGTTAAACCCAACTTAAACCTATATCTCACTAGACATACACGCTATTGATTAAGATATGAGATCATTTCTATATTTAAAAATACATGTAAATATTATTATTATTATTATTACTATTATTATTATTAGCACCGCGTCTTACTACCGGTTCGTGTTATACGCACTTACGCTAATGTGTAATGGTAGGGTGATATGAAATGGAGTACCTACAGTTTAACGAGGGATTCGAACCACGGTGGGAGACCTGGCATTCCACACATTAACAAGTTGTGATTAATAAACGTCCTGTCAGAGGTGAAGGAAGGGTTTGGCAATCAGATAAATCTGTGCCGGGACCGAGGATTGAGCCCCGGACCCCCAGCACAGAGGTCCAACACCTTACCCCTATACTGTTAGTATATTGTTAGGTCACCCCCTACCATGTGACTAGTTTTATATATATATAAGAAAAGTCTATTCATTTTTCTATTAACTAACTTGGATTAGTGAACTTGCATTTTTGTAGGACTCATTTTTATTTTATATTGTATTGTATTACGTTAAACCAACACATAAGATTTTTATTTTACTTTATTGAGCATCCGAATATTGTTCTTATAAAAACACAGCTGATAAAGAGTTGTAGTGGATATATTCTTGTTCTCAGAGACAGATTACTTTAGTTACCAACTAAAATTACTCACTCTTAGAAAAAGTTGTTGAAAGAAGAGAATTTCTCTTTGGGTGTTCTAAACAAACAAATGTTGCAATGAACCTGTATGTGTTACTATTTCACTAATGGTACGTCCTATGAGGAAGAACATCTTTTCGCGCTAATGAGGTGCTTAATTTATGTGCGGAAATAGCTACACGAGAGAGTGATAGGAACAAATAAACATGTAAAAACCACATACATTCTTACGGGCTAGTGTCCAAAGAGGTGTGTTTGTATTTTAATGTATTCGCATTATAATATCTTCTTAAAGTTTTAAAATATATTTTATTTGTATTACACAAACACCAAATTGAGTCTCAAAGAGCAAATATAGGTTAAGATTTAAAACTGATTCTTGGTCATTTTAAAGCACTTTTTTCTTTTTTGGAAATATTTTTTTAACAGTTTCAACAAGCTATTTTTTAAATTTATTGACAGATCAGGCATTTTATACAATTGTAAAATTGAAAATTAAAATTTATCACTGTGGCTTTTTTGTTCTATATTCACGCTTTAACTAACTTCCTTACCCTTAACATTTAAATTAGGTGGTGCATAGCCCCGGTACTAAACATGACGATAGGAGGAACAAAACCTTCAAAATATATAAAGTTATTCAAATGTTTACAATAAGATACTTCTCATCCCAGAGCTATGGGCTAAAAGAGGTGGGTTTAGCCCGAGGGTAACTTGCTGGATGCCTATTTTTGTCTCAAGTTTGATCTAAATTAATTAATTCAGTCAAAGGATATGAGTAGAAAAAGCACACAAAGATAATTTGGCGTCAGTCTATTTATATTAAAATGGCTATAAAAACCAGTCAAATTAAGAAATCGCTTCAGATCCAGAGTTCAATTTTAAATATTTTTTATACGGTTTTATTTAGCACAGCGTCTTACTACCTGTTCAGGCTATAGGCATAAATTAAACTCTCATAGGGTATGGATCAATTAGGAGGGATTTTAGAGGTAGCCTACTCAAATTTTCTTGGAAGGAGACTGGGAAACCATTAAAGATAAAACCACCCTCAGTAGACCCAACTGGAATTTGAACCCCGTCATCAGCAGACATGTCTAACATGAGAGCGATGTCTTAGACCATTTCGCCACTGATTTGAGTTCAATATTGTCTGTCGTTAAATACTAGAAAAGAAACATGACTAGGGCATATTAAAATGCAAACCCTACCATTCAATCAAAGGTAAATACAGAGAATAATTTTTCTAATAGCATATAAATGGTCTGGGTAGGATTGTTATAGACCCACTTTGGTGGCCGCATAGTCTAAGGCGCTACTCTAATGGTAGATGAGACCGCTAACGACGGGGAGATCGAGGTTCGAATCTTAGTTGGGTGTACTGACAGTGGTTTTTCCAAAATGGTTTTACATTCTCACTACACGCAAATACGGGTACACTTCTTCTAAATATAAACTTTCTAATCACTAAAACCATTAGCGTATCTAGCATATGAATGTATAAACCCGACCGGATAGTAAGACGCTGTGCTAAAAGAAATCAGTTGTCATACTTTAAGCAGGGAGTCGAACCGAAATATTGATCAGTTATGATTCTTGTTACAGTTCTTCTAGAAAATATTTTGAAGTGTATGGCTCTGGTTCCAGTTATAGATAAATAAAAGTTTCTGTTCTTTTTGGTTCCTTCTTAAGTTACAGTTTTTTTTGTGATATTTTAGTTAATAATTATAGTCTAATACCATTATAAAAATTCATAAATAGAAACATATATTAAACATTATTTACAGAAAATTAAAAGTTATCCATATAAAAAAAGATACAAAAAATCCTGAGAAATGCTAATAAAAGGGCATAAAATGCAGTTTAAAAATTAATAATCAGCAATAACCTTTATAAACCTAAATATTTATCAATTTGAATCCAGGTCCTAGTTCTAAGTCAATTTAGTTTTAGGGTTCCTGTTCTGGATATGGTTCCTTAAAAATAACTGCTTGCTTTGGTTATCAGTTCTGGTTTCAGTTCAAATGCCTGGATAAAAGACCATTTACCATTTTAAGTTTATAAAGATTATTATAATATTAAACTGATTGATGTGCGTCACTGGTTTATAAAACCCATCACAAAATATATTGATTTGTAATAAAATCAAAGGTGAAAATGAAACTCACATTCTGGGGCTTGATATTTAATATGGAATTATTTTCCACCGAAACCGGCCCCATGGTGTAATGGTAAATGCACCTGGCAGGCTACGAGCCTAGGGGTACCGGGTTCGATTTCAGGCTGGCACCTTGGGTATTTTTCCTGAAAGGAGAATCACCACAACGGTTACCAGGGTTTGGTTATTTAGTTCTGAATTATATTTAATAAGTTTCTACTAGTTCCACACCCTCATACTGTCACCATCACCATCACCATCGCCTTATTGGGTCATGGAAAGGCGGTACGATTAGTACATTCGGGCATCACCTGGGCAACGGTACACTAGTACCAACTAAGCTCTCCACTACTGGGCCACGAGTGATGTGGCCCAGTCGTGCATATATTATTATTTTTATTTTTCGTGGGGAAAATTAAAGAAATGTTTTCCAAATATTTCAATGAAACGAATGCAATAAAGGTATCCTTAGTTTAAAAATGCACGCAGCAGTTTAATTCATCTAACGTAAGTTAACATTATAAATAGTATCGAATGAGTTACAATAAAGCAATAACGTTCACTTTTCCCACTCAAGTATCGACTATAGCGCTTGGTGTTTGAATGTGACACTAACGGGGGTGAGGGTAGGACTTCCTTAGTCTGATCTAGAGCATATGTGTTGATAAGACAATATTATAGCCAAATCCTTTGCTAAATACACTCTCCTTACCTGAGATTGAATTATCTGGAATCTACCATGATATTTTCCCATTTAAGGTGAGGATGTAGGTAACTTTTTAGAATTCATTATAAAACTTTTTTTTAATAAATACAATTTTATTTCAGTACAAACGTAGAATTTAATTTTCATCCTATGGTGATATCAACAGTTGTTGAATATCTGTCAATTTATCTGGAATTTAATGACAACTTTTTTCTTCATTCAAAAAGTGTTTTATCTATTGCCGCTATACTCATAGCAGATATTCAAGAATGGTTGACATCACCAGGTGAAGAAAATTAAACTCTAACTTTCTACTGAAGCAATATTTTACTTAGTTTGGCCAAAAAAGTACTTTGCTATAAAAACTGCCTTTTCTCACGTTCCTTATATCCCTACTTTAATATAACTAATTTACTAAAAACATATCTTTTTTGTGTATGACGTAATATATATGAAAAACAATATAGCATCTGTCAATGGCACCAAGACTTAAATGTCTTTCCTTTTAAAAATTCAATTTTAGATATTTTCAGTTTAATTAAACTCTTACATTTAAAAAAAATTGAGGATCAAAAATTGAATTCGAGATACGAAAGAAAATTTAAGGATTGTGTTCGAGATTCGAATTCGACCCACACATGTATGACCCGAATAACGCGGTGACAAACAAAATGGACCGAAGAATGTCACTCTCCTATTGTCCATCTGTAGTGTGCTATCTCATCCTAATCACTTAGCGAGTATCTGACCCGGCCATCTGCGGCCGCTGCTATGAACTAGGAAGTGTGTCGCCGCACGCAGGAAGGATGAGGCTCAGGTGTTATCTAACGCGGGAAAATAAAAACCCTCATTGCCTAGACCGCCATTACCGCATTGTGTCCTGTTGTTCCTTCTCCTATACGAGGTGTGGATAGCGTCACTTCACCGACAGACATCGTGTGTACAGGTACGTCAATATTTCCGACATCAATTAGTCACAATGTACCTACAAGCTTCTTTATCACTCACTAAAATCACTCTATTTGATTCAAGACTCGATAAAAATGCGAATTAAAGAGATCGGTTAAAAAAAAGACATGTATTTCTTATAAAACACATTTTTTAACATAAATTATTATTGTTTTGGTCGTGAGTTATGTTTTTTTTAGCATAGTATCTTACTACTCATTCTGGCTATATGCTCATTATACTTCGAAAAGATTTAATCAGCTCAACATGTTTGTTTTTATTTCTTTTACTATTTAAATTGAAGGGTTATTGTACAACAGGATTTTACGGTTTTGTTTTAAACTTTAGTATCCTTTTTACATTGATGTGTGATTTGTTATTTGTGAGATATGTGTGATTTGTGTTGTAATGTAAAATTTGAATTATTATGTGATTTATTCGATATGTGAGTTTTATGATGCGTGATTGATGTGATGTTTTATTTATGTAGTGAGTATTTTGGGTGATGTATGATTTGTGAAATATGTGTGATTTGTATGATGTATGTGATTTGGTCTATGTTCAATTTGTTTGATAGGTGTAATCTGCGTAATATTTGTGATTTGCGTGAAGTGTGTGTTGTGTGATATGTAGTATGTGTGATAAGTACGAATAGTGTAATATTATATATGATTTGTGTAATATTGTGTGATTTGTATTATGTTTGTGATTTGTGCTGTATATAATTTGTATGATGTGTGATTTAATGAAATAGTAATATAAATATAATTAGTGAATGTTTGTGTTATACCACCGAATATACCTCCCAAAGTTTAAAATATAGACATATTTATAACTTCTGTATGTTCCCTAGAAAAAGTATTACATATTTGGCTGTTCTATCTTTTGAATTAATCGAATGATTTGGCCCAAACTTGGTTCATACATTGAGCATTAGAATATGAAAGCTTTGTCCGGGTTCATTGAAATAAAAAATAGATTATATCTTCTACATGAATAGTTATAATTATAGCGTTATATTATAAAACATACCAGCAATACTATAAATATCAAGTAAGCCACAGTCATTCATATTTTTAATAAATACTGTTCTTGATTAGTAGTTACCAAAAAGAAGCCTATCGGGGATAATAGCTTTACATCACTTTAAAAATAGAACAACAGGCTGTGATCAGAATACTATATTATTTTATAAACATCATATGACAAGTTTTTATTGAATTGTCTAGAAAACTTGACAATATTACTATACATCAAACCTGGCACACACCACGCTCATTCGAAATCAAGGCGGATCAAGGGGCTATGGTCGTGGGGAGGGGAGGGGGAGATTGGTTTTCATAAAGCATTTTCAAGTACAAATTTAACAATTTTTGCTGGTAAGGATTTTAATTTATAATAATTATAATAATAATATTAGTAGTTTATAAATAATAATAATAATAATAATAATAATAATAATAATAATAATAATAATAATAATAATAATAATAATAAGAGAACTTGAGAGAACTATCCCAATTTTGACTAATAAATTTATAATTTTAATACAAAAACATAAAACAAAAAGTCACTCACAATAAAAGTTATAAATAATTACCTAGGCCTAAAAGTTTTTACTAGGTATTAATATAATAATACGTATTTTGATACAAATAATTTGAAATTATACTGAAGCTAGTAATCTAATTACTGGGGAGTTTTAGTTATAATCCAATTTCTTGCCTGCACATTAGAGCTAAGTTGATTTATTTTTTATGGATTAGATCATGTAGGACAGGAGTTGCCAGGCTTTTTGATCTAGTGATCTACTTCAGAGAAGGAAAATCCTTTGTGATCTACTACGAAACCATGGGCTTATAGTGTTTGTTTCATTGGTAAAAAATGAGTAAGCAATTTTCTGTCTTAATAGGAAAATTATATTTCATATAAAAACTTAAAGTTCTTTCACACAAAACACATAAAATATAATTTTCTTGAAAAAATTATTTTCTTATTAAACACTTGACTCTGTAGTTTATACATGACACCGCATCATCTAAGGTCAGTTTGTTGAATGAGAGTTCATAATTACTCTGTCATAAACTAAGGCAGGACTGTAAATTGTCATCAGTAAGACAAATTTAATATTTAGATTTTCTAATGTTGATTTGAGAACAATCTGCAAACCCTCTTTTTAATTTTCTTTCTCTCAATATTTTTTAATCGATCGACTAAACTAGCGGCCGCGGTCGACCAGTGGATCTCGATTGGCTGTTTAGCCACCTCTGATGTAGGAGACTGGGCGAGTGCGGTGTTAGTCATTATTTACAACATTAAGGTATTAGTTTCAATATTTATTATTATTTTATATGCATTGAGGAGGGGGCGATCACCTCCATCGCCCATCCCCTCTACGCCCCACCCACTGTCCAACATAGCTTGTTTTGTTCTTGTAAATTATAGCTCTGACGTAATAATGTGTCTAAGCTTTAAATATCCACTACAAATTTAGTTCATGTTTGAAATTTAAAAAGTAGAAAAGAGTTTTTTATTTTATATTAATCAAAGTCGAGTAAATCTAATAACCAAAGCGACTCTAATAAGCTATATTTCAAGATAAACTAAATTTAAAAAAGGGGAACTTACTTACTTTACTTATGTAACTCAGTCCTCCTTACAAGTCAAATTTGCCCAATTAAACTTAAAAATAATTTCAAAAAATAAACTAAATAAACCTAAATTAACTTTGCCTAGCCTTGTTTTGTAAAAGTGAACTATAATAAACGGTGAATATCCTAACTTATATGTAGGCCCTACTTTACTAGTGGATCGTTGAAACGACGGTGGAGATCATTGCGTTAAAATATTCCAAATTTTTTATTGGAAAACTTTCTATAGAATAAGTCAATACTTGAATTTCTAATTAAAGGTTTAATCGTCAAAGGCTATCAATTTACCAAAACATCTGATCTTTCCGTGTTTATTCTAAGCAAAAAGTAGGTATATTTTTCCTCTTCGTGGCACAAGAAATTGAGTTACTATTTTTAAACAAATACAAATATTTTATCCACTGATATAATCATACACGAATCCTTCTATGGTGATATAAACAAATACTGATTGTACATATAAGCTACTGTGCAGACAGGTAAAAAGCTGAAAGTTGTCAAGGAAATCTTATTTTAATTAGAAACTACTATTTTTGCTGACATAACCTTGAAAATTAGTGTTCGTTTTTCAAAATCAGTTCAACTGTTTTCTCATAATTTTAATCACATAAAATTGGTTTTAAATATATATTTATTTATATATATATATATATACTTCCATAGAATATAAAACTAAATTCCACTAGTTTTTAAGCTTTTCTACCACAGGTTGATCATACCAATATTACTCAACATAACCAAACCTAACGTTCTATTGGTTGACGCAAAGGTTAGGTTATCTTATTTAAAAAAGCATCCTTTTCTCAGTCACTTCTATTAAGTAATAATAAATAGATTGGGAGTGGATCAAAATAATATTTATTTTATTAAATATATTGCAGACCTACTTCGGTGGCCGCTGGTTTAACGCTCATCTCTCGAAGATGACTTCACTGTCGATGACGGGGAGATCGAGGTTCAAATCTCTATCGGTTGTACTTAGGGTGGTTTTCTAAAATGGTTTTCCACTTTCCCTCCACGCAAATGTGGCTACACCTTCTTGAATTATAATATTCCTATTACCTAAAACCATTAGCGTATTTGGTAAGTAGGCGTATAATCCGAACAGGCAGTAAAACGCGCGTTGCTAAAAAAAGATATTACCTTTCTTTATTCATTGTGCTATTTATATAACTACTGTAAGAGTATTCGGTATTAGTGTATCCTTATTGTATCCCTTACCTACCTTAACACTTATACCTGTTGAGGTACGCACCCTGTAAAGCGCTAAGTACATTTAACCATGGCTGAAAACGGGCTTGGGCACGTAAATACCTAACCCTAATCAAGGTTTGATATTTTGATTTATTAATGATAAATGAAAACGTCATTTTAAATGGGAATTGTCTACGTGTGAAAACAAAGGGGAAACTTGCCTTTAGAAGGATCCAAATCTATTTTTGGTATTAAATATATATTCCCTTGAGATTAACACATTAAAATTCTTGCATTGATTATTTGTATCCAATTTTGTCACTGATAGGTGATTTCCATCACCATGGGGGGGGG